>JAJJWW010003564.1:0-499944 GCA_023531295.1 Papaver armeniacum | reverse complement strand
TTACTCTTACGAGTAACACGAACCTCCAAACACTATAATGAAACCATGTACGAAATACCCGTACATGCCGACTCTCGGTGTGTTATACTAGCCGATTGAGCCCCTCTCGGTGTGTTATACTAGCCCGATTGAGCATCCCGGGCCCGACCATATCGATCGGATATGATCTGATCGCAGTCATCCAACTCCATAAGCATGATTGGATGACCCCCAGATCAATTCCATCACCCCCAAGAAGGTATGGAATACCCACGGCCGACCCCGCATGGTCGGTCATTGGCCTAGCTTGCCAAGAAACCGTTCATACCAAGCATTATGGATGGAAACCCCTAAATTAGGGTTTGCGGCATATTACATGTGTCGCAAAACGTCTCAACCATCCATCTTTGCGGTATAGATGGAGGGTGTAGATGTAGACTCAAAGGGCCCAGAGCATGTCAACACGATCACCGTGGGCCCGCCTACACATTTGACCAATCGGTCAAAACCAACCATGGTTGGTCGTGACAAAATTGTCACCCAAACAAGAGATGGCGCACGGCTTTTGAAAGCCAAAATTTGGGTTTCAAGCCATCACGCGCGTCCATCTTCTCCGCACGAATGGAGGGTCACACCAGTTAGATTAAGCAAGGGCGGTCATACCAAAGCATGACCACTTGTGGGCCCATCTACCTCCTCATGTGTTCGGCCAAGGCATATCATGCCTGGTTAATCCAAAACGTGCGTCCAAACTAGCATGGCCACGCCTCCCAAAACACAAACTGATCTCAACCACTCAACTTCACCGGACGATTTGAGTGGCTTAGATCACGTTTTCATGGGATAGTCAGGTATAGGTGTGAACACCAGCCTACCACCTACACGCTGGTATGATCGACCAAGAACGACCAAGAGGGGTCGTCTTGAAACGCGTGCCCAAACTAGGGATGTCACGCGGTTTCCAACTCCTTTGCGGCAATGGATTTACGCAAAACCGATCTCAACCACTCAACGTTTAGGGTCAAATTGAGTGGCCTAGATCGTGCCTTCATGGGACAGTGAGGTATGGACGTGCACATTGGCATGCTGTCTACACACATACCCGGTCGGTCCTCTCCAAATCCCTTTCCATGCTTGGTTTCGACCAAGGCAAGAGTGATGCTTGCGCACCTCTTCAAAAGCCCTAATATTCATTAACGATCGCGGATGAGTGTCTCAAAGATCATCTCATCCGTCCAACTTCACCGACTTGGTTATACAACCACAGTCGGGGAGTTATTTGGTTAGTGAGGCGTCATTACCCATCACTTTACCACACCATGATGCAGTACCTGCATAAAATACACACGGTACTTCACAAGTATCGACTTCTTGAATAACGCAGTTATTCAATTCAGCATTACATGCTATCTTTCGTGGATTCACGATCCACACATTCTAGAGATCAGTCATGTCACAAACTGGGGGGATACATACTGGGGTATTGGTCTGGCGATTTACAGCGTGCAGCGTGCAACGCGCCATCACAAGAACGTGTTAGGAAGTCATGGACGGTTAGAGATGAACAGGAGAAGTGGGCAAGGCTGGTCGTGTATCACCAACGCACAACTCCACTACTCCATCACTCCACTTCCTCCACTTCCCACGAGAGATGTGAATAAGGCTCAATGACTTGTATAAATAGGTTCTCCGCCCTATTTCAAACAACAACACAAGTCCGGCCGAGACAAAAACCAAGTGTTAATACAAAAACGTATTCAAACACCCGATCTTGCTTGCATCAATCACAAGCCTGCTCACCTTTACTGTTTACAAGTCATAAGCAAGCCAACACCTTCACAATCTCAACACCTTCTTCGCTTCCCTCCCTAAGATCAACCCCATCTCCTTCACTTTGTGACCGAAACAAGTCCGGAACGGCCATTTCTTGGTTTAGGCCGGACTTGCACTGCATTGATCTCTCGAATCTACAAGCACTCACCGCGCAGTGCATTTGTTTAAGGTTTAGATTCATTCCTCATCCACACCCCAAATTACCAAATTCTGCAGGAGTAGTTTTCACCCATAAACACTCTCCTAATAGACGGCTCCACCAGTAACTATTAGAGCACTGCTCGGTCAAACTCGTATGCGTTGCTATCTCAAGCATGTTTGTCAATGTTAGTGATCAAAACTATAAGTCTTGATTTCTAGTCTACTATGGCTAAGTCTCAGACTAGGATAGAAAGTGTAGTTCAGCTCAAGAACTCCATGGCAATCATCATACAAGACGAAGAACTACTCAAGGAACTGGTGGAACTTCATCGACTAAAAGGTATGCGGAGACTTGAACTTATCTATCACTCAAAAGTATATCTACTCTATCTCCTATCTTGAGATAAAAGTGGTTTTTCTATATAGACTTTGATTATACACATTTGCTATTTCGAGCCGATTTTATCTCGTCTATCTATTTCTAGAAATATGTGTTGGTAAGCTTTTGCTTTGGCCAAGTTCATCTTTACCTAGTGACGAAAGTCATGTTATGTTTCAATCACTTTGAAAATGGCTTTGACGAAAAATGGTTTGTGAATAACAACTATATAACGTCCTCTAAGAAGGTTTCAAAGATTGAAATGAGAGTTTAGATCATATAACCAATGTTGGATATAAGCATTGTGTGGCAACACATATATGTATAAATCCTTATTCCTTGAACTAAACTATGTGTACTTTGTTGATCAGGAAAACCGGAACAAGTGTTGTGATCTCAGTCCGCGAACTGGCGGAGGTTCTCATCCCGAGAATATCTGCTGGAGTTTGTGAACTCCTTCCGGGAACTTAAGTCCGCAAACTAAGTCCGCGTACTTGAGTTGGTTATATCTGAAGACGATTTATTGTGAACTTATATTTATATTAACTAAGGAATGCAGTTTGCAAATCGTGGCTATAAAGTTCATGAATCGATTCGAGCGAATCAAATCGTTTTTGCTTCAATTGTGTCTTGTAAACTTCTATAAGATTTATACAATTGAAAAACTCTCTAAATAGTTCATTTGAGTCATTTGAACTAGTTATGGTGAAGAAGAATATGGTTGATATGAAAGTGCTCATATGGCTAACCATTTGGTTAACTATTGTTGAACCAACAAATGTACATGTTTGGGTACGGTTACACAAACCTAAAATCGTGCATTTCATTTGTGTGTAACAAGCTAAGTTTTCGATCCAATGGTTGAAAGATATTATCTTGAATCTAATCAGGTTTTCATCTAATAGTGAATATTGAATGCTTTGTTATTAAGCTAACATCGATTGCAAACCCTGATTTGAAAGACTATATAAGGGAGAACTCTAGCAACTGGGAAACCTAATCCCCACCCCTCATGTGTGATACTAGTTGTATAAGCTAGAGTCGATTCTCCTTTAACCGTAGGTTTCTACCGAGACCCTGTAGGTTAACGACTTGAAGACTTCATTGGGATTGTGAAGCCAGACCGATACTACTTTCTTGTAGTTGTCTGATCTGATCTTGCTAATTCTATCGTGTTGAGTACAATCATAACGATTGGCTTGAGATTAATATCTCCGATAGGCAAGATATAAAAGTAGTCACAAACATCTTCGTCTCATCGTTTGTGATTCCACAATATCTTCTTTCGCCGCGTCGATTAAGATTATTTTGAGGTGATTGATAATACTAGGTAGTTCTTCTTCGGGAATATAAGTCCGGGTTATCAATTGGTTCATGTTCACCTTGATTTATCAAAAGACGAAACAAAACTCGTAGGTATTTCTGTGGGAGACAGATTTATCTATTCTTGTAGACTTTTCTGTGTGATACAAATTTGTTTATTAAAGTCTTCGACTTTGGGTCGTAGCGACTCTTAGTTGTGAGTGAGATCAGCTAAGGGAATCAAGTGCATAGTATCCTTCTGGGATCAGAGACATAAGGAGCACAACTGTACCTTGGATCAGTGTGATATTGATTGGGGTTCAACTACAGTCCAAACCGAAGTTAGTTTGTAGTAGGCTAGTGTCTGTAGCGGCTTAATACAGTTTGTGTTCAATATGGACTAGGTCCCGGGGTTTTTCTGTGTAGGATATGAATATCGCAACATCAGTATTTCGCGAGATTAGTAAACGACAGCATCGCGAAGGCGTCGCAGAAGAGTAATATAAATGACGCAATGAATGACGACAGCCAAAACACGAGAAAGGTGTGAAGACCTAGCGAAATTTAGGAGAGCTGCGAGAATGAATACTTGTACACTTGCGATATTTCGCAAGTCATTCCCGAAAATAAAGGACAGCTTAGCTGTCATCCATTGTGTACTACCCTATATAAAGAGTTGGATAAGCCTGTTGTGGAGAGAGATCTTTTTCGGAGTGTTAGACAAGTCATTAGGAGAGAGAAAGCGCGTGTTGATTGTAATTTCTTTAGCTCTTTTCTATCTTATCTTGTAAACATTCAAGGAATTAATCAATAAAATCATTGTTATTCATCTTAAAATGTCTTAGTTGTGTGGATTATTGTGAGGGGTGTAGTGTAGGATTTCCTGCAACTACATATTGGCGCTAGAAACAGGGAGGAGTAAAGGATTTATCCTTCCTGTAATTTGTTGGTTTAAGAAATTTCCATGAAGATTAGCTACTGTTCATATTTATTTTTAGATCTTAAAGTTTCAGGAGCAAAAACGAAAATTTCATGGAAGAAGTTACACTTTCAGGGAGTAAACATCATCAACAATTTAAAGACATGAAAAGAAGAAGAGAAAAAAAAAATTAGTTGTTGTGGTGAAATTCGGGGAAGAAAACTAAAGTTTCAATGGAAAATTTTCATGTTCAGGAGAAGAAGGCAAATGTGAAAGAAATTAAGGAAAGACGAAGAGAAGATAAGAGGCAGGCGCTGCAATTCTTATCACAAATAGAAATTCGCAAAGATGGTTTGATTTGGAGCGAATAAGCAATAGGTCATGGGTTCGAATTCGCAGAGATACATAGTTTTCATTTTATTATCATCTTCAGTGGCGAATAAGAGAATAAGGAAAAAAGTTATGAGTTAATTTCGCAGAGAAGTTCTTGAACAGTTGGTCCAGCGAGCAGTATGTGAGTTTGTGGTCACAAGTTCGAATTCGCATGTGAGCATAGTTTTCTTCTTTTTACCGAGGACGAAAAAATGAATAATTTCGCAATATTGTTTCATTATTTCGCAAACAAGAGGCAGCACAGTTGGTCATCTGCGAAGTTAATGAGTTCATGATCGCGTGTTCAAATCCCAACAAATGTGTATTTTTCGCATGGATATTTCGCAAGGGTATTTCGCACAGAAGAAATTAGGTTATTATTTCGCAGAGATAATTCGCAAACATAAGCCAGCAAAGTTGGTCAGAGGTAAAGACAATGAGCTTGAGGTCGCAGGTTCAATTCCTGCCTCCTGCGAATTTTCGCATCTTTTTTGGACTACCAGAGAAAGACAAGTTTTAACAAGTGTGCGATAATTTCGCACAAGAGAACTGGCACATTTGGTCAAGAGGCATGAATGCAAGCAGTAGGTCGCAGGATCAATTCTTGCTTCTCGCACATTTATTTTTGTTATGCGAAATTTCGCACGGACTATGATTATTTCGCAAAGAAGAAAGTTGATGATTATCTCGCAAATTAATTTCGCAAGAAAGGGTTAGAACAGTTGGTATGCTACGAGAATATGCAAGAGGCAGGTCAAGGGTTCAAGTCTCACTTCTCACACTTCTTTTTGCTGCGCGAAGTTCATATATTTCAAGGCATTTATTCACTTCTTTGACAACAACAGCAAACCACAAAAGCTAAGTACCACTTTCCTTGAACATCGTACTTACAACAAATAAAAATATTTTTGATTTGATTTACAATACGCGATACAATCGCAGAATTACAAAGATTTCAGAACTACAAAGATTTCACGATTACAATAATTCGAGAAAAATCTCGCAGATATTACAAAAGAGACCGAGAAAAATCTTGCACATATCAATTTATATATTTCCATTAAATACTTGCTTTGTTTCAAATGAGAATGATATCCAACATGGAGAGTAGTAGCGGGCAAACCTTTATGGCGTACACCCTAGTTCGCGAATTAAATTTCGCAAGAGGCAATGTACCTCAAGTGCGTCATATAAGGGGGTACCTATTAGGATCATTTCCATGAAAGATGTTTATCGGATGAGACGAAACAAGTTATACAAAGGAAATCCAAACAAAGAAAAACGACTTGAACTTGCAATTAAATGAATATTTTTGATAAAAGAAATGTTAAATACTAATCTAAATTCTTATTTGCATTACAGCATTGCATGAGGCAGAGAACGTGGAGTAATAATTTCGCAATACTTCTTATTCGCGATCAAGGACGGATACTTCTTATACTTCTTCAAGGATACTTCATACTTCTTATACTTCAAGGGTTGATACTTCTTATTTACTTCATAAAGCTTCGGAACTCCGCAAAAGAATAGAGGCAAGTACGTACTTTTCAAGAAAAGTATTCTTTCGCGTAGTTCCTTCATCAACAAAGATCAAAGACTACTACAACAACGGATTTTTCCTTAAAGATCGCTCTTCAAGCAATATTCAAGGAAAAAGAGGCAAGATGTAGGATCCAAATATCGCAACAACGACACACCAAATAAAAATCTCATCAACAACGATTGCGAGGACGTCGTAAAATAATTACATGAATGACATAACAGATGACAACAGTGTAAACATGAGTAAAGTGTGGTAATTTAGCGAAATTAAAGATATTTACGAAATTAACATTTACAAGCTCGCGAGGTTATGACAAGCTAGATCCGAAAATAGGGGCCCTATTAGCTGTCATCCACTATGTTAACACCTATATAGATGTTGATTTCGCAACATCTATACTTCGCGAGATCAATAAACAACGACATTGCGAGGGCGTCGCAGAAGAGTAATATAAATGACGCAATGAATGATGACAGCCAGAACACGAGAAAGGTGTGAAGACTTAGCGAAATTTAGGATAGCTGCGAGATTATATGTTTGTACACTTGCGATATTTCGCAAGTCATTCCCGAAAATAAAGGACAACTTAGCTGTCATCCCTTGTGTACTACCCTATATAAAGAGTTGAATAAGCCTGTTGAGGGAGAGATCTTTTTCGGAGTGTTAGACAAGTCATTAGGAGAGAGAAAGTGCGTGTTGATTGTAATTTCTTTAGTTCTTTTCTATCCTATCTTGTAAACATTCAAGGAATTAATCAATAAAATCATTGTTATTCATCTTAAAATGTCTTAGTTGTGTGGATTATTGTGAGGGGTGTAGTGTAGGATTTCCTGCAACTACATATTGGCGCTAGAAACAGGGAGGCAATTGAAAGATAAGAGATTGGATATTGTCAATAAAATTGTTAAAATCAAGAGTATGATGGATAAATTGGAGAAAACTAGAATCAAAGAGAGTAATGAAGAATTGGAATGTAATATGATTACAAAAGCAATGGTTAATGAATTTCATGAAAGTATCAAAGGGAGAATACACAAAAGAGATTTTGAAGGAAAGAAGATTATAACAAAGAGAAAATCATCACCCTTGAAAGAATGGGAAAAACAGAAGATAATGTTCACCGCAGCGGAGATATCAGGAGAGAATTTAAATCACACATCTCCATTAGTGATTACGATAAGTGCAAGCAAAGAAGAGGGGAAATTAACAAAAATAGTGGAAGAATGGGCAATAAATAGAACTTTGGTGGACACAGGGAGTTCAGTGAATATAATTTTTTATCATGCTTATAAGAAATTGGGGTACAAAGTTGAAGAAATGACTTCCGCAACATATCATATCTATGGTTTCGGCAAATCCATAACAAAACCTAAAGGGGAAATGAAAATACGAATTTTGTTGGGAGAAATTGAAACACATGTGACGTTATGTGTAGTGGATATGGAATCACCATATAACATGTTGTTGGGAAGACCATGGATACATGCAATAAAAGTTGTAGGATCAACATTTCATCAATGTGTCAAATTTCCTATACCGAGTGGAATTGGCGAAATCAGAGGTGATACTGATAAAGGAAGGATATATCATCAAATCGAAGTAAGACATTATGAAGAACAGGTAAAGGGGCGAAAAAATCGCAGGAAGATGGCAAAATCAGCGAAAAAGGAAGAAAAATTTAGAACTTACATGATAAGAGCGGAAGAAGGGAAAGGAATATATAGTGAAGAGAATGATCTCGCGAAGGAAGTAAAAGGACCAACACCCATGGGAGAACCGAAGGCTAGCTACACTGCTGGCGAGAACCAACAAAGGAAGTAAATATTGGAACTGAAGAAGAACCAAAGATGTTAAAAATTGGGACTAAAATGGAGGCAGATGAGGAAAGAAAGACTATTGATTTGTTGCGAGATTATAAAGATATTTTCGCATGGGATATGGATGAGATGCCTTGAATAGATCCATATGTAGCGTGCCATAAATTAGAGATTGATAAAAATGCAAGACCATTCTAGCAAAGAATTAGAAAAATTGCAACAGCATATCATCCTCAAATAGAAGAAGAGTTGCAGAAGATGCTTGATGCCGGAATTATTAGACAAGCAAAATACCCCGAATGGATAGCGAATATGGTCGTAGTCCCAAAGAAGAAAAAAGGAATAAGAATTTGCATAGATTTTACCGATCTGAACAAAGATTGTCCAAAAGATAGTTTTCCCTTGCCAGATATTCCATGAGATGGTTGAATCAAAGACATGAAATGAAAGGATATCCTCTCTTGATGGGTATAAGGGATACAATCAAATTCCTCTCGCTGAAGAAGACCAAGAGCATACAGCCTTTTTCGCTCCAAGAGGATTATATTATTACACAAAAATGCCATTTGGTCTGCGAAATGCTGGTGCAACGTATCAAAGGATGGTAGAGAAAGTGTTCGAACAATGGATACATAAAACACTAGAGGTATACGTGGATGACATGTTAATAAAAAGCAAAGAAGCAAAAGATCATGTACGAGATTTAAAGGAAATTTTTGAACAAATGAGGCTTTTCAACATCAAAGTAAACCCAGAAAAATGTACCTTTGGGGTGGCATCTGGAAAATTTTTAGGATACGTTGTGTCAAAAGAAGGGATACAAGTCGATCCGGAGAAAGTACAAGCAATTCGCGATATGCCGACACCAGCAACAGTGAAAGATGTGCAAAAGTTAAATGGATTATTAGCTTCACTAGGAAGATTCATCTCGCGATCATCTGATAAATGCAAGCATTTCTTCAACATACTTAAAAAAGGGGCGAAATTTAGATGGACAGATGAATGTGAAAAAGCATTACAAGGAATAAAAGAACATCTAATGGATATATCAATCCTACAAAAAGCGAGAACCGGGGAAGAATTACTAATTTACCTCGCGACAACCTCGCATGCACTGAGTGCAGTATTATTGCGAATGGACGCAGGAGTAGAAAAACCAATTTATTACATCAGCAAAACATTCAATGCCGCAGAGAAAAATTATTCAAAAATTGAAAAATTAATTTTGGCATTAGTTTACGCAACATTTAAACTTCGCATCTACTTCGAAGCACACACAATTAAGGTAATGACAAAAGTACCAATTGAGTCAGTCATGAAAAATTCAAAAAGATCAGGAAGGGTTGAAAGATGGAATGCTCAAGTAAGTCATTGCAAACTCAAATATGAAGTGTTATCCTCAAACAAATCACAAGTTGTTGCAGATTTTTTAGCAGAATTTCCATTGGAAGAGGATGAAGTAGTGGAAGAAATGATGGATATAGAAGAAGAACATGGAAATCCAAGGGATTTATTAACTGAGCCAAACAGATGGGAAATATTGGTAGATGGATCGTCAAATGGAGAAGGTAACGGAATTGGGATCATTATAATTTCGCCAGAAGGCAATAAAATGGCTTTTTCTTTCAGATTGGAATTTGCATCTACCAACAATGAAACAGAGTATGAAGCTATAATACATGCTTTGCGATTTGCAATAGAAATGAAGTTGGAGAATGTAAGAGTTACCAGTGATTCTCAGTTAGCTATTCGCCAGATAAAAGAAGAGTATACTACAAATGAAGCATCCTTGAAAAAATACAAAAGGCTTGTTGAAGAATTGTCAGCGAAGATACCAAAAATAAAGTGGAGACACATATCAAGAAAAGACAATAGACTTGCGAGATGCTTTTGCTTTTATATCAAGTATGATGACGAGATCCATCTCGAGATGCATAAAAATACAGACACTTCTATCACCATCAATCAACAAAGAGGAAGAGGAAGAAGTAGAAGTAATGCTCATAGAAGATGAAACACAAAGACCCCATTGCGAGGATTGGAGGACAGAACTTCATGCTTATCTAATGAAAGGAGAAACACCAAGAATAAGATTAGAGGTGCACAAATTAAAAAGCCGTGCAACAAATTATAAATTAAGAGACGGGGTATTGTACCGAAGTTCCTTTAATAGACCCTCGCTTAGATGTTTAACACGAAAGGAAGGAGAAGCGGTGTTAAGAATGTTACACAGTGGGGATGCTGGCAATCACAGTGGCGGAAGATCTTTAGCACATAAGGCGAAAATGCAAGGCTATTATTGGCCATATATGCATGAAGATGCGAAACAAGTATCAAGACGTTGCGAAGATTGTCAGAGGCATGGAAAGAAAATACATGCACCAGGAGCACCATTAACTTCTTCAACAAGTGTATGGCCTTTTGGAAAGTGGGGATTAGATATTGTAGGACCTTTTTTACCAGGTACAGGGCAGAGGATATATTTGATTGTCACTACAGATTATTTCACAAAGTGTGCAGAAGTAAAAGCAGTACAACACATTCGCGATAAAGATGTTTTTACCTTCATATTTGAAAACATAATATGTAGATTTGGAATTCCAGCACAGTTGGTATCTGACAATGGGAAACAGTTTGAGGGACAAAATATAGAATTGTTGCTTAATGCATTTCAAATAAAATGTGGGAAATCAACTCATTTATACCCGCAGGCCAACGGACAAGCGGAAGCAACAAATAAAACAATCGCAGATATACTGAAGAAGAAGTTAGAAGGACATAATAAGGCATGGTGTGAACAAGTGCATAATGCAGTATGGGCTTACAATACAACAAGGCGAGTAGCTACGGGAATGTCACCATTTTGTCTAACATATGGAGTTGAAGCTGTACTTCCGACAGAAGTTATTATTCCAACAACAAAGAGAGAAGCTTGGGAGAAAAATCTTAGTGCGGGAAACATTTTGGTTAAATTAGATGAATTAGAGGAAAACAGAGAAAGAGCATTACAACATATGGAGAATTATCAGCGAAGATTAGCCAGAGAATATAACAAACGTGTCAAGACACGCGAATTTCAACCAGGTGATATGGTATTGCGAGAAACACCAATATATCAGCGAGAAAGTGGTGGCAAATTGGCGAAAAAATGGGATGGACCTTATATCATCAAGGAGATAGTTGGAACAGGGGCATATAGATTAATGGATCCTGAGGGCAAATATGTGGGCCAGAGATTGGGTAGACCGTGGAATAGATTATATCTCAAGAAATATTACCCATAGAAGATGGAAGGGAAAGAATAAGTTCCGAAATGTTGAATGAATGGAATGAAATGAATTCATATGAAATGTTCCTGCGACAGAGTGATTGCGAAATTGCATAAAATAAAGAAAGAATGTGCGAATATCTCACAAATGAAATAACAAGAGATAATCAAAAATGAATGATTGAACGAATTGACAGAAATGAATGAGTGAGTGAATGGGACGAACCTTTATGGCGTACACCCTATTTCGCGAATGATATTTTGTAAGAGGCAAATGTAAGACCTTAAGTGCGTCATATAAGGGGGTATCTCTTGACATGGCTCAGGGAAAAGGTTACACCGCCCGGAACCCGAGTCATGAAAATTTGGGGTCAATAAAGCCCATCCTGGGAGATACCTTGGATTTCCAACTATATATATAAGGTTATACCCTGGTTGGACGGCCGAGGGTCTCTTCCAAGGAGTCAGTGTATGACCAAGGCGCCGAGGTACACGGTTGAGCCAAGAGTGCCTGGGGCATTTGAAGTGTCTCGGCCATTCTTGGCAAGTCTTGGCACATCTTTGCACTCGGCGCGAAGAAAACTCCACTTAGGGTGCAGTCTCGTAACCATAAGACCTATAGGTATAAGGGATAAGAGGCTGCGAAAACAACTGGTTGTTGTTAAGACTGGATGGGAGGAGCTAGTCTTGTATGGCCGATGTATGCCTCCTTGAAGGGGCAACCAGGGAGATGATAAGGGCGGCACCCTCCATTAGGGAGCTGATAAGTGTCTTAAGACGCAAATGTCATGAGGCTCTATTTTCGCAAGGAAATTTAGGCTTGTCATATTTGTGCGGTGATCCTGCAGAGGTAATAATACTAACGCGAGGGTAAGACGAGATCAATGGGTCTTTACATGCAAGTGTAAAGACGTCCTGCGATTTCGTCGCAAGACGGCAATGTCATGGGACTTCAAGTTCGCAAGAATTTTTAGGCCTGTCATATTGTCGCAACAAAAACATCCTGCAAAGGCAATAATACTAAAGAAATGATAAGACAAGATCAATGGGTCGTTACATGAAAGTGTAACGACGTCCTGTGATTTTGTCGCAAGACGGCAATGTCATGGGACTTTATGTTCGTAAGAATATTTAGACCTGTCATATTGACGCAAAATGAGGGGTGGAAAAATAAGACCTTTAACTAGGAAGGCAAAATAAGACCACACAAAAACAATGTTAAGGCAAGATCAATGGGTCATTACATGAAAATGTAAAGACGTCCTGCGATCTTGTCGCAATGATGAATTTCAACATAAATGAAGATAAGATAACACAAGAAATCGAATAAGCAAATAAGCTTGCGAATACGGTTATATTTCTTCATTTATTTGTGAAGGGTTAGCAACAGTAATTGCGAAAATAAGAAGTATTATTACTTAAAGATTATCGATATAATCTCTCATATGAAAATAAATAACAGAGGCAAGTATGGGAATGATTACAGTAAAAATTTGTTATTTATTTCCATATGATAGATTTACAGTGAGAAATTACAAAGATGGAAGGTTAAAAGGATAAATGTACATATATCACAAGAAGAGAAAAAGGAAAATGGAGCTATCTCTCAGTTCATTCTTCTTTGTCATCAGATTCTTTATCAGATTCTTCCTCTTCGCTAGCTTCACTATCAGAAACATCAAAGGAAGGTATATCTTCAGGAATTTCATCAAGAAGACAAGGATATGAAGAATGAGGAATACTATGGTCATCGCAAACTGTCTTAATAGTTTGATTGCGAAAACGAACATCATTATTATTGAAATTCGCTACAGTAGCTTGTAATTGCTTCTTCAACATGGAATACTTGTCGTTCCGAAGAGAGAGGTTCTTTGCAAGTTGTTATTTTTCAGATTCAAATTCTTCAATCCTTGTTTGATATCTCTTCTCAGCTTCTGCGAACGTATGATAATGAGTCAGTAACCTAATAACAATTTCACAAAAAACAAGTGGTAAAAATAAAGAAGAACAGTTAACAACCTTCTCTGTCAGAAATCATATCTTTAACCAAGGTAGTATGATCAGCATGAAGACTGACGTTAACACCTAAGTTATTTCTGGCATTATCTAGAACTTTCGCAGCCCAAGCGAATTCATCATCATTATTTATGACAAGAAGTGAACGAATTTGATTTTCTCGCTCATTAAGTATGGTGTTTTGGCGAAGAGATTCATCTCGTTCAATTTGGACTTCAAGAAGGGTTTTTTGGAACTTCGCTAATGCTTGTGCACCTTGATTAGCAATGCGATCCTTGTCATCTATAAGGCTACTAATTTTCTTCCTTAGAATATTATTATTCTCGTGGGAGCTAAGATATAAACGTTTAAATCGGTTGGCTAAACCTAAACTAGATCTATGCTCAATTTCTAAAAGATGGAATTTGGTTCGAAGTTCATTTATTGAAAGAGAGTTAATTTTGTCCGACGAACTACTTAAAGATTCGTTGAGATGAGCAAGAAGAGCATCATTATCCATAGGCTCAGGAAATGAATGGAGAAGGATGGCCTCTTCAGAAAGATTATAAATGTCTGCGAAAATGATAAGTCAGGCAAAGAAAAATAAATGACAAAATAAAAACGAGGAAAAGAGAAGAGTTTTGTACCATAAAGTTGTTGATTAGCACTTTGAAGGGTAGAAATTTTATTCTTTTGAGTAGAAGATTCAGATTCCAATTGCTGAATTTTTCCGCGAAGAGCAGCAATCTCGTTTTTATTCTTCTTGCGAGATTCAACTTTTAGTTCTTTATTCTTCTCCTTAAGTTGAAGGTTTTTCTTTTCAAGGTTGTTGCGCCTCTTCTCAAGATCTGAGGCAACAACAAAGGAAGCTCTTCCAGACTATAAAGAAAGATGAAGAAGCTATTAATATATGGTCTAAAATTAAAAATTATAAGGAATAGAGAAACATAGACATACCAAGGCACTGAGTGCATTCAAGAAATTGGGAGTCAATGATCTGGAGATCCCTTGAAGAGACTCATTACCCTCCAGTAAAGAAGCATCACATATACTTGCGAGAGCTTCGCATATACCAGAAAGGTGATCATCTCCAAGTCCTTGCATGGAGTCTGAAAATATATTAGACAATAACGTCATAGGAGATTCAGTTGGGTGATCCTCCTTCGTGGTAGAAGTATTTGCATCATCGTCTTCTTCATCAGACTTTCACTAGATTGAGGACTTGAATGAGAAGAAGGATGGGTCTTTTGCTTTTTAGAAGGCGGAGTAGCAGATTTTTCTTGTAAAGAGGGCCTTTACCCTTTCTTTTATTTCTCGCAGCTTTTGAGGTTTCCTCCTCGCCGACAACTTCAACACCAACCTACATACACGAATGAAGATAAGAAACAAAGGCAACAATATTGTGAATAACAAGAGAAAATATTTCTTACTTCATCCGTGATTGAGCGAAGTATCGCCAAAGTACTTGGCTTTGGATTTGTTTCATAACTCTTTCTCAATTTAATGATCTGAAAATTTCGCAAACTCAGTAGATGTAAAAAGAAGGAAACATTGCGAAGCGAACGGAAATTAGAAAATATACCTCTTTTGCTTTCTCGGGCCAATTAAATACCCAAGGATAATAATTTGCGAGATTCGCAGGGAGTACATGGGAACCTGAAATGTAAGGTCCGTTCAAAAATAGTGGAAAGACAGACCACCTCTCATCTTTAGAGTAGCGAGGAACATTGTTCTTGCTAGAGTGCCAATCAATATCTAACATGAGTATCTTATCATCGGGAATGTTCTCTTTTCTTTTCAATCGAGCACCCCAGCGAGATTTATCATTCTTCATATTATCACTTCATAATTTTCAAAAACGTTTTCTACCGTGTACTTTTTAGCGACTATCTCTAAGTTTGCGAAATTAGGATCTTTGACATTATCAGGATATAGAGACCCCTTACCAGCACCACGATTGGCGAATTCAAGCATTAGACGGATGCAATCACCACTTAATTGATAAATAGCTCGCGAGAATTTCTCATGAGACAGAATTTCATAGAATAAGGGCAGTTCGGGATTGTAGAGAGGAATGGGAAGACCTGCGAGGATTTGACCTAGCGAGATTATGATTTTCTGATCATCACACTGATGATCAGTAAACAACTTTGCAGAAATAATAGATGAAGATTCTTGATTGGGAATGGTAGACAATGTGAAACCTCTCTCTTGTAATATCTTTTGAGTTTCATCTAAAAGGGTTTCATATTTACGACCAGGTGGAGCCATTTTTAGAGTATGAGAATGATTAGAGAATCGAAGAT
Organism: Papaver armeniacum; assembly: GCA_023531295.1. Classification (NCBI taxonomy): domain Eukaryota; kingdom Viridiplantae; phylum Streptophyta; class Magnoliopsida; order Ranunculales; family Papaveraceae; genus Papaver; species Papaver armeniacum. Next base: position 484,090 of record JAJJWW010003564.1, on the reverse strand, counting down.
CAAGAGAAAGAAGAAAAGGTAGATTTACAGTAGCAGAAGCGCAAATTGTGGAAGAAGAAAGTTGAAAAAAAAGTTGCAGAGAGAAAGTAAAAAAGAAGAAGAGGAGGGTGAGAAAACTATATATAGAGAGAAGAATTCTCGAGAAGACAAATGCATTTAATGCGAGAGGGGACGTGAATGGTCAAGAAAAAACGGTTGAAAGAGACGTGTCAAGAAAAGAGTGGAAGAAGAAACATGTGTAATAAATTCCGTGTAAAAGACGGGATTGTAACAGATAAAGATGAGCAGTTGCGGCATTTCAAAATACTAGTTCTCATGACATTCTCTTCTTCGCAGAGAAGACATGAGAAGAGGCAAGATGTAGAATATGAATATCGCAACATCAGTATTTCGCGAGATTAGTAAACGACAGCATCGCGAAGGCGTCGCAGAAGAGTAATATAAATGACGCAATGAATGACGACAACCAAAACACGAGAAAGGTGTGAAGACCTAGCGAAATTTAGGAGAGCTGCGAGAATGAATACTTGTACACTTGCGATATTTCGCAAGTCATTCCCGAAAATAAAGGACAGCTTAGCTGTCATCCATTGTGTACTACCCTATATAAAGAGTTGAATAAGCCTGTTGTGGAGAGAGATCTTTTTCGGAGTGTTAGACAAGTCATTAATAGAGAGAAAGTGCGTGTTGATTGTAATTTCATTAGCTCTTTTCTATCTTATCTTGTAAACATTCAAGGAATTAATCAATAAAATCATTGTTATTCATCTTAAAATGTCTTAGTTGTGTGGATTATTGTGAGGGGTGTAGTGTAGGATTTCCTGCAACTACATTCTGCATTTGCGGTTTCCTCGTTAACAAAATTCTAGTGTCTGTGTTATTTCTTTTCTGCATTATATTTTGTTATATAATTGAAATATCACAGGTTGTGCGTTAAGGTCAATCAATTAGAATATCCAATCTTTGGTTGTTGATTTACATTGATTGACACTTAAACATTGGTCTTTGGTACCGTTCAAGTTATTTCACATAATAATCAGGATCACGGATTTCTATCTGTTCGATTTGCTGATTACATTGTGAAATAGAGATATTAGAACTCTTTGATATACTTTATTAAGATTGAGTCTAGTTGATTCTCTTGAAAGTATATTGGAGTTAGTCCATACAGATTGCTAATCGAAATATTGGGTGTGGTTGTTATACCCCCGCTTTTTCAATTGGTATCAGAGCAGGCAAACACTTTAAACCTGATAAGTTTGTGATTGCTCGGTCCTTAAAAATTGTCCCATGGGAAATTTATTTGGAAGACTTGCTCTTGGCATCTGTAACGCACGTCAGAAATCCTTAAAGATTGCTCAAGGATTATTATGGATAAAACCTCTGGTTTCTCATGATAATCTCATTTCATCTAAAAAGGAAAATTTAGATGATGAGAATCAATCTAAAGGAAAAAAACAAAAATGAAGGAAGATTGAGGAAACATTCGTCACGCTCAAAGATATGGACCCTCACAAGATTAACTCATAATCTCTTTGAGGAATACTATCGTAATGGATCAATTGACAAAGATCTATTCGGAGCCTTCGAAAGTGTTTTTAAATTCTTAGAAAAACTTAATTCTGTTAATCCTAAGAATCAACCCGATAAAAGTTCTGTACATGTAAAATTATCAAATAATATTGTACGGACTAAAAATCGGAAGAATCTTCATTCTAGGAAGATGGAAAGCTCTAACAACCCTGATTATCATCATTACTTTGATTATATCACTGGAACTGTTCACAAATATCAACCAGGAATGCTGCATGAGAATCTCTCTGCACATCATGCCTCATGGTAACATGTCTGGCACTACCCCATTTGTATATATCTTGAGATGGGGCAAGACATGGTTTGATTTGTGTACAGTTGGGTTAATTTTAGATTAAGCTTTCTACTGCATCCAGTTCCTCTCAACAATTTTTTTTTGTCACGGATTGCACATCAAAAAAGAATCCCACACGTCTTTTGTAGGTCACGGTTCATAAACGGGTCCAAGCCCATTAGTGAGTCTATAAAGAAGAGGTACGCGGACCTTCTTCTTCCTCCCATCTCTGTCCGCGTACGTGAACTTTCTAGGGTTCATATTTTTTCTACATCAAATCTTCCTTGGAGGAAAATAAGAGAAAGGGGTGGTCAAAATTCATTCCAAGTAAGTAATTTCCTCTTGTTCCTCTCCAATTTCTAAATCTCATGATGAATTTCAAGGTTTCAAAAAGAACTTCAATAATTTTGGGTTCCTCTAGCATGAATCTTCCTTTAGACCAAAATTCCATTAGAATTAGATTTGTCAATGATTCTTGTGCTAATATTTTTGAAAGGATTTCATTTATGGGTTTTATTTTAGAAAAGAAATTGGATTCTTCTAGTGGACATAAAGATGATTTAGTTTGCTTTGAAAAATTCAATCTTGGAAACATATTTGATGGTCTTGGTCAAGGATTTGATACTCTCACAAGAATCTTCTATGCCAACATTCATGATGTTGATCTTGGTAAAATGGAATTCAAAACCATGATAAATAGAGAAAGATTTCTTGTCAATAGAGAGTTGATTTCGAAGATTACCAAAATTCCATTGGGAAATGGTCGTCTACCTATACCAAGTGATGAACGACTATCACGTGATGATATCTCTCTTGGCCTTTGCGGTAAGAAGGTGGCTTGGAATCAAGGAAAGTTTCCTACTAATGTTCTCAGTGTTGCTTTGATGGCTTTTGGTAAACTTGGTATCTCTAATCTTTGTCCCTCCACAATTGAGAATTCTCGGTGGAGTCACGAGTTTGCGGAATTGGTCTATTTCCTTGAATTGGGTGTTCCGAGTCTCGATATTTGTGATTTTATCATTTCTCAAATGAAATCGATGACTTCACCCAACAAGAAGTTAGGTTACCCTTGTTTGATTGGTCAAATTTTCCATGAACGTGGTATTGATGCAATTGGCAATTCTCATGGGGTTCCCAAACTTGTTCCTCCCTGTACTTTCAAACGTAAAAGGGAGACTGTGTGCAAAAGACAAAGAGACGATTCCCTTGAAGATTGTGACCCTACCACCTTGAGTCTTCTCCAAAAATTCACAAGGGTGTGTGTAAGGTAAATTCAAGAGTGAAGTGCGTGCAAGAACAATTTTCATTGGTTGCAACTAAGTTTCCCGAGCTCAAGGAAGAATTGAACATGATTCAAGCATCTTGGAGTGTTTCCGATGATGAAGATGATGAGTAATTTGATTTTATTTTCCTAGTAAATCTTCGGATGAGAAGTTTATTTTCTAGTTTTGTTTAGAAGAATAACTAGAGTTTGGAATAGCCATTATTGTGATTACACATAGCTATGTCCAACGTTTTCATCTTCATGCTTTTAGGTTTATTTGTTTAAATTCTAAAATTGTTTAGAAGATGATTTTTTGCATATTAATCTTTATGGTTTTATATATTGCAATTTGTTATGGGATATGTGTGTTTGAGTCCTTGAACTATGATTGTCCCATACCTTATCAAATGTTAAGTCTATCGTATGTCGATATGCATGTATTGATAAAAGAATGAATGAACTTTTGGCAATACAAAAGTTAAGCATATTATGTCATTTATTGATGAAAGATAGGTTAAAATCTTTTGTTTACAAGGATTATGTCTATTGTATGTCATTGTCCGAATAATGATGGAAAATAGAATGAATCCTTGTTTATTCCGCAGTATTGCAGTATTGATCTTCCCTTATCCATATTTTATGTATATATTGTGTTGTTCCGTAAGGTTTCTAATTTTTGAGCTTAATCGACTGAGTTGATCATTTTCTTATGAATAACTTAGTCGTAACTCCGTAAGTTCTCTTATGTCGAGCATGACCAATTAAATTAATCACCTTTTTGTGGTAAATTTGATTGTATATTTCTGATTAAATTAATCATGGGTTCTCTTGTGGTTAATTTAATTGAGTATTTTTTGGATTCAAATTCATATTCTTATGTGATTTGTTATGTCCAAAGAAATCCTTCTTTTCTTTTGAAATTAAGGTCGCTCTTGTTGTTCTTTCGGGACTGAAATAATACGGGGGAAAGTTCTTAATTGAACTTGTGCTTAATTGCCAAATCTTTGTGGGGAGTGCGGCTGTGGAATATTATAGGGGTTATCTTGTATCTTTATAAACTCCTTGATGAATGCATTTAGCTTCGGCTATAAGATTACATCTAAATAAGTTGATATGTGCTTTCTTTTGGTCATGAAATGTCTCTTTTGGAAATTTCATTAGGATCCCGTTTTCGTACCTTTGCCAATATTATTGACAAAAAGGGGGAGAATTAATATGTAGTTAACACTACAAATACATATGGTTTTCGGATCATTATGTAAGGGGGAGTGGTTTCCATGTGAGATGGAGTATTGACTAAGGGGGAGTGATACATATCACCATAGTATTGTTGTCGAAGTTGTGATACAATTGAACTTTGATGTTGTATAATAATACTATGACACTGTATAACAATGATTGAGAATACTTGTTTTCTCATTGTTATAGCTACGGATTTTCAACAACGATGATGCTGAACTTACAACCTTTGGTATCATTGGAGTACTTGGAAGTGACGAAGATTTCTAGTAATGTTGAAGATTAGGCATGTGCAATAGGAGCTACAAAAGTTTATTTTTTTGTATTCCATATGTATTGATAGTTTTGTCACTAAAATTGACAAAGGGGGAGATTGTTAGAGCACTGCTCGGTTAAACTCGCATGCGTTGTTATCTCAAGCATGTTTGTCAATGTTAGTGATCAACACTATAAGTCTTGATTTCTAGTCTACTATAGCTAAGTCTCGGACTAGGATAGAAATTGTAGTTGAGCTCAAGAACTCCATGGCAATCATCATACAAGACGAAGAACTACTCAAGGAACTGGTGGAACTTCATCGACTAAAAGGTATGTGGAGACTTGAACTTATCTATCACTCAAAAGTCTATCTACTCTAACTCCTATCTTAAGACAAAAGTCGTTTTGCTATATAGACTTTGATTATACACATTTGCTATTTCGAGCCGAGTTTATCTCATCTATCTATTTCTCGAAATATGTGTTGGCAAGCTTTTGCTTTGGCCAAGTTCATCTTTACCTAGTGACGAAAGTCATGTTATGTTTCAATCACTTTGAAAATGGCTTTGACGAAAAATGGTTTGTGAATAACAACTATATAACGTCCTCTAAGAATGTTTCAATGATTGAAATGAGAGTTTAAATTATATAACCAATGTTGGATATAAGCATTGTGTGGCAACAAATATATGTATAAGTCCTTATTCCTTGAACCAAAGTATGCGTACTTTGTTGATCAGGAAAAACGGAACAAGAGCTGTGAACTCAGTCCGCGAACTCAGTCCGCGAACCCAGTCCGCGAACTGGCGGAGGTTCTCATCCCGAGAATATCTGCTGGAGTTTGTGAACTCCTTCCGGGAACTTAAGTCCGCGTACTTGAGTTGGTTATATCTAAAGATGATTTTTTGTGAACTTATATTTATATTAACTAAGGAATGCAATTTTCAAACCGTGGCTATAAAGTTCATGAATCGATTCGAGTGAATCAAATCGTTTTTGCTTCAATTGTGTCTTGTAAACTTCTATAAGATATACAATTGAACAACTCTCTAACTAGTTCATTTGAGTCATTTGAACTAGTTATGGTGAAGAATAATATGGTTGATATGAAAGTGCTCATATGGCTAACCATTTGGTTATCTATTGTTGAACCAACAAATGTACATGTTTGGGTACGGTTACACAAACCTAAAATCGTGCATTTCATTTGTGTGTAACAAGCTAAGTTTTCGATCCAACGTTTGAAAGATATTAGCTTGAATCTAATCAAGTTTTCATCTAACGGTGAATATTGAATGCTTTGTTACTAAGCTAACATTGATTGCAAACCCTGATTTGAAAGACTATATAAGGGAGAACTCTAGCAACTGGGAAACCTAATCCCCACACCTCCTGTGTGATACTAGTTGTATAAGCTAGAGTCGATTCTCCTTTAACCTTAGGTTTCTTCTCGAGATCCTGTAGGTTAACGACTTGAAGACTTCATTGGGATTGTGAAGCCAAACCGATACTACTTTCTTGTAGTTGTGTGATCTGATCTTGCTGATTCTATCGTGTTGAGTACAATCGTAACGATTGGCTTGAGATTAATATCTTCGATAGGCAAAATATAAAAGTAGTCACAAACATCTTCGTCTCATCGTTTGTGATTCCGCAATATCTTCTTTCCCCGCGTCGATTAAGATTATTGTGAGGTGATTGATAATACTAGGTTGTTCTTCGGGAATATAAGTCCGGGTTATCAATTGGTTCCTGTTCACCTTGATTTATCAAAAGACGGAACAAAACTCGTAGGTATTTCTGTGGAAGACATATTTATATATTCTTGTAGACTTTTCTGTGTGATACAAATTTGTTTATTAAAGTCTTCAACTTTGGGTCGTAGCAACTCTTAGTTGTGGGTGAGATCAGCTAAGGGAATCAAGTGCGTAGTATCCTGCTGGGATCAGAGGCGTAAGGAGCGCAACTATACCTAGATCAGTGTGAGATTGATTGAGGTTCAACTACAGTCCAGACCGAAGTTAGTTTGTAGTAGGTTAGTGTCTGTAACGGCTTAATACAGTGTGCGTTCAATCTGGACTAGATCCCGAGGTTTTTCTGAATTTGCGGTTTCCTCACTAACAAAATTTTGGTGTCTGTGTTATTTGTTTTTCGCATTATATTTTGTTATATAATTGAAATATCACAGGTTGTGCGTTAAGATCAATCAATTAGAATATCCAACCTTTGGTTGTTGATTTACATTGATTGATACTTGAACATTGGTCTTTGGTACCGTTCAAGTTATTTCCCATAATAATCTGGCTCACGGATTTCTATCTGTTCGATTTTTTCTGATTACATTGTGAAATATAGATATTAGAACTCTTTGATATACTTTATTAAGATTGAGTCTAGTTGATTCTCTTGAAAGTATATTGGAGTTAGTCCATACAGATTGCTAATCGAAATATTGGGTGTGGTTGTTATACCCCCGCTTTTTCAATTGGTATCAGAGCAGGCAAACACTTTAAACCTGATAAGTTTTTGTTTCCTCGGTCCTTAAAAATCGTCCCATGGGAAATTTATTTGGAAAACTTGCTCTTGGCATCTGTAACGCACGCCAAAAATCCTTAAAGATTGCTCAAGGATTATTATGGATAAAACCTCTGGTTTCTCATGATAATCTCATTTCATCTAAAAAGGAAAATTTAGATGATGAGAATCAATCTAAAGGAAAAAACAAAAAGGAGGGAAGATTGAGGAAACATTCGTCACGCTCAAAGATATGGACCCTCACTAGATTAACTCTTAATCTCTTTGAGGAATACTATCGTAATGGATCAATTGACAAAGATATATTCAGAGCGTTCGAAAGTGTTTTTAAATTCTTAGAAAAACTTAATTCTGTTAAGCCTAAGAATCAACCCGATAAAATTTATGTACGTGTAAAATTATCAAATAATATTGTACGGACTAAAAATCGGAAGAATCTTCATTCTAGGAAGATAGAAAGCTCCAACAACCGTGATTATCATCATTACTTTGATTATAGCACTGAAACTGTTCACAAATATCAACCAGAAATGCTGCATGAGAATCTCTCTACACATCATGCCTCATGGTAACATGTCAGGCACTACCCCATTTGTATATATCTTGAGATGGGGCAAGAAATGGTTTGATTTGTGTACAGTTGGGTTAATTTTAGATTAAGCTTTCTACTGCATCCGGTTCCTCTCAACAAATTTTGTTGTCACGGATTGCACATCAAAAAAGGATCCCACACGTCTTTTGTGGGTCACGGTTCATAAACGGGTCCAAGACCATTAGTGAGCCTATAAAGAAGAGGTACGCGGACCTTCTTCTTCCTCCCATCTGTCCGCGTACGTGAACTTTCTAGGGTTCATATTTTTTCTCCATTAAATCTTCTTTGGAGGAAAATAAGACAAATGGGTGGTCAAAGTTCATTCCAAGTAAGTAATTTCCTCTTGTTCCTCTCCAATTTCTAAATCTCATGATGAATTTCAAGGTTTCAAAAAGAACTTCAAAAAGTTTAGGTTCCTCTAGCATGAATCTTCCTTTAGACCAAAATTCCATGGGAATTACATTTGTCAATGATTCTTGTGCTAATATTTTTGAAAGGATTTGGGTTTTATTTTAGAAAAGAAATTGGATTCTTCTAGTGGACATAAAGAGGATTTAGTTTTCTTTGAAAAAATCAATCTTGGAAACATCTTTGATGGTCTTGGTCAAGGATTTGATACTCTCACAAGAATCTTCTATGCCAACATTCATGATGTTGATCTTGGTAAAATGGAATTCAAAACCATGATAAATAGAGAAAAATTTCTTGTCAATAGAGAGTTGACTTCGAAGATTACCAAAATTCCATTGGGAAATGTTCGTCTACCTAGACCAAGTGATGAACGACTATCACGTGATGATATCTCTCTTGGCCTTTGCGGTAAGAAGGTGGCTTGGAATCATGGAAAGTTTCCTACTAATGTTCTTAGTGTTGCTTTGATGGCTTTTGGTAAACTTGGTATCTCTAATCTTTGTCCCTCTAGAATTTAGAATTCTCGGTGGAGTCACGAGTTTACGAAATTGGGTGTTCCGAGTCTCGATATTTGCGGTTTCATCATTTCTCAAATGACATCGATGACTTCACCCAACAAGAAGTTAGGTTACCCTTGCTTGATTGGTCAAATTTGCCGTTCACGTGGTATTGATGCAATTGGCAATTCTCTTAGGGTTCCCAAACTTGTTCATCCATGTACTTTCAAACGTATAAGGGAGAATGTGTGCAAAAGACAAAGAGACGATTCCCTTGAAGATTGTGACCCTACCACCTTGAGTCTTCTCCAAAATATTCACAAGGGTGTGTGTAAGGTAAATTCAAGAGTGAAGTACGTGCAAGAACAACTGTCATTGGTTGCAACTAAGTTTCCCGAGCTCAAGGAAGAATTGAACATGATTCAAGCATCTTGGAGTGTTTCCGATGATGAAGATGATGAGTAATTTGATTTTATTCGCCTAGTAAATCTTCGGATAAGAAGTTTATATTCTTGTTTTGTTTAGAAGAATAACTAGAGTTTGGAATAGCCATTATTGTGATTACACATAGCTATGTCCAACGTTTTCATCTTCATGCTTTTAGGTTTGTTTGTTTAAATTCTAAAATTGTTTGGAAGATATTTTTTTGCAGTATTAATCTTTATGGTTTTATATATTGCAATTTGTTGTGCGATTTATGTGTTTGCGTCCGTGAACTATGATTGTCCCATACCTTGTCAAAAGTTAAGTCTTTCGTATGTCGATATGCATGTACTGATAAAAGAATGAATGAACTTTTGACAATACAAAAGTTAAGCCTATTATGTCATTTATTGATGGAAGATAGGTTAAAATATTTTGTTTACAAGGATTATGTCTATTGTATGTCATTGTGCGAAAAGTGATGGAAAATAGAATGAATCCTTGTTTATTCGGCAGTATTGATCCTCCCTGATCCATATTTTATGTATATACTGTGTTGTTCCGTAAGGTTTCTTATGTTTGAGATTAATCGACTGAGTTAATCATTTTCTTATGAATAACTTAGTCGTAACTCCGTAAGTTCTCTTATGTCGAGCATGACCAATTAAATTAATCACCTTTTTGTGGTAAATTTGATTGTATATTTCTGATTAAATTAATCATGGTTTCTCTTGTGGTTAATTTAATTGAGTATTTTTTGGATTCAAATTCATATTCGTATGTGATTTGTTATGTCCAAAGAAATCCTTCTTTTCTTTTGAAATTAAGGTCGCTCTTGTTGTTCTTTCAGGAATGACATATTATGGGGGAGAGTTCTTAATTGAACTTGTGCTTAATTGCCAAATCTTTGTGGGGAGTGCGGCTATGAAATATTATAGGGGTTATCTTGTATCTTTATAAACTCATTATTGAATGCATTTATCTTTGGCTATATGATTGCATCTAAATAAGTTGATATGTTCTTTCTTTTGGTCATGAAATGTCTCTTTTGGAAATTTCATTAGGATCCTAGTTTTCGTACCTTTGCCAATTTTATTGACAAAAAGGGGGAGAATTAATATGTAGTTCACACTACAAATACATATGGTTTTCGGATCATTATGTAAGGGGGAGTGGTTTCCATGGGAGATGGAGTATTGATTAAGGGGGAGTGATACATATCACCATAGTATTGTTGTCGAAGTTGTGATACAATTGAACTTTGATGTTGTATAATAATATTATGACACTGTATAACAATGATTGAGAATACTTGTTTTCTCATTGTTATAGATACGGATTTTCAACAACGATGATGCTGAACTTAAAACCTTTGGGATCATTGGAGTACTTGGAAGTGACGAAGATTTCTAGTAATGTTGAAGATTAGGCATGTGCCATAGGAGCTACAAAAGTTTATTTTTTTGTATTCCATATGTATTGATAGTTTTGTCACTAAACTTGACAAAGGGGGAGATTGTTAGAGCACTGCTCGGTTAAACTCGCATGCGTTGTTATCTCAAGCATGTTTGTCAATGTTAGTGATCAACACTATAAGTCTTGATTTCTAGTCTACTATAGCTAAGTCTCGGACTAGGATAGAAATTGTAGTTGAGCTCAAGAACTCCATGGAAATCATCATACAAGACGAAGAACTACTCAAGGAACTGGTGGAACTTCATCGACTAAAAGGTATGTGGAGACTTGAACTTATCTATAACTCAAAAGTCTATCTACTCTAACTCCTATCTTAAGACAAAAGTCGTTTTGCTATATAGAATTTGATTATACACATTTGCTATTTCGATCCGAGTTTATCTCATCTATCTATTTCTCGAAATATGTGTTGGTAAGCTTTTGCTTTGGCCAAGTTCATCTTTACCTAGTGACGAAAGTCATGTTATGTTTCAATCACTTTGAAAATGGCTTTGACAAAAAATGGTTTGTGAATAACAACTATATAACGTCCTCTAAGAATGTTTCAACGATTGAAATGAGAGTTTAGATTATATAACCAATGTTGGATATAAGCATTGTGTGGCAACACATATATGTATAAGTGCTTATTCCTTGAACCAAAGTATGCGTACTTTGTTGATCAGGAAAAACGGAACAAGAGCTGTGAACTCAGCCGCGAACTCAGTCCGCGAACCCAGTCTGCGAACTGGCGGAGGTTCTCATCCCGAGAATATCTGCTGGAGTTTGTGAACTCCTTCCGGGAACTTAAGTCCGCGTACTTGAGTTGGTTATATCTAAAGACGACTTTTTGTGAACTTATATTTATATTAACTAAGGAATGCAATTTGCAAACCGTGGCTATAAAGTTCATGAATCGATTCGAGTGAATCAAATAATTTTTGCTTCAATTGTGTCTTGTAAACTTCTATAAAATTTATACAATTGAACAACTCTCTAACTAGTTCATTTGAGTCATTTGAACTAGTTATGGTGAAGAAGAATATGGTTGATATGAAAGTGCTCATATGGTTAACGATTTGGTTAACTATTGTTGAACCAACAAATGTACATGTTTGGGTACGGTTACACAAACCTAAAATCGTGCATTTCATTTGTGTGTAACAAGCTAAGTTTTCGATCCAACGTTTGAAAGATATTAGCTTGAATCTAATCAAGTTTTCATCTAACGGTGAATATTGAATGCTTTGTTACTAAGCTAACATTGATTGCAAACCCTTATTTGAAAGACTATATAAGGGAGAACTCTAGCAACTGGGAAACCTAATCCCCACACCTCCTGTGTGATACTAGTTGTATAAGCTAGAGTCGATTCTCCTTTAACCTTAGGTTTCTTTTCGAGACCCTGTAGGTTAACGACTTGAAGACTTCATTGGGATTGTGAAGCCAGACCGATACTACTTTCTTGTAGTTGTGTGATCTGATCTTGCTGATTCTATCGTGTTGAGTACAATCGTAACGACTGGCTTGAGATTAATTTCTCCGATAGGAAAGATATAAAAGTAGTCAGAGAAAGGTTGAAAACCGGTTTTAACTAATGCAATGCAACAGTTGAAACCCCGAAACACATATGCTTTTATGCTAAACCAAACGATTCAACATATTGTGACTTTTTCACATATTAGTTTCAATCAGAACCCTTATGATCCTTTGATAAAGCCTACCAACATGGGCTAGAAATTAATCCTGCCAAACCAAAAAGTCACCCAAACCATAAGGGTTCACACCATAGAAGATCGAATATTAAGGTTGAAAATGCGGGGGTCTAACAACCACACCCAACAATTCGTTTGGCAATCTGAGAGGACTTACTCCAATATACTTTCTAGAGAATCAACTAGACAGTCAAACTCAATCTAGAGTAAAGTATATCAAAGATTTTAATATCTCTGTTTCACAATGTAATCAGCAAATCAAACAGATATAAATCCGCGAGCCAGATTATTATGTGAAACAACTTGAACGGTACCAAAGACCAATGTTCAAGTGTCAATCAATGTAAATCAACAACCAGAGGTTGGATATTCTAATTGATTGATCTAAACGCACAACCTGTGATATTTCAATTATATAACAAAATATAATGCGGAAAAGAAATAACACGATAATCGGAATTTTGTTAACGAGGAAACCGCAAATGCAGAAAAAACCCCGGGACCTAGTCCAGATTGAACACCACATAGTATTAAGCCGCTACAGACACTAGACTACTACCAATGAACTTCAGACTGGACTGTAGTTGAACCCTAATCAATCTCACACTGATTCACGGTATAGTTTCGCTCCTTACGTCTCTGATCCCAGCAGGATACTACGTACTTGATTCCTTTAGTTGATCTCACCCACAACCAAGAGTTGCTACGACCCAAAGTCGAAGACTTGATAAACAAATCTGTCTCACACAGAAAAGTCTATAGAATTGAATAAATATGTCTCCCACAGAAATACCCAAGAGTTTTTGTTCCGTTTTTTGATAAATCAAGGTGAACATGAACCAATTGATAAATCGGACTTATATTCCTGAAGAACAGCCTAGTATTATCAATCACCTCACAATAATCTAAATCGTATGATGGCGAAACTAGATATTGTGGAATCACAAACGATGAGACGAAGATGTTTGTGATCACGTTTTATCTTGCCTATCGGAGAAATTAATCTCGAGCTAATCTTAGAGAAGATAGTACTCAAACGATAGAATCGAGCAAGATCAGAACACGCAACTACAAGAAAAAATAGTTGGGTCTGGCTTCACAATCCCAATAAAGTTTTTCAAGTCGTTAACCAATAAGGTTTAGGAAAACCTAAGGTTAAAGGAGAATCGACTCTAGCTTATGCAACTAGTAACACATAGAAGTGTGGAGATTAGGTTTCCCACTTTCTAGAGTTCTCCTATATATAGTTTTCAAATCAGGATTTGCAATCCAAGTAACCTTGGTAGCAAAGCATTCAATATTCACCGTTAGATGAAAAACCTGATTCAACCAAGCTAATATCTTTCAACCGTTAGATCGAACTTAGCTTGTTACACACAAATGAAACGTACCCTCATTTAGATTTATGTAACCGTACCCAAACGTGTACACCTATGTTGGCTCAACATGGTCAACCAAAGTTAGCCATATGATTAACTCTCATATTAACCATGTTCATCTTATTCCAAACTAGTTCAAATGACTAAAATGAAACTAGTTAAAGAGTCGTTCAATTGCTATATTCTCATAGAAGTATACAAGAACACAATCGAAACAAAATCGGTTTGATTCACTCGAATCAATTCATGAACATTATAGCCACGTTTTGCAAAGATTGCATTCCTTATAATATAAATGTTTAAGTTCATGTACAAAACCGATTTTAGAAAGTAACCCACTCAAGTACACAAACAGGTACGCATACTTGAGTAGTCGGACTTGAGTTTGGTTACGTCGGTACGCATATGGGTGCGCATACTACAACACATTCCAAACTTCAGCAGATTTTCACGGAAGTGAACTCTCCGCCGGTATGCGTACATGTGCGCATACTTTCCCTCATCAATAACCACCAGTACGTGTACGGGTACGCATACTTCAGGTTCCCGGTTTTGGATTTGTACACTAATGTGATTAACACACTATGCTTATATCCAAACATGGTTACATGATTCTAAACTCTTTATTTCAATCATTGAAACTTTCTTAGAGGACGTTATATAGTTGTTGTTCACAAACTATTTTTCGTCAAAGCAATTTTCAAGTTATTGAAATTATCATAATGAAACATTCCAAGGTAACACCAAATGATTGTATCACACAAACCATGTAAGATGTAACTCAGTAATTTTCATATGATCTTATTTGGACTTTCTTCAACGAATGTAAGATGAATTTGGCCAAAGCGAAAGCTTGCCAACATATATTCCGAGAAATATATAAGCGAGATAAACTCAGCTCGGAATTTCAAATGTGTATAAATAGAAAACTACATCGTAACACGACTTATGTCTCAATATAGGAGATAGAGTAGAAATAGACTTTCCAAGTGATAGATAAGTTTCAATCTCCACATACCTTTTGTCGATGAAGTTCCACAAGCTCCCCTTAGTAGTTCTTCGTCTTCAAGAGATGAACATCGTGAAGTTCTAAAGCTCAACTACACAATCTATGTCCTAGTCCGAGACATCTAAATAGGCTAGAAATCAAGACTCATAGTTTTTATCACTAACATTGACAAACATGCTTGAAATAGAAACGCATGCGAGTTCGACCGAGGAATGCTCTAACAAAGGTTATGAAAACCGAAATCAAACATCCCATAAACATACATAGCAATAAGATAAAGCATTCAAGCACAGGCTATGTAAACGAAAACTATCACAAGAAAGATTATAAACTAATAATTTTATTCATAAATAAGATATTTTTATTCATAATAGACCTTATACAATTATTGAAAGAAATCAAAAACTGATGTCTATTTTCCTTGATTAAGTATTACAACATATAACTTAATCTCTAGTGGTGCTCTTGTTGTTCACTGAGGTTTCTTCAGTGTTCAAACTTTTGAAGCATGTCTCAAGAGACTTATCTGCAACCACTTCTTGTTTCTCAAGTTTTTCAACTTGAACCTTCATATCAGCAAGATTAGATTTTGTTTCCTCAATCTTATCTTTGAGCCAATCTTAATTTCGAACCGTCATTATGAGGTTGGTTCTCAGTTCTTCAAAACCATGGATATAGTCAATCATACTATCAGAACGAATCCACTTGGTTTAGGTTGGGTTTTGTAGATTGTAAGCCAATAGACATGACTCATCTTGTGATCCAACGGAACTATCAGAATCATAATCAGACATGATTTTTGATATGATTTTCTTCTTCCTTTCTGTATTGATTCCTTGACAATCCTTAACCTTTTGAGCTTCCTCCTTATTAGCCTTTGTGACACTGCGAGTTGTTGCAGGCATGCTCGGTTATTTAAATAGGTATTGATCATGGTTTCAGAATACAAGCAAGAGATAGTTTCTCTTTAAGAAGAGACAACTTTTGTTTGCTCTTACTCTTCATCCTTTGGTTAAAAAGATTGCTATGCAATGTGAGCTTGATTTGCAAGCTTGGTACCTAGATGATGGTACCTTGATAGGTGACACTCTAATGGTTGCCAAAGCTTTGAAGATTATCCAAGATGATGGGGTTGAAAGGGGTTTATATTTGAACATCGCTAAAACTGAGTTGTTCTGGCCTACCCGGATCCAAGAGCTTTGATTACAGGTGTTTTCCCTCCTAATATTAGCAGGCCATCTAAGGGCGTGAAATTGCTTGGTGGTCCGGTCAGTCTTGATGCTCAATTCAATAAGGATTGATAGAGTGCGCAAGACTATGGCTCTTATTGATGCTGTTGAGAAGCTAAAAGACCCTCAATGTGAACTGCTCTTGTTTAGAAATTGTACGAGTGTGTCACGGCTTTACTTCGCTCTGAGAACCAGTAGACCTGAATTTGTACTCGAAGCTCAAGATTTATTTGACACTCGACTGTTTTAATTCCTTAGGCATATTATTACTGGTAATGGTCCTGGTTACGGACTTCTTCAGCAGAGACTCTCTACCTTGCCATTCAAACATGGAGGTATGGGTGTTTATACTATGCAGGTGTTTATGGGTGAAAACTGTTTCTGCTGGTTTTGGTAAATTTGGGTGTGTGTGGATGAGAAACGAATCTAAACCCTAAACAAATGCACTGCACGGGAGTGCTTTAGATTCGAGAGATCAATCTATACAATTCTGGCCTAAACCAAGAAATGGTCGTTCCAGACTTGCTTTGGTCATAAAGTGAAGGAAATGGGGTTGATCTTAGGGAGGGAAGCGAAGAAGGTGTTGAGATTGTGAAGGTGTTGGCTGTTTATGACTTGTATCAGAATGTTAAACTGGCTTGCATGATGTAAGCTATCAGTTCTGGGTGTTTCTGGACACTGTGTTAACAACAACTTGGTTTCTCGTGTTGTTTGGAAATAGTCTAGAGAACCTATTTATACAAGTCATTTTGAGCGCAAACTTCATCTCGTAGGAAGTGGAGGAAGTTGAGTGATGGATGTAGTTGCAGGAAATCCCACACTACACCCCTCACTAGATTTTACTCAACTAATCCGTTTGAATATGAATTGTTATAGATTTTATTGATTATTCTCTTGAAATGTTTACAAAGAAAGATAGATCAGAGCTAAAGGAATTACAATCACTCTAAATTTTCTCTCTCCTAATGACTTGCTTAACAATTCAAAAAGACCTCTCCTACAACAGACTTACTCGACCCTTTATATAGGGTATTACATAGTGGATGACAAAAGTTTGTCCTTTATTTTCGGGAATCCTTCGCGAAGTATCGCGAGTTCATAAGTGTTTATCTTCGCGACACTCCTAACTCTCGCCAAGTCTTCACACTTTTCTCATGTTCTGGCTGTCGTCATATAATGCGTCATTTAAATTACTTCCCTGCGACACCTTCGCAATACTGTCGTTTATTGATCTCGCAAGGTATTGATGTCGCGATATTCTGATCCTACATCTTGCCTCTTCTCATGTCTTTTCTGCGAAGGAGAAAATGTCATGAGAATTTATATTTTAAAATGCCGCAATTGCTCATCTTTATCTCGCGATTGTTCACTTTTATCCGTTTTATTCATGTACGGAATTTATTACAGGTGTTTCTTCTTCCACTCTTTTCTTGACACGTCTCTTTCAACCGCTTATTCTTGATCATTCACGTCCCATCTCGCATTAAATGCATTTGTTTTCTCGAGGATTCTCTTCTCTATATATAGTTTTCTCACCCTTCTCTTCTTCTCTTTTATTTTCTCTCTGCAACTTTCCTTCAGCTTCCTTCCTCCGCAATTTGCGTTTCTGCTACTGTAAATCCTTTTTTCCTTCTCTTGATTTTCACTTCTCCCTTCATTCCCATACTCTAATAATGGCTTCACTTGGTCGTACATACACACCCCTTTTCAATGAAGTTCAAAAGAAGTTACAGGAAAAGGGTTTCACCTTATCAACCATTCCTGATCAAGAATCTTCATCTATACTTTCTGCAAAATTGTTTTCTGATCATCAATGTGATGATCATAAAATCATAGTCTCGCTAGGTCAACTCCTCGCAGGACTCCCCATTCCTCTATACAATCCCGAGATACCATTATTCTATGAAATCCTTGCTCATGAAAAATTCTCGCGAGCTGTTTATCAGTTGAGCGGCGACTGCATCCGTTTAATGCTTGAATTCGCCAACCGTGGCGCTGGTAAAGGATCTTTATATCCTGATAATGTCAAAGATCCTAGATTTGTAAATTTAGAGATAGCCACTGAGAAGTATACTGTAGAGAACTTCTTTGCGAATTATGCAGTTATAAATATGAGAAATAAATCTCGCTGGGGTGCTCGACTGAAGAAAAAGATAATGTTGATGCTGATAAACTGCTCATGCAAGATATTGACTGGCATTCGGGCAACAATAGTACTCCTCGTCATTCCAAAGATGAGAAATGGTGGGTTGTTCCTTTATTTTTGAATGGACCCTATATCGCAGGTTCACACGCACTCCCTGCGAATCTCGCAGACTATCATCCTTGGGAATTTAAGTGGCCCGAGAAGGCAAAAGAGGTATATTTCTTATTTCAGGCTTTGCTTTTGCGATATTCCCTTCTTCTTATATTTACTGAGTTTGCAAAGTTTACAGGTTGACAAACTGAGGAAGAGTTATGAAAGAAACCCAAAGGCGAATACTCTGGCGATACTCCGATCGATCACGGATGAAGTAAGAAATATTTTCTTTTGTTATTTTTAACAATATTGTTGCCTCTATTTCTTATCTTCATTCGTGTGCGAAGGTTATTGAAGAAACGAACATCCCCGAAGCTGCGAAGGTTAAGGGCAAGAATAAAATCACTCTTCACAAGGACAAGTCTTCTGCTCCGTTTTCTAAAAAACGGAAAACCCAACCCTCTTCTCATTCTAGTTCTCGAACTAGCGAAAGCTCTGACGAGGATGAAAATGAGATTGGTACTTCCTCTGCGAGGGAGAATCACTCGACTATTTCTGCTATGGCGCAATTATCTAGTGTCTTCTCCGACTCTATGCAAGGATTAGGAGATGATCATTTAACTGCTACTTGCGTAGCTCTCGCTAAAATTCGCGATGCCCCGCTATTAGAGGATAATGAATCTTTTCGCGGAGTTTCCCGAACATTGACTTCCAGTCACTTAAATGCTCTCACTGCTTTGGTATGTTCATATTCCTTTGCTTCTCTGTAATTTTGATTATAAGCTTTCTCTTAACAATTTCTTTATTTTCCTTTATAGTCTGGGAGAGCTTCCTTTGTTGTTGCCTCAGATCTCGAGAAAAGACGCGACAACCTTGAAAAGAAAAATCTCCAACTTAAAAAGAAGATCCAAGAACTAGAAACTGAAGTTGCGATGTCTCGCAAGAAAGATGAAAGAATTCAACAGTTGGAAGTTGAGTCTGCTTCTCAGAAGACTAAAATGTCTACTCTCCAAAGTGCAAATCAACAACTTTATGGTACAAAACTTTTACTCTTCAAGTCGTCTTTATTTTATCATCTGCTTTTCTTTGCCTGATTTATTATTTTTGCAGACATATATAATCTCTCTGAAGAAGCCATTCTTCTCCATTCATTTCCCGAGCCTATAGACAATGATGTTCTTCTTACTCACCTCAACGAATCCTTAAGTAGTTCATCAAACAAAGTTGATTCCCTTCCATTAAATGAACTTCAAACCAAATATCGTCTTTTAGAGATTGAACATAGATCTAGTTTAGGTTTAGCCAACCGATTTAAACAAATGTATCTTGATTCCCATAAGAAAACCAAAACCTTAAGGAAGAAAATTAGTGGTCTCATAGATGACAAAGACCGCATTGCTAATAAAGGTGCACAGGCATTAGCAAAATTTCAAAAATCTCTTCTCGAAGTACAAATTGAACGAGATGAATCCCTTCGTCAGAATGCCATACTTACTGAGCGAGAAAAGCAAGTTCGTTCGCTTCTTGTTATAAATAATGATGATGAGTTCGCTTGGGCTGCGAAGGTTCTAGATAATGCCAGGAATAACTTAGGTGTTGATGTTAGTCTTCATGCCGAGCATACTGCCTTGGTTAAAGATATGATATCTGACAGAGAAGGTTGTTTATTATACTTTACTGCTCCTTACTTTTGTAGTATTGTTATTGAATTGTTAACCCATTGTCATATGTTTTGCAGAATCCGAGAAGAGATTTCAAACAAGGATTGAAGAACTTGAGTCTGAAAAAGAACAACTCGCACAAGACTTTTCTCTTCGCAACAATAAGTATTCTAAGTTGAAGAAACAACTGCAAGCTACAGTAGCGAACTTCAACAACTATGCTGTTCGCTTTCGCAATCAAACTATTGAGACAGTTTGCAATGACCACAAGATTCCTCTCAGTTCATACCCTTGTCTTCTTGATAATATTCCTGAAGATATGCCTTTATCTGACGTTTCTGATAGCGAAGCTAGTGAAGAAGAAGAGTCTAGCGAGAAGAAGGATGAAATCGAAGAATCTGATAAAGAAGAAGAATCTTCCAAGAAATAACTTCCTTTTCTTCTTTCATTTCTTGTAATATCTGTATATATATCCTTTTAATCTTCTATTTCTATAAACTTTCATTGTAAATTTCTTGGATTACTAAATATGAATTCGACCTTTGTTTTCTTTACTTGCGCATACTAATCAAGCAATTCTTCTTTGTAGTACATTATCATTTATTTTCTTGTTTCCTTTATGCATAAATCTATCATATGAAAATAAATAACAAAATTTCATCACATGCATTCCCATACTTGCCTCTATTATTTATTTACAAATGAGAGATTTATTTTGAAGTTCATCATCGCGACAAGATCGCAGGATATCTTCATAAATGAAGAAATCTATTGATCTTGCCTTAACATTTCTTGTGTGGTCTTACTTTGCCTTCCTAATTAAAGGTCTTATTTCGCCACCCCTCGTTGCGACAAAATCGCAGACGTCTTTACATTTTCATGCAATGACCCATTGACCTTGTCTTATCATTTCTTAAGTATTTTTGCCTCTCATAGATATTTTTTATTTGCGACAATATGACAGGCTTAAATACTCTTGCGAATATAAAACCCCATGACATTGTCGTCTTTACGACGAAATCAGCAGGACGTTTTTACATTTTCATGTAAAAACCCATTGACCTCGCCTTACTTTCATGTTTGTATTTTTGCCTCTTCAGATCATTGCACAAATATGACAAGCCTAAATTTTCTTGCGAAAACAAAGCCTCGTGACATTTGCGTCTTTTGACACTTATCACCTCCCTAATGGAGGGTGCCACCCTTATCTTCTCCCCTGGTTGCCCCTTCAAGGAGGCGTACATCGGCCATACAAGACTAGCTCCTCCCATCCAGTCTTAACAACAACCAGTTGTTTTCGCGCCTCTTATCCCTTATACCTATATGGTTTATGGTTACGAGACCGCACCCTAAGTGGAGTTTTCTTCGGGCCGAGTGCAAGATATACCAAGACTTGCCAAGAATGGCCGAGACACTTCAAATGCCCCAGGCACTCTTGGCTCAACCGTGTACCCCGGCGCCTTGAGCATACACTCGACTCCTTGGAAGAGACCCTCGGGCCCAACCAGTATAACCATATATATATAGTTGGAAATCCAAGGTATCTCCCCCGGATAGGCTTTCATGGGCCCCAAATTTCCATGACTCAGGTTCCAGGAGCGGTGTAACCTTTTCACTAAGCCATGTCAAGAGATACCCCCTTATATGACGCACTTTAGGTCTTACATTTGCCTCTTGCGAAATATCATTCGCGAACTAGGGTGTACGCCATAAAGGTTCGTCCCATTCACTCACTCTTTCATTTTTGTTAATTCATTCAATCATTCATTTTGCTTGCGAAGCTATCGCGCAATCTTACATAATCATTCATTTTGCTTGTGAAGCTATCGCGCAATCTTACATTGTTTAATCATTTTTGTGTTTTCAATTCTTCAATCAAATTGTCATACATTCTTGATGGCGAGATCCTCGCATATTTCTTCTTCAATTATTTTTTCTTCCTCTTACCCTTAACAAGCTTTTGTTACTGCCTTTTAATGATTACTCACTTCTTACACTTTTTGCTCCTGCTGCTCTCTGCCTCTGCATTATTCAAATCTCTTAATGATTCCTTTCCATCATAATTTTCAACTGTTTCCATGCATCTGTTTCGCAATGTATCTTCTCCTCTTACATCAATGGCATCTACCATCAATCTTTCTCTTCTTTGTTCATCTTTTGCATGTTGCTTCCAACTCTTTCCTTTCGTAGCTCTCTCTTCGCAACTCTCCACGTCGATCTCATAATATTTTTGCCCTTCCATCCAGTCTCCCTTTATAATTCCAACACCACTAGGATGAGGAAACTTTATACACTGACGATATGTTGACGCTACACCCAGAATTTCATGCAACCATGGCCTTCCGATCAATGCATTATAAGGGGATTCCACATCGACCACACAGAACAAAATATCAGTAGATAATCCTTGCAAGGGTATTCTCATATGAACTTCTCCTTTAGGCTTGTTTGTTGTGCCATTGAAACCATATATTTTGTATGTTGAAGGTATCAATTCTTCATCCTTTCCCCCCATAGTCTTGTAAGTATGGTAAAAGAGGATGTTTACTGGAGCTTCCAGTATCAATTAATATTCTATTGATTTCCCAAAGAATTTTCTGCTTCATCATCTTCGCCATCAACAGGTTTTGGATTAATTTCCAGTTTTACAACCAATGGGCTATCATGTATTTCTCTACTACCTTTGGGTATTTCTTCTGCAGAGAAAGAAATAATTTGCAGTTGCCACTCTTTTAATTGCGATGTCCTCGCAATGTTCAACACTTCTTTATCATCAACATCCCTCGCAAAAACTCTACTGAGTATGTTATCATGAAAATCTTCAATTGTACGATATGAGTGAACAATGGAGTTGCAAAATAAATTTTTAGCTTTTGCTCCAACTTCTATTACGAACGTTTCTTTCCCCTTTGATGGTGGTGGCGGCAATGGTTGAACTTTCTCTTCACTTTTTAGAAAGTGATTCAGCTTTCCTTGATCAATCATTCTAAGGATGATTCTTTTTATGTTTCTGCAGTCATTTGTCAGATGTCCATGAAAACGGTGGTAAGAGCAGAATTCGTGACTTTTATCACCTGGTGGTGGTTCATTCCCCATGTTCCATGGTGCATGTATGTTTTCCATCAAGAGTATAGCTTCCCATATCTTTTCCACACTAGTATTCAGTGGTGGCATCTTGATTTCTTCCCATACTACTCTATGACGTCGCGCCCTCCATGATAATTCTGTTTTTCACTTCCATAGGTTTCTTGCGAGTGATCAAGTCTCTGAATTTTGTTATTGCCGCCACAGTTGTAGTAGTTTCTTTCTCTTTCAAACTCTTCTTGATCTCGGCTTCCCATGGCTACTAACTTTGGCTGTCCATCATCTATCACTCTTTCTTGTTGCCCTTGCGAGGTACTCGCCACTGTGTGTATTAATTTGGGTAACAAACTTGCATTCGTAGCATTTGAACTTGTATTCGCAACCGGGTACGACTCCACCTCATTTTGCCTTTCTTCCAAAGCAATATATTCCTCTTGCGTTCTCTGCACTCTCCGTCATCGTGATTGTATTCTTGACTCTAAAAATTTGAATATATAGCAAATTGGTTGCGAACATAACGTTTATAAATGATAAAATGAGATATCTTTCATCCACTCTTCCAGCCATCTCGCTACACATCGTCTTCCATCTCACAGTTAAGTGTCTTAAACTTTCGCCAACTCTTTGTTTCAGCCCAAATACATCTTCAATTCCTGGTCGCGAGGAGTTGTTACTTATGTATGCCCATAGGAATATAGCTTGTAGATGGTTGAATGACGTGATGGTGTTTCTTGGTAAACCTTCAAACTACTTCGATGCTTCTCCGTTAAACTAGATGCGAAATATTTGCACAATATAGCGTCATGATTTTCCCACTGTAGCATACATCTTACATACGCTTTGATGTGTTGTATTGCGCAAGTTGTTCCATCAAAAATGCTGGTTAATGCGGGTAAATTGCACTTTGGGGTATTCCTCCTAACTGCACCTCTAGTGTAAAGGGATTTTTCGCAGCTTCTTCGATTGCCTCATCCAATTGTCTTCTTCCTCCTCCTCTTCTATTGTTCAACATTCCTCTCATTTCTGCCAACTCTTTTAAGATTTGTTCATTTACATCAGGATTTGAATTTATTGGTCTTTTTAGCTCCGCCTCTCTCCTTCTGCGTTCATGTCTATCTTGATTTTCTTGTTCAGCATTTTCTTCTCTTCTTTCTCTGCGACTTTCTCCTCCATCTTGTTCATGGATTCGCACACCATTGTATCTATCATTTTCTCTTCTTGGTTGTCTACCAGTTCTCCTTTGTATTCTTTCATACTCTTCATTGATATTCCCATTGTTGCGATTTTGCTCGCGCCTTCTTTCTCGATTGTCATGATTATTCTGCCGGATTGCTTCCTCCAATTCTCGTTCTTCCATTTCTACTCTTAATCTTTCCCTTTCGCGAGCTAGACGCGCTTGTTCAACATAATGCCTTTCGATGTCATCTTTAATCTCCTTTTGTTTCCTCTGTGTTTCTCTTCCATGCAGTATTCTTCTTCCTTCTTCCGGATTTTCTTCATCAACTGGATTATTCTGCTGCCCATTTCCTTGATTTCCATTATTTTGGTCACCCTGTAAAATCTCTGGACGCGGAATACACACCATTTCTCTTCTTTCGCAGTATCCTTCACCGAGATTTAGCTTTCTTTCTAAATTTTCTTCATTAGCATTTTCTACAGGTAACATTCTCCTTCTATCATCTCTAACCGATCCTGGTCTTGACCTGGTATTACTTCTCGACCTCCTATTCTGCAACCTCATATTTTCCATTCTTAACTCATGGTTTTGCCTTGTTAAATTTGCGCGTTCTTCCGCTTCTAATCGTCTTTCTTCATGTATTGTTTGTCTCAACGTTTCTAATGCTACGATTTCTTCATTTCTATGAGTTGTTTCTCCCATTTCTTCTCGATTTCTCTCCTCTTGTTCATTATTTATCAATTGTTGCACTTCTTCTCTTTCTTCCACAGAATCTGATCTCCATGTATGCACGCTCACCCTATCATAATCTATTACTCTATTCGGTCTTTGGTTGAATTGGTAGTTGAATTGGTGGTTGAATTTGACCTTCTTCTCTATCTCTTGCGTTTATTCTTGATGGTTCACCTACTTCATTTCTCCTTTCTCCAAATTAATCTCCCACTTCTCCTCACAATTGCTGGTTGTTCTGATGCATTCCTTCTTCTAGCCATTTCTCAATTTTAGTAAATTGTTTGAAAATTATTCAAAATTTCTTTCTCGTTATTCCTGATTCTTTCAATTCACAAGATTAATCTTCTACTCAGTCCCTGTTTCTAGCGCATATGTAGTTGCAGGAAATCCCACACTACACCCCTCACTAGATTTTACTCAACTAATCCGTTTGAATATGAATTGTTATAGATTTTATTGATTATTCTCTTGAAATGTTTACAAAGAAAGATAGATCAGAGCTAAAGGAATTACAATCACTCTAAATTTTCTCTCTCCTAATGACTTGCTTAACAATTCAAAAAGACCTCTCCTACAACAGACTTACTCGAACCTTTATATAGGGTATTACATAGTGGATGACAGCTAAGCTGTCCTTTATTTTCGGGAATCCTTCGCGAAGTATCGCGAGTTCATAAGTGTTTGTCTTCGCGACACTCCTAACTCTCGCCAAGTCTTCACACTTTTCTCATGTTCTGGCTGTCGTCATCTAATGCGTCATTTAAATTACTTCCCTGCGACACCTTCGCAATACTGTCGTTTATTGATCTCGCAAGGTATTGATGTCGCGATATTCTGATCCTACAATGGAGTAGTGGGGTCGTGTAGGTGATTGTCACGCAATCACACCTTTGCCCACTTCCCTCATTACCATTAACCGTCCACCTTTCCTGACACGTTCTCGTAATGGACTCGTTGCACGCCGCACGCTGTAAACCGTCAGACCAATACCCCAGTAAGCATCCCCCAGTTTGTGACATGTTTGATGTCGAATAAGTGGGTCAAGTCGTGGGACCTGTCGCGGAAAATAACATGGTGCTATTAGGTGAAACAACTAAGTTGTTTATGAGGCCAATAAAATATTGTATGTATTCGATGCATGTGAAGCATCGCATTTAAGCAGCTCAAACTAATCGATGTGTATGAAGCATCATTGTTTTAGAGCCTGATTGCATAATTCGCGGATTGGCGTCTTAAAAGGAGGCATGATCGACCACCTTTGGGTGATCGTTTGAGGACCCTACGGTCAAGTCATCACTTGGGAGATCATCTCATGTGGAAGAAGGATGGTCGGTCTTCACAATGTTGATTTGCTTGTTTTCTAAAAATAAATCTATACCATCCAACTAGGCTGGCGAAGTTGGATGGTCGTGATCATTTGCGGCAGTTTCATACTGCCGTTGACGTAACTTTAGGGTTTAGGGATCCGTGTGGCCCACCCTTCTTTGGGCGTGCGTTCCGAGGCATTGAGCCCTAGTTTGCGTAGGCCGGCCAATCACGTGTAAAGGTGGGTCCGCAGTGATCACGTTGACATCTTCGGGGCCGCTTAAGATTAAATCTAAGCCACTCAAATCAGCTGGCGAAGATGAGTGGTTGAGATCGATTTGTGGCAGTAATGTGTTGCGGCAAATGTAATTTAGGTTTTTTCAAAGTAGCGCGTTCAAGCTACTTTGGGCAACCGATTTGGTATGTTCCGGTTTTACCATGGAGAAGTCAATCGCCCAAAGAAGAAGTTGGGCCAACAGTGAACACGTTGGCGCTTCTTTGGTTGTTCGAGATGCGATCCAAGCCGTCCGACTAGGCCTGCAAAGTCGGACGGTCATGATAGATCTACGAGAGCTATGTATCTCCGCGACCCAAAATAGAGCTTTGTTCATGATGCGTTTACTCGAGTTTGGGCGATCGATTTAGCGCTCTATAGGCTTGCCGCTGGCAAGTCGTTTGTTCAAGGGGAAAATGGGGCCGCCAACGATCATGCTGACACTTCTTTAATCGTTTGCAGGAATATCTAAGACGTACAACTAGCCTGGCGAAGTTGGACGGATATGATAGCTTTTGAGACCGTTTTGTACGGTCTTAGCTCGTTTGAGCTTGGTTTTTACGCAGCGCAATCGCACATGTTTGGGTCAGCGTTTGAAGTGCTCGCGAATGATCAACATGGGAGTCGATCAACTAAAGGACTGGTGGGCCCACCGGTGGTTGCTACGGTGATTGCCTAGTCCTGCTATGAGTAAGCTATGCTTGTTAAATCATGCGGCCAAGTTGTGTGGCCGTGATTATTTTTTGAGACTGATGTGAACAGTCCAGATTTTCCTTAAGGAATTTAAACGCGTTCGATCGCGCTAACTTTTAATTAAAAGGTGTGCGAACGCGCTGATCTCTTTGTCAGAGGGTGGTGTAGCCTATGTGAGTGTTTTTATGCAGGTCTCAATACTGACACTTCGGGAGATTTATGCTACTCCGTTGCGAGCGAATATTTAATCGTCATGTTATGCCAATATTGAGAGTTCGCTGGGGAACATAGCATAGGAAAACACTAGGCAAGTCATGCATTAGTGAATAATGCTGATAGAACTCACAGAATATTTGGGATTGCTGTTGCACGCACCATTCTGAGTGAATTTCATGAATTATATTGAATTGCTTCAAATAAAGCGAAGAGGTTTTCTGCACTCGTCACTTCTTAAACGGCTTTTCCTTTTGCTGGGTAACAACGCATTAAATGCTGATTTTATAATTTTAGCCCTGAACTAAAATCCACCATCAACAGCAGGACACTAAGAATTATTGTTTTCTCGCTTCGTGTTTACAGACTCTAGACTTGCAATACACTATTCTCAGACGCTCAGGCGCCGATGGCAGTAGCCTTTCTTTTCAGCGAGCATTGGAATCCTTTAATTCTCTGTGTGGAAATGTTTCTCCTATTTGCATTGGTAATTTTGCCACTCATTCTATGAACTCCTTGGCAACTATTTACTTTGATGATATGAAGAAGAACATACCCACCAACTATGTTATGTCTGAACGTGGTTCCGTGCTTTGGCAATGCAACCAAACAAAACACGCATGGGATTTCCTACTGGCGATTACAAGTTTGGGGCTCAATCAAGTTATTGGAGCTAGGCAATTTAGTGGAGTTCTCCGGTACAGGTTACGGATCCCCTTGTTTGAGGCTGATGGTGCTTGTCCCTTTTGTAAAAGAGATATGGATGTCTTCGGTGATCATGCCTTGCACTGTGCGAATGAAGTTGGGCTTAAGTTTAGACATGATTTGGTGCGCGACACTATTGCTGAAATGTGTTTCCGAGCGGGTGTGCCTGCTAGGAAGGAAGTTGACTTGGGTTTTCTTGCGAATAATGGCACTGCTCTACGACCTGCTGATATATTTGTATATAATTGGGACAATGGTCGTGATGTGTGTTTGGATGTGACGGGTGTTTCGCCTTTCACCGGGTTGGGTTCGTTCCTTTGTCTCGGGTATGGCCATCGAATGTCTGTTACTCGTAAAAATACTAAATACTTGGAGAAGTGTACGTCTCAAGGTTATGGTTTTGGGACGCTTGCCTTTACCACCTTATGGGAGCTGGGGATGAAACCATAGACTTCTTGAAGCGCTTACGCAATTACATTGCTAGCCATGATGCTAATGTTCGAGTTGGAGAATTTCTTTTTCATAGGTTGGGTATAGTTATCCAAAAAGGTGTTGGAGCTCAGCTTGTTGTTAGGCTTCCAACTAGTTTCTTACCGGATGATAATCCTCTTGAGTTGTAATTCTTTTTAGAATTTTAATTTAAATTAATTAACAAAATATATTCTATTTCCATTGTCCGAACTTCTCATGCTGGAAGGTTTATTAAAATTCGAAAATTCTAAATAAAACCTATTTTTGGAAGATCATGATAAATATGAACAATTTTTAGACAAACATGGATTCGCAGTCATCCATAAAATGTCACAAATTTTTCTGATAAACAAACACAAAAATAATGTGCTCTCATTTTATTGTGCTTTTCTCATCCATAATTAAGAGCACGAAAGAGGATGAGAGTGCACAATTTCGATATAACTTAGTTGTATTAGAGTAAGCTTTTTCTAGCTTACGGTGAGTATTAGAAACATAATTCATGTTTCTCCTTGGGAATTTCTGCCCAAAACATTTTCTCCCCGAGAATAATGATCTTTTCTAACTCTAGAGATATGATCATGTGGAGAAGATGTATTGATGTGAGAATTTTTAGAGATAGATAAATCTCTCTTAATTCTGTCAATGAGATTTTCATAAGATTTTCTCATTCTAAGGATTTCCTTATGATGCACATCAGCATGATTATCTGAAGCAATTATGGGAAATTCCTGATTGTTTCCTTTGCGTAAATTCTCTCTTTCCCTTTATTCTGGAATCGTTCTTCATCAAAATAAGAATTGTTTCGATATGGGTGAGGATGAACCTTTTTCTAGAAGTGATTATCAACTCTTTCTTCTGATTCTTTTGAGTTGATCTTATCGGGTAATGGTATATTCTGTCTTTCTACTGAGGAATGGTCTTTCAGTTTTTTAAGACAAGAAACTTCTTTCAATATCTTTATTATCATATTTTGAAGAAGTATAAGCTTCATGTCAAGTGACTGAAAGTTGTATTCCTTAATATCATGTTCACGGAATTGGTTCAAAGTTTCCTTTGGACAAGATTTCGTCTGATCATCAGTAGATGTAGAAGATAGTTTCTCATCCTCTTCTGACTTGATGTAGTTAGGAAAACTACCCTCATCTTGATCTGTTTCAGATGTAACTAAACCGGTTTTATCACAGTCTGTAAAAGTCGAGCAAGGACTTTTAGTTTCCTCATTATCAGAAGAAATCACAACAACATCATTAGTCAGAGTCATATGACGTGTCTCTTTATCTTGAGTCAGAGATTTACCAAGAGCTTCTAATTTGACAAAGAGATCCATATTCTCTTTGGCTAGAATATTCAGTTGAATGTCTTTATCTCATATCTCATTCTTAAGAAGATTTGACTCTTTCTTTAATATTAGCACTTTTGTATACATATATTTTATAGGCTTTAGGAGTACTCTTTATCAAAGATCTTCTTTTCCATCAGAGAACGACACATATGTTTTCGCAACTCCTAGATCATGAGTTAACGAAGTGGAAACATCTTCAACTTTTGAGTATTCGTACTCTTGCATAACGTTAACTGAATCAGACATAGATTCAATTTCCTATAGGTTGGATCGCACCAACACAGATTGTTAGATCTTTTCGTGTTTGCCTGCTCTGATACCAATTGAAAGGACGAGGGTACCCAAATATACCTCAATCTAAAACTTTTCCACCTATAAGTCTTTTCTCCGAAAGTGATTGTCTATGGACAGAGTCGAGACAATACAACTAATCGGTTCACTCTTCGTGTGATCGTCTATGGATACTAGATCGAGATAATACGACAACAATATAACTTGTGTGATTGACTATGGATACAAGATCGAGACAATACAACAACGAAGTATGTTTACTTGATAATAGGTTCAGACTTAACCAAACACAATAGGATTGCTATCAAGTAAATAGGAATTAAAGTTTCTCGTATTTTACTTCTAATTATAATAAAAACAATTATAATTGCGAAAATAGAAAAGTAAAAGACACAACAAGATTTTGTTAATGAGGAAACCGCAAATGCAGAAAAACCCCGGGACCTTGTCCAGAATTGAATACTCTCGGGATTAAGCCGCTATACAAAATCTAAACCAACTTCGTATAGTTGAGACCAAGCAACTAAACCTATAGTTCACCTAGTTCCGTTTGTATCCCTGCGCCTCCAACTTGCAATAAGTCACACACTTGGAACAATTCCTTTGGTTCGTTTTCCAAACAATAAAGGAACAACAAATCTGTTCGGTAACAACTTTATTCAAACAAGTGATATGAGTTTGACAAAAGTCTCTTCCGTTTATCCCAATAAACTCCTTTGTCAGGTCCTTAGATCTATCTTTTCAACAACTACCAAAGTAATTGTTAAGACTATGCAATCAATACTTTGAATCACAAAGAAACGTATTGATGCCGATCTACTCAAATAATTAATCAATATTATCACTAAGATAAACCGATTATAGTTGGATCCCCAGCCGATCAAGTTTTGTGCACACCAAAGATTATGAACTCAAATAAGAAATCTTCTTCGTCTTCAAATCTTCTTAGATCTCCAATAAACACCTGCAAAGAATCAACTTGAATCTCTTGTGATAAATCACACACAGAACGGAGTCTGTTAACAATGGATTATCACAAGACGTCTTTAAATCTACAAACAATTTAAAGATCCCCACAAAACTTCGATCTAGTTTGAGTGAATCTTATATCAGAAGAGAAGATTCTCAAGCATAAACAAACTAGGTGCAATCAAATTTCAACAACCATTAGTCAATCAAATCAATCGAAAACTAATAATAAACTGCAATTATCTAGTTTCCCACCAACGGTACTCGTAGAGCTTCCCAATCCCAAAGAAGTCTTTAAAACGAGTGGTCGTAAGAGATTTCGGCTAATTAGGGTACTTTCCTCTCCGAATAGACGGCTCCACCAGTAACAACACAACAAGGTAGTTTTGCTACCTCTGAGGATTAGTTTGCTCGAAATGCAAACTTCAATATTTATAAACCAAGGAAGTTTGGACACCAAGGAAATTCCAAAACCGAAAATATTCTCAAGATATGCAATATATTTCCAAATTCGCTTTCCATAATTCCCCGGAAATGCTTTGTTCCAATTATTGACCGAAATCTCAGTAAAAAATCTCCAATTAGTAAATGCACATTACCAATTTTTATTTTCTAAAGATAAGCATTTTAATTGCTGGAAATTAAAAGCATATAAAACTAAAAACCTTAATTAAAATATTCTCAATTTATTTCGATCTGGGATTCTCCTTTAGTTATTAAGGAATATCTTTGAACAATAAAAGATAAGCGTTACTTGCACATGTTCAAAGTATGTCGACATCTTTACTTTGTAAATCCTTTTTCATATTTACAATCTTGGAACCGATTTGCCACACTTCATAACAAGTTTAGAATTGGTTCATCTGACTTCCAAGAACTATGTGATTGATTATCCTATCAAATCACTAATCATGGGTTTCACGGTACTACCACAAAAAAGTTTCGGTTCTACCTCCATGTGGGTACTAGGATCAGTCACGCTAGCTTTCCAAAATTTGGTTGACTAGGTTCTAGGATCGGTTACCCATATTTATGGTATCTAACTTGTATTCGGTTGCACAAGTCATAGGATCGGTTACCAATATCTAAGACTTGTTGTACCTCTTGCGAGGATCGATTCCCTTTACTTGTGATCGGTTGCACCTCTTACTAGGATCGGTTCCCCAATGTCTAGAGTTGGTCATACCAATTACAAGAAACAGATCATACCATCTCAGGTGATTACTTAAGATCGGTTTCACTAATAAAAGTCATACCAATACAAAAGTCAGGCCTTGTGAATAGTTTTACCAAGATACATAAACAAGTTATAAGCGGTTATACTAAACACACATATTGGTAATCCAAAGATTTGCAATGAATAACAATACCAATAAGCCTAGCGATTTCCCTTTCGATTCATAAAACAAGTTAATGAATTGTACTGCCTTTAAACGAATGTAAAACATTGTTTCCTAGGACGAAATCTTCACCATACCCATACATAATCACAATAGTATTCATACGATTATGTCGATGTCTTATATACGAAGTTCAAAAGATAGACGTTATACTTCATATTGTAATTCCTTAATACTATGTCTAACTAGAGTATAATCATTCAAAGCTTCGCAGTTATGTTTTCAATATGCACGACTTGAAAGATACGTTAGGAATGAAACAGTTCAAGTCAAATATTACTAACCTCAAGATGAAGGATGATGTCGTCGTTGTAGTTCCTTACTTCTTCACATTCTTCAAGTCTTCACGTAATACTTGTAAGTCTTATTTCCTAATAACTTTTTAGTAAACCTATACGAAGTTGACTCTAGTAAATAATCAAGCGACTCTTTAAATAAGTTTTGGTTCACTAAAATATGACAACCAAACTTGACATACCAACGCTTGGTGGGTTCAACCGAGCAATGCTCTAACATCATGTTAGAAATAATGGAAACTCTATCAATCTTGATAACCTCGATACGACTACGAAGCCAGCCCATGTTGAACTTCAAAGCCTCATAGTTCGATATCATATCGTCTCATTGATGAAGTTCTCTGTTCATCACGTCTCTCGGATTTTTTTTGTTCATCTCATCAATAATAGGCAACAGTCCAGCAACTGTGGTCAAAAGGGTTGGAAAAAAATTCTTCCACACTTCAGTAGTGGAAATATTCCCATACTTTCTCCAAATCCCGGTGTAAAGAGACGCATATCATTTGGGCACGACGAAGCCACCGACGAGTTGATTATCTTGGAAATAATTTTCCATAGGGATGTCAAATGGAAGTCTAGTTTTTGGGTACTCACGAACAGGAACCCCAAGATCAGCATCTACAAGGTTGATTGATTTATCGCCAGCATGATCATCATAATCAGCTACTGCAGACTCTCCATTTTTTTTCTTCCTAGCTTCAACAACGTGAACATCAACCTGCAATAATGAAACACTCAAGTTCAATAAAGATTTGGATAAACATTAATTCAAAAAAAAATCTCTACTAAAACTCACAGATGTTCCAGCATCTGTACGGGAAGGTTTGAAACGAGCAGGGATCTTAACAGTTCGTTTGGGTCTCAAGTTATACGGAGAAGAAGAGGAAAATTGGTAACCCTGATTCATCTGCAATAAATATTTTCTTTTCAATCAGCCATTGATTACACAAAAGAAAACAAAAGAATAATACTCTGTATCAAGTTGGGTGTTTCAGTTCCTCGCCTTGACGGAGATACGCTTTGAGGAGACGAGCTACCATCAGACATATTGTTGTAAGGTATGATTTTGATTCAAATTTCTTCTGCACGATCAAACTCAAGAATGGAAGAAGATATATTTATAAGTGAAAACCCCAAGTCTTGAAGATCAATATACAAGACACGGTGGACACTTATCCTTTATAAATGGTCAAATCGATTCGATTTCAATCAAGCCCTAAATTTCAAACAAAATCTTGGCAACGCATAGAAAAATGATAATACAGGGGATTGACAGTTTATGACCATAACCAGGCGTGGTCAAGGGTCAGCACCATAATTCGGGTTGACTGTTCGTGCATATCACACGTTTTATTGTTTGCACAATCCTGTACTTCCGAACGGACGGGCATTATCAAACAAGGTCGATTGAAGGATTATAGTCGATTTTACGCACAAGGATTTTGTCTATTTCATTCAATCAAAGACATAAAAGGAACCAATAAAATATATAATAGAAGGATTGTCATTCGGAAAATAATAATAATCCTAATTCAACATATAAAGCAAAGCTGCTCAAATGATCAAGGAGATATCTACTACAAAGACTAGAAAGACGTTCAAATATTCAGGAAGATTGCAAGTAATACTAATCATCTTCTGTGGAATTCCCTTCAAATTCTTCTTCGGAATCATCTTCAGAATTTGTATCAGGAACTTTCTCTAAACGATCTTCAGGATCGTCATACATTGTGTCCAAATAGTCATCTTCTTCACATTTGACTCGGAAATCAGCTCTAGCCAATTGTTCATCCCTCATACCAGGTGGATACGGCATAACCTTACGTTCGATAGGTCTCCGACAGACTCAGCTTTATCCGCATCCGAATCGAAGCTACACCATCAACACGGGATCGAACTTCATCTACTTCATCTTCTCGCCGATAGTCTCGCTTTGCCGAGCTAAATATCGTCTCCTCCGATAAGTCGAGCTTTTCGTCCTCGTGCCTCTTCTTTTGTGATATTTCATCACATCTATATTTTGCTTATGCATCCACTAAGCTCAAGAAACCACAGATTCTAGCACAAACTACTCCTAGATGAGCAAGAGACATGCCATGTATCAACTTTCTTGCCTTGTTGAAAGGTTGATCCATAACATTTGCAAATTCTCCTATATTCGGTTTGCTGTTTCTGAAACATTTCTCAGAGGATTGGGAACATGGTTATCTCTAGGAGCTGCCATTATCTCATTACTTAAAAACGTGGAGTCAGAACACATCGGTAACAACATGCATTAAAATGGTAACAGTTCGATCCTTACCTGATTATAATTTCACTAGAAATTGGTGATTTCAAAACTTTCTCGTTTCTTCAACCAGCAAAGACGAGGAAAGTTCTTTATTCAGAATCAAAATTTTGATTTCTATAAAACCGCGAACAACTCGCATAAGTTTTAAAATATATATGTGTGTGTGTGTGTGTGTGAAACAACTCACGTACACAATAAAGAAATATTACGTGGAGAAACTCACGTACATATAAAAAAAAATTCCTCTCGTATTTGTGCATTCGTCTTTAAAACGAGTTTATTTTATTTTTTGTGAAACCTCACACATTAAAAATAAAATTTTTGGATCCGGCAAAATTTTTCTTTTCCTTCCTCTCGCTGCTTTCGGACGTGGGGAGGTGGAGAAGGAGGTAGTCGGTTGATGGTGGAATAAGAAATTAAAACAAAGGGTGATTATCCCTTTTATACTAATTTTATTTCCAAAACCTAATTCAATAAGGATTTCATTTCTTGGGTCCGGCCCGTGGATGCTAAACCGACCAAGATTGAACGTTCCACCACTCAAATCAACATTGTTACATCAATTTATGCTAGTCAAACGACGCTCTATCATACCGACGAGATCTTTTATCCAACAAATTGCTCATACTTGACATCATTGGATCAAATCGAAAATCCGGTAACATTTTTTCAATTATTTTCTTATGACAAAAATCACCATCTAGTGCTTACTGCAGAACATGAGTGTGCCTCACTAAGCAGGGGACTTCATGTTAATGGTGGATTTTTAACAAAGGATAAAATCGTAACCTTACATATTTTTGATCTAGCAATCAGGCGAGTATGTGAAATTCATGTCTCACATTAAAGCATGAAAGCTCATGCCGTGATAGTCTATGGCTGAGTGTATTGCCTCTCGGAGCATACATGAATATGCGATTATTAAAGTTTCTTAGCTGAGCTTTCGATATTTCGTATATTTCATTAATGCTGAGCAATTTCAGTAATCACTTCTGTATAGAATCGAAATGATTCGACGGCTCCTAGATGAATTAACCAGTACTAGTATAAAGCAATAACGTCTTCGGGATGTTGTAATGCTCCTTGACTATGCAGAATAAACATTCAGAATGAGAGTGACGCTTCTACTAGCTCATACCTCGAGTCTCGAATAATTATAATGCTCCTAGACAGGTCGTCTGCTAGTATAGAGCCATCAATTAATTATTTCTAGTCGCAAGATTCTTCAATTGAATTCCTAGAAAATATTCTACGTTCATCATAATATTTCGTTACTTCAATTCATGGCTTTTCCCAAAGAGAATTCCATGGGTTAGTAATAAATATTCAACATACGGGCGTCGGGCCACCGCCGAATAAGCAAAATGAGAAAATGGTGCGAGTGTACTTAGCAATAATGCTCAAAAATATGGACGAACGAGGAAACCTATGCAAGATAGGAAAGAGAAATAGTAAAAAAATAATAGAGATGCGCACACGGGACCGGGCCCACCGGCCAGCCGGTCATGCCATCGTGGCCGGTCCCACGCCTCTCCCTTTAATTTTTTTATCTTATTTTATTTTTTCCCTAATCTTATGAAAACTCCCTTGTTTGAGCAAACTTCCTCGTTTGAGAAAAACACCTAGTTTCTCCATATTTCCTCACACGATAAAAAATATTAACGTAAAATAAGGAAGAGTGTCACGGACGGGCCCACCGGCCGGCTGGTCATGCCTACCTGGCCGGTCCCACAACCTATCTAATTCCTTATTTATTATTACTCCTTCTCTGATCTCATGAAACTCCCTCGTTTGAGCAAAAAACCTAATTTTTTTCCATATTTCTCAAATATTGCTCAAACCTCCAAAAAAAGCCAAAGTCAAATGGTCACACGATCGTCTAGACTTTTCAAGGCAAATATTAAAATATCATTATTTTAATATTCTCAAAATATTGGTCGAACAAGCAAAGTTCTACTTGCTCATTCAAGCATGAGTTTCAGTCAAGATCAAACTCTTCTGAAAATTTAGAACATTGCTCAAACGCGCGACAGAAAATATCAAAATTCTCATAATTCAGCCACGAGCAACATGGTGACACGGGCATGCTACCTTGGTCGTCCAAGGTCGGCCCTTTGGCTTGCAATAAGCCGGTCCCACACATTTTCATAATTTTGACCTAAATTAATCTTCTACGGTTCATATTGGGTTCAAACCCTTTCCAAACAACTTGGAATTTGATCAATTGGCCGTCAGCGGGTCCCACAACTACCAAGGGCCGGTTCCATACCCCTTGGTTGGTTCCTCCTCTCTCTATAATTAGGTTTTATCACCTAATGCTCATACGAGCACTATTTTAATAAATGATTAAACCAGCATTTAATCATTCTTTTTCGCGCCAATCTGTCTCCGCAAAGGTCTTTGGTGCTTGCTCATTCGAGCACCTGGGCGCTAAATGGTCGGCCCATTATCCCATGTAGACGGTCCCTCTCTCGCCCATCAGTTGATTTTCATAAATCATCCCTCGATTAACGAATAATCAAAATTAGAGTTTGAACCAAATGCTCTGCAAAACATAATTATGAACAGGTTTAAACACCACTATTTTTATGTTGATCCAGCAGTCAACATTTTAATTAATTTTGATATAATATTCGGCCCAACTACCAGTATTTTAATTAATATTTTACTGGGTTACTAATTATTCATTAATCGAGCAATATTTGCTCAAACGAGCAATATTTACTCAAACTAGAAACATTGATTCGACTATCAATATTTAATCCTTCAATCGAGCAATATTTGCTCAAACGAGCAATATTTGCTTAGACTAGAAATATTGATTCAACTATCAATATTTAATTCTTCAATCGAGCAATATTTGCTCAGATTAACAATATTGATTCAACTATCAATATTCATCCCGCCGATTCAATTATCGACTGTTAGAGCACTGCTCGGTCGAACTCGCAAGCGTTGCTATCTCAAGCTTGTTTGTCAATGTTATTGATCAAAACTATAAGTCTTGATTTCTAAGTCTACTTATAGTGATGTCTCGGACTAGCATAGATTGTGTAGTTGAGCATTAGACTTCACGGCGTTCATCAAATGAAGACGAAGAACTACTAAGGCGAGCTTGTGGAACTTCATCAATAAAAGGTATATGGAGACTAAAACTCATCTATCACTTGGAAAGTCTATTTCTACTCTATCTCCTATATTGAGACATAAGTCGTATTACTATAGTTTTCGATTATGCACATTTGAGATTTCGATCTGAGTTTAACTCGCTTACATATTTCTCGAAATATGTGTTGGTAAGCTTTCGCTTCAACCAAGTTCATCTTATATTCTTGACGAAAGTCAAAAGATGATTATGTGAAAATCGCCGAGTAACATCTTACATGGTTTGTGTGATACAATCATTTGGTGTAGACTTGGAATGTTTCGTTATGATTATTTCAATAAATTTAAAATTGCTTTGATGCTAATAGTGTGTGCAAAAGGCTATTGTCATCCTCTAAGAAAGTTTCAATGATTGAAATAAGAGTTTAGAACACTTAACCAACATTGGATTATAAACACGTTATGCACTGTTGCATATATGTGATCCATGTCCGGGAACCATAGTATGCATACCCGTATACGTACCTGTTGGTTTGAGAAGTCCGGGAACCTAAGTGCGCGTACCCATATGCATACTTGGCGTAGGTTCATGACTAGAATGCTTGGGTTTGGAGGTATGCTTACCCGTTCACATACTTGGCGAAAACCAAACTTGGTCCAAACTATTCAAGTATGCGTACACTTTGCATACTTGAATGGTTAAAGTTCCAAAATCGGTTTTGTCATGAACAAATATATTTATATAATAAAGAATGCATTCTTTGCAAAACGTGGATATAATGTTCATGAATTGATTAAAGTAAATCAAACCGATTTTGCTTCAATTGTGTTCTTGTATACTTTTATGAGAGTATATCAATTGAACAACTCTTTAACTAGTTTCATTTGAGTCATTTGAACTAGTTATGGTTAAGATGAATAAGGTTGATATGAGAGTGTTCATATAGCTAACCTCAGTTAACTACGATTGAGCCAACATGGTGTACACGTTTAGGTACGGTTACATAAACCTAAATAAGGGTACATTTCATTTGTGTATAACATGCTAAGTTCGATCTAATAATTGAAATATATTAGCTTGAATCTAATCAGGATTTCATATAACGGTGAATATTGAATACTTTGTTACCAAAGTAACTTAGATTGCAAACCCTTATTTGAAAACTATACAAAGGAGAACTCTAGCAACTGGGAAACCTAATCCCCACACCTCCCGTGTGATACTAGTTGCGACAATAGTTGATTCTCCTTTAACCTTAGGTTTTTCACGAAACCCTATAGGTTAACGACTTAAAGACTTCATTGGGACTGTGAAGCCAGAACCAACTATTTTCTCTATAGTTTCGTGTTCGATCTTACTTTTACTATCGTTGTTCGATATTACTTTTACTATCATTATTGAGTATTATCTTTGTTAAGATTTGCTTGAGATTTATCTCCGATAGGTAAGATTAAAAAGTAGTCACAAACATCTTCGTCTCATCGTTTGTGATTCCACAATATCTTGTTTCGTTAATCGATTAAGATTATTGTGAGGTGATTGATATTTATAGGCTGTTCTTCGGGAATATAAGTACTAGGTATATCAATTGGTTCCTGTTCACCTTGATTTATCAAAAGACGGAACAAAACTCGTAGGTATTTTTTTGGGAGACAGATTTATCTATTTCAATAGACTTTTCTGTGTGAGACAGATTTGTTTATAAAGTCTTCGACTTTGGGTCGTAGCAACTCTTGGTTATGGGTGAGATCAGCTAAGAGAATCAAGTGCGTAGAATCCTGCTGGGGTTCAGAGACGTAAGGAGCGCAGCTTTTACCTTGATCGAGTGTGAGATTGATTAGGGCTCAACTACATTCCATTCCTAATTTCATTGGTAGTAGGCTAGTGTCTGTAGCGGTTTAATACAGTGTGGTGTTCAAAGCGGGACTAGGTCCCAGGGTTTTTCTGCATTTGCGGTTTCCTCGTTAACAAAACTTATGGTGTCTGTGTTATTTCTTTTCCGCATTATATTTTGTTATATAATTGAAATATCACGAGGTTGTGTGCTGAATTGATCAATTGGGAAATCCAACCTTTGGTTGTTGATTGAAATTGATTGATCCTTGAACATTGGTCTTTGGTACCATTCAAGTTATTTATCTTTTATTCAATCGGGCTCGCAAATTCCTATTTGCTTTGATTGCGGATTAAATTAAGAGCTGGAGATATAAAACTCTTTGATATACTTTTCTTTAGATTGAGGCAAACTGTCTAGTTGATTCTCTTGAAAGTAAATTGGAGTTTGTCTATTCAGATTTCCAAACGAAACATTGGGTGTGGTTGTTATACCTCCGCTTTTTCAATTGGTATCGAGAGCGGTAAACATATTTAAAACCTAATAAGTCTGTGTTTGTAGCGATCTGAATATGGATAGAAGCGATATCTATGATAAACGATCGCTTAAATAAAAGTGTTGTTCCTATGAAATCTATTAAAGAGAAAGATTCGTCAATCTCGAAAATAGACGAACCTAGTGTTCCAACAAAACAGACTTCCATTGACAAGTGTTACCCGGATTACCTTATCGACGAGTCGACTACGAAGTTGAAAGGAAAGCAGCCGAGAGAGAGAGTGCAGTAATTCTAAAACTTGTTAGAATCCAGGCGATAATGTCAACCGGTTGAAACACAAATTCAATGCTCTTATTGGTATGGTGATGAGCGTGACTCGCTTATAAAGGTCATTCGAGAGGATAACGCCTCGGTCTGTTATTCACGAACTCAACTTGAGGGAAATCTCAAAGATGATGCTTTGAAAC
Source organism: Papaver armeniacum (assembly GCA_023531295.1). Classification (NCBI taxonomy): domain Eukaryota; kingdom Viridiplantae; phylum Streptophyta; class Magnoliopsida; order Ranunculales; family Papaveraceae; genus Papaver; species Papaver armeniacum. Next base: position 443,169 of record JAJJWW010003564.1, on the reverse strand, counting down.
TGAACTTCTTTTGAGTAAACTCTCTATTCAAGAATGTTCCAAAGAGTCCACTATACCAACTGCTTTTGATTTAACTGGAAAATTTATGTTCCAGAAGCAAAATCGAAATCCATTCCTGTTGGAAAATATGTGCCTGTGTCTTCCTCTAATCAAGGAACATCCACATCACATGGAAGGAAGATATCTCCCAACGATGATATTAAGACTGTTCTGTCTATGTAGTTGCAGGAAATCCCACACTACACCCCTTACAAGAATCAACACAATCAAATCATTTTATGATGAACAATTATAATTTTTATTGATCAAACTCCAGAAATATTACAAGATGAAAAGGAGATAAACTAAAGAATTACAACCACTCTAAATTTTCTCTCTCTTAATGACTGCTCAACACTCGAAAAAGCTCTCTCTCCTCCTTAAGCCTATTCGGCTCTTTATATAGGACATTACAAAGTGGATGACAGCTAAGCTGTCCTTTATTTTCGGTTATGACTTGCGAAGTATCGCAAATGTACAAATGTCAAATATCGCGACACTCCTCGATCTCGCTACATCTTCACATCTTTCTCGTGTTTTGGCTGTCGTCATCCGTTACGTCGTTTTTACTTCAAGCCCGCGATGTCTTCGCAGTGTGTCATTTATGGATTTCACGAGAATCTTGGTATTGCGATATTCTGATCCTACATCTTGACTCTTATCATGTCTTCTCTGCGAAGAAGAGAACGTCATGAGAAATAGTATTTTCAAAATGCCGTAGCTGTTCATTTCTTCATATTTTTCTGTATTTGTATGATTCCGTACTATTACGCAGCATTTATTACACGTATCTTTTCTTCCACCCATTTCTTGACACGTCTCTTTCAACCGTTATTTTCTCAACCGTTCACGTCCCTTCTCGCATTAAATGCGTTTATCTTCTCGAGAATTCTTCTCTATATATAGTTTTCTCACCCTCCTCTTCTTCTTTTTTACTTTCTCTCTGCAACTTTTCTTCAATTCTCCTCCGTAATTTCCGATTCTGCTACTGTAAATCTTCTTCTTCTTATTTCTTTTGATCTTCAGTTCTTCATTCATTCCCATACTGAAAATGGCTCCAACCGGTCGCAAATACGAAGCTTCTTTTGAAAAAATTCAAAAAGATCTTCAAGGAAAAGGTTTTACTTTAACCACCATTCCTGGTCAGGAATCTAAATCCATTCTTTCTACCAAGTTATTCACTGATCATCATTGTGATGATCATGAAATCATAATTTCGCTTGGTCAAATTCTCGCCGGCCTTCCCATTCCTATTTATAACCCTAACCTTCCGTTATTCTATGGAATTCTTGCTCCTACGAACTTCTCGCGAGCTGTCTATCAACTAAGCGGGGATTGCATTCGCTTAATACTTGAGTTAGCCAATCGTGGCGCTGGTAATGGGTCTCTTTACCCAACAAAAGTTAGGGACCCAAAATTTAAGGAATTGGCGATACTCATTGAAAGATACACAGTCGAGAGTTTCTACGAGAATTATGAATTCATTCCTTTGAAGAAGGATAATACTCACTGGGGTGTCCGTCTGAAAAGAAAGGATGATGTTACTGACGATAAGATCCTTATGCAAGATACTGACTGGCATTCTGGTAAAAACAACGTCCCGCGTCACTCTAAAGACGATAAATGGTGTGTTTTTCCATTAGTGATTAAGGGGCCTTATATCGCAGGCTCGAATGTACTTCCTGCGAATTTCGCTACTTATCGACCTTGGGTATTCAATTGGCCCGAGAAGAATAAAGAGGCATGTCTTCCAACTTCGCGTACTTCATAATCTTTCATTGGTTGCTTATTCCCTTATCCTTTGATTCTCGTGAAAATTTTTAGATTAAAAAGTTAATATTGAGCTAAAATCGGACCGGGAAGCTTAGCACTTTAGCTGCTATTCGCTCCGTCATGGATGAAGTAAGAAACACTTTATATATTTTTAACAATATTGTTGCCTCTGTTTCTTATCTTCATTTATGTGCGAAGGTTGGTGTTGTAGCTATTGGAGAAGAAGAAAACCCTGAGGCTGCGAAGGCCAAAGGTAGAGGTAAAAATCCTCTTCGCAAGGAGAAGTATGTTGCTCCGCCTCTGAAGAAACGAAAACTTCACCTCCCCTATCCTTCGAATCCTCAGTCAAGTGAGAGTTCTGGTGATAAGGAAAATGATGATGTGGATATTCTTTCTTCAAATTCTCCAGCTGAATCTTCTATGGCACAGCTGTCTAGCATCTTTTCTGATTCTATGCAAGGAATGGGTGACGATCGCCTTTCTATTACATGCAAGGCTCTCGCGAGTATTTGCGATTCACCTTTACTTAAGAGTGATAGTTCTCTTCATGGGGTCTCCAGATCAGTGACCCCAAGCTTCTTAAATTCACTTAGTGTCTTGGTATGTTTTCATTCTCTTATTTTTTCATAGTTTTGATTTTTAATTATATCTTTTTAATTTATTTGTTTTCTGTTGTAGTCCGGGAGAGCTTTCTTTGTTGTTGCCTCAGATCTTGAAAAGAGGCGCAGTATTCTCGAAAAGAAGAATCTTCAATTTCACAAGAAAAATGAAGAATTGGGAGTTGAAGCTACTGCTCTTCGCAAGAGAAATGAAGAATTGGAAACTAAAGCTACCATTCTTCGCAAGAAGAACAAGCAATTAGAAGCTGACTCTGCCACTCAGAAGAATAAGATTTCTAGCCTTCAGAGCTCCAACCAACAACTTTATGGTATGAAACTTTTCCCTTTTCCTTTGTTTTGTTCTCTTGTTATCTTCCCCCATCTGACTTATCATTTTCGCAGACGTTTATAACCTTTCTGATGAAGCCATTCTTCTTCATTCATTTACTGAACCTATGGATGATGATGCTCTTCTTTCTCATCTCAACGATTCTTTGGATAGTTTTTCAAATAACAAGATTAAATCTCTTCCTCTTAATGAACTTCAATCCAGATTTCGCCTCTTAGAACTTGATCATAGATCAAGCTTAAGCTTAGCCAACCAACTTAAACGTCTGTATCTTAGTTCTAAAGAGAAAATTAATATTTTAAGGAAGAAAATTAGTAATCTCATAAATGATAAAGATCGCATTGCTAGTCAAGGTGCTCAAGCATTAGCGAAATTCCAAAAGACTCTTCTTGAAGTTCAAATTGAACGGGATGAATCCATCCGTCAAAATGCTATTCTTAGCGAAAGAGAGAATCAAATTCGTTCCCTTCTTCTCATAAACAATGATGATGAATTTGCTTGGGCTGCGAAGGTTCTAGATGATGCCAGAAATAATTTAGGTGTTAACATTAGTCTTCAAGCTGAGCATACGGCCTTGGTTAGAGATATGATTTCTGACAGAGAAGGTTGTTAATTATTCTTCTTTATTTAATTGTTTGCATAAAATTGTCATCAAGTTGCTGATTCAATGTTATATGTCCGCAGAAGCTGAAGCAAGGTTCCGAAAAAGAATTGAAGAACTTGAATCTGAGAAAGAGCAACTTGCCAAAAAAATTTCTTCTCGGGATGATAAATATTCTAGGCTGAAGAACCAACTAAAGATCACTGTCGCGAATTTTAAGAATGATGCTATTCTTTTTCGCAATCAAACTATTGAGATGATCTCATGATGACAATAGCATCCCTCGCCTAAGTACCATTTCCTTCTTGATGAAGTCCCCAAAATATGCCTTCTCTGGATATTTCGATAGCGATCTTTGGTGAAGAAGAAGAGGAATCTGATGAAGATGAAGAATTTGAAGGATCTGATGAAGATAAAGAAGAGGAAAAATCAAATGAGAAATAATTTTATTTTCCTTTTTCTCCCTTTGTAATATTTGTACAGTTTTTTTTTCAATCTCTCATCTTTGGATTTATTCTTTTGCTGCGAATTTCTTGAGTCTTTGAATACAATTTCTATCTTTCTTGTTTCTTCCTGCACATAAAGGGTATTTTTTTTTTTTGCAATATGGTTAATCAATATATGCGTAAATCTGTCATATGAAGACAAATAACATGTTCTTGTTCATTCCCATACTTGCCTCTGTTATTTGTATTCGAATGGGAGATTAAGCATAATTTCGCAGATATTTTCTGATGAACTTTATCATTGCGACAAGATCGCAGGACGTCCTTACATTTTCATGTAATGACCCATTGATCTTGCCTTATCATTTCTATTGTGTGGTCTTATTTTGCCTTCCTAGTAAAAGGTCTTATTTTGCCACCTCTCATTTTTGCGACAAAATCGCAGGACGTCTTTACACTTTCATGTAATGACCCATTGATTTTGTCTTATCATTTCTTTAGTGTTATTGCCTCTGCAGGATATTTTTCTTGCGACAATATGACATGCCTAAATATCCTTGCAAACATAAAGCCCCATGACATTGCCGTCTTTGCGACGAAATCGCAGGACGTCTTTACACTTGCATGCAATGACCCATTGATCTCGTCTTATCTACTCTTTTGAATTTTTGCCTCTTCAGGATTGTTGCACAAATATGACAAGCCTAAATATTCTTGCGAACATAAAGTCTCATGACATTTGCGTCTTTTTTGACACTATCATCTCCCTAATGGAGGGTGCCGCCCTTATCTTCCCCCTGGTTGCCCCTTCAAGGAGGCGTACTTCTGCCATACAAGGCTAGCTCCTCCCATACGGTCTTAACAACAACCAGTTGTTTTCGAAGCCTCTTATCCCTTTTGCCTATAGGGCTTATAGTTACGAGACTGCACCCTAAGTGGAGTTTTCTTCGGGCCGAGTGCAGCATAAGCCGAGACATGCCAAGAATGGCCGAGACACTTCAAACTCCCCAGGCACCCTTGGCTCAACCGTGTACCTCGGCGCCTTGGTCAAATGTTGACTCCTTAGAAGAGACCCCCGGTCATCCAATCTAAGTTACTAGCTTAGATTGAAAATCCAAGGTACCTCTCCTGGATGGGTTTTATTACCCCCAATCTTCATGACTCAGGTTCCAGGGGCGGTGTAACCTTTTCCCTGAGCCACGTTACAGATACCACCTTACATGACGCACTTTAGGTACTTTGTCTCTTACGAAATTTTATTCGCGAACTAGGGTGTACGCCATGAAGGTTCGTCCCATTCTGATTATTTTGCTAATTCTTTGTTATATGTAATATAGGTACCGCCTACTATGACGCACTTTAGGTACTTTGCCTCTTGCGAAATTGTGTTCGCGAATTAGGGTGTACGCCATAGTAAGTTCGCCTCTTTCTGATTATTTTGTTGATTCTTCTGCCTATATAAGCTCTTTTGTACTTTCGCAACGCATTTGCCATTTGTAAAAATATTTTCTTCTTCTTCATATCAACTGTTACACAACTCCATTTCACCACTCACGATTTTTTTTTTTTTTTGAACAATTTACATTTGTCGTCTCCCTCCCCAGTTTTTCTCTGACAATCAACAATTACAGTTATTATTTAAGTCTCTTACTTCTGCTACTTTCTGCCTCTGCATTTTTGAAGTTTCCTGTCATTTTCTTGTCCATTGCGAAACCTTCGCCACTTCCCGTCTTCATCATTTTTTGATTTTGCAGCATTTCTTCCTCTCTTTGCTCTATTACATCTACCATTAATCTTTCACCTATTTGTTTTTCTTTAATGTTGTTTTTCCAACTCCTCTGTTTCGCAGCTCTTTCTTCGCAAGATTCTATATCAACCTCATAATTCTTCTTTCCTTCAACCCAATCTCCCTTTATGATGCCAACACCAGTGGGATGAGGGAACTTGATACATTGATGGAAAGTTGATGCGACACCTAAGATCTCATGTAACCATGGTCGTCCGATCAGCGCGTTTTATGGCGATTCCACATCAACTACGCAGAATAAAATTCAAGAAGATAATCCTTTCAGTGGAATTCGCATATGAACTTCTCCTTTTGGCTTATTTGCGGTACCATTAAAACCATAAATTTTGTAGGTTGAAGGTATCAAATCTGCATCTTTTCCTCCCATAGTTTTGTAGGTATGATAAAAAAAGGATATTCACAGAACTCCCGGTATCAATTAAAATTCTATTAATTGCCCATGAGTTTTCTGCTTCATCATCTTCATCATCATTAGGTTTTGGGTTAATCTCCAATCTCACCACCAATGGGTTATCATGCATTCCTCCTCCTTCAGGTACTTCTTCCGCGGTAAAAGAAATGATCTGCTTCTGCCATTCTTCCAGTTACGACGTCTTCGCGGTGTTCATTATTTCTTTATCATTGGTATCCCTTGCGAAAACCCTGCTGAGAGTAATATCGTGGAAATCTTCAATTGTCTTGTACAAATGTACAATAGAGTTACAAAACAGATTTTTTGCTTTTGCCCCAACTTCTATCACAAATGTTTCACGTTCTTTTGTTGTGTTCGCCCTGGGAATTTCTGGAGGAGGTGTTAATGCTTGAGGTTGAGCTTTCCTTAATAGAAAATGATTTAATTTTCCCTGATCTATCATCCTGAGAATGATTCTCTTTATATTTCTGCAGTCATTTGTTGTATGTCCATGGAAATGATAATAAGAACAAAATTCATGGCTTCTCTCGCTTGGAGGTGGCTCCTTTCCCATGTTCCATGGTGTTGGTATATTTTCCATCAAGATTATAGCTTCCCATATTTTCTCCACGCTAGCATTCAGAGGTGGCATCTCAATTTCTTCCCATACTATCCTGCGGCTTCCTTGTCCCCTATGATAATTTTGCCTTTGACCCCCATAATTTTCTTGCGGCTGATCAAGTCTTTGAATTTTGTTATTTCCACCACGGTTATAGAAATTTCTTTCTCTCTCGTATTCTTCTTGGTCACGACTCCCCATAGCTACTAGCTTCTGCTGATTATCACCCATTATCAACTCTGGTTGTCCTTGCGAAGTGCTCGCCACTGTATTTATCAACTTAGGTAACAAGCTTGCATTCGCTGCATTTGAACTCGTGTTCGCAACTGGGTATGATTCCATCTCATTTTCTTTTTCTTCGAGAGCAATATATTCCTCATGTAATTCTCGCAGCTCAGTCATTGTGATTATGTTCTTAACTCTGAAAATTTGAATGTATAACAGATTGGTTGCGAACATAGCATTAATGAATGATAAAATGAGATATCTCTCATCAACACGACCCGCCATGTCGCTACACATTGTCTTCCATCTCATGGTCAAATGTTTCAAACTTTCACCAACCCTTTGGTTTAATCCAAATACATCTTCAATGCCAGGTCGCGAGAAATTGTTACTTATGTACGCCCCTAAAAATATAGCCTGTAAATGATTGAAGGATGCTATAGTATTTTTTGGAAGGCCTTCAAACCATTTCAAAGCTTCTCCTGTTAAACTTGATGCAAAGTATTTGCACAATATAGCGTCATGATTTTCCCATTGTAACATACATCTCAAATTAAGCTTTGATATGTTGTATTGCACAAGTTGATCCATCAAAAATGCAAGTTAATGTAGGCAAATTGCATTTTGGGGGTATTCCTTCTAATTGTATTTCCCGTGTGAATGGGGTTTTCGCAGCTTCTTCTATAGCTTCATCCAATTGTCTCCTACCTCCTTCTTTCTTATTATTTAACATTCCTCTCATTTCCGCTAGCTATTTCAAAATTTGTTCATTTATACTAGAATTATCTTCCATTGGCCTTTTTAACTCCGCCTCTCTTCTTCTGCGTTCATATCCGTTTTGATTCTCTTGATCATCATTTTCTTCTCGTCTTTCTCTGCGATCTTCTCTTTCATTCCTTTCGTGAATTCGCACACCATTATATCTCTCACCTTCTCCTCTTTGTCGTCTTTCAGTTCTCCTTAGTACTCTATCGTATTCTTCATTGATATTAACATTATTGCGATTACGCTCACGCCTCCTTTCTCGATTATCATGATTGTTTTGGCGAATTGCCTCTTGTAATTCTTGTTTTTCCATTTCTGCTCTTAGTCTTTCCCTCTCGCGAGCTAGATGTGCTTGTTCAGTATAATGCCTTTCAATTTCATCCTGAATTGCTTGGTGATTTCTTTGTACTTCTCTCCCATGTAATATTCTCCTTCCTTCTTCCTGATTTTCTCCATCCTCTTGATTATTTCGCCTCTGTCGGTGTCTATCTCTCTGATTTCCATCGTTTTGCCTATCTTGGAGAGTTTCCCCATGTTGGATATAATGATCTTCCCTTACTTCTCTTCTTTCGCGGCGTTCCTCATCTGAATTTTGTATTTCTTCTTGAATTTCTTCATTAGCATTTTCTACAGGCATATTTCGTCTTACTTCTTCCCTTACGGATCTTGATCTTGTAGTGCTTCTTGACCTTTTGTTCTGTAACCTTATATTTTCCATCCTTAGCTCATGATTTTGCCTTGTCAAATTTGCACGTTCTTCTGTTTCTAATCTCCTTTCTTCGCGTATTGTTTGTCTCAATGCCTCTAACGCTATAATCTCTTCGTTTCCATGAATTATTCCTCTAACCATTTCTTGATCTCTCTCTTCTTGTCCATTACCTCCTAATTGCTGTTCTTCCCCTATTTCATCTACATAATCCGATCGCCAAGTGTGTACGCTCACTCTGTCATAATCCTCAGTTCTATTTTGTATTGGTGCATGATGAATTGGCGATTGAACCCAATTTTCTCCATTATTTCTTGTGTTTGCTCTTGAAGATTCTCCCATTTCATTTCTTTCTTCTCCAGCAAGTCTCCTACTTCTTCTAACAGTCGTTGGTTGTTCTGATGTATGTCTTCTTCTTGCCATTCTTTAATCTTAATGAATTGTTGAAAATTATATGAGATTCTTTATCTACTACTTCAAATCCTTCCAAATCACAATATCAACCTTCACTCATCCCTGTTTCTAGTGCCATTATGTAGTTGCAGGAAATCCCACACTACACCCCTTACAAGAATCCACACAATCAAATCATTTTAAGATGAACAATTATAGTTTTTATTGATCAAACTCCAGAAATATTATAAGATGAAAAGGAGATAAACTAATGACTTGCTCAACACTCGAAAAAGCTCTATCTCTTAATGACTTGCTCAACACTCGAAAAAGCTCTCTCTCCTCCTTAAGCCTATTCGGCTCTTTATATAGGACATTACATAGTGGATGACAGCTAAGCTGTCCTTTATTTTCGGGTATGACTTGCGAAGTATCGCAAATGTACAAATGTCAAATCTCGCGACACTCCTCGATCTCGCTACATCTTCACATCTTTCTCGTGTTTTGGTTGTCGTCATCCGTTACGTCGTTTTTACTTCAAGCCCGCGATGTCTTCGCAGTGTGTCGTTTATGGATTTCGCGAGAATCTTGGTATTGCGATATTCTGATCCTATATATTGCCTCTTCTCATGTCTTCTCTGCGAAGAAGAGAACGTCATGAGAACTAGTATTTTAAAAATGCCGCAGCTGTTCATTTCTTCAATATTTTTCTGTATTTGTATGATTCCGTACTATTACGCAGAATTTATTACACGTATCTTTTCTTCCACCCATTTCTTGACACATCTCTTTCAACCGTTATTTCTCAACCGTTCACGTCCCTTCTCGCATTAAATGCGTTTATCTTCTCAAGAATTCTTCTCTATATATAGTTTTCTCACCCTCCTCTTCTTCTTTTTTACTTTCTCTCTGCAACTTTTCTTCAATTCTCCTCCGTAATTTCCGTTTCTGCTACTGTAAATCTTCTTCTTCTTATTTGTTTTGATCTTCAGTTCTTCATTCATTCCCATACTGAAAATGGCTCCAACCGGTCGCAAATACGAAGCTTCTTTTGAAGAAATTCAAAAAGATCTTCAAGGAAAAGGTTTTACTTTAACCACCATTCCTGGTCAGGAATCTAAATCCATTATTTCTACCAAGTTATTCACTGATCACCATTGTGATGATCATGAAATCATAATTTCTCTTGGTCAAATTCTCGCCGGCCTTCCCATTCCTCTTTATAACCCCAACCTTCCGTTATTCTATGGAATTCTTGCTCCTACGAACTTCTCGCGAGCTGTCTATCAACTAAGCGGGGATTGCATTCGTTTAATACTTGAGTTCGCCAATCGTGGCGCTGGTAATGGGTCTCTTTACCCAACAAAAGTTAGGGACCCAAAATTTAAGGAATTGGCGATACTCGCTGAAAGATACACTGTCGAGAGTTTCTACGAGAATTATGAATTCATTCATATGAGGAAGGATAATACTCGCTGTGGTGTCCGTCTGAAAAGAAAGGATGATGTTGCTGACGATAAGCTCCTTATGCAAGACATTGACTGGCATTCTGGTAAAAACAACGTCCCGCGTCACTCTAAAGACGATAAATGGTGTCTTTTTCCATTGGTGATTAAGGGGCCTTATATCGCAGGCTCGAATGTACTTCCTGCGAATTTCGCTACTTATCGACCTTGGGTATTCAATTGGCCCGAGAAGAATAACGAGGTATGTCTTCCAACTTCGCGTACTTCGTAATCTTTCATTGGTTGCTTATTCCCTTATCCTTTGATTCTCGTGAAAATTTTTAGATTGAAAAGTTAAGATTGAGCTACAATCGGACCGGGAAGCTTAGCACTTTAGCTGCTCTTCGCTCCATCATGGATGAAGTAAGAAACACTTTATATATTTTTAACAATATTGTTGCCTCTGTTTCTTATCTTCATTTATGTGCGAAGGTTGGTGTTGTAGCTGTTGGAGAAGAAGAAAACCCTGAGGCTGCGAAGGCTAAAGGTAGAGGTAAAAATCCTCTTCGCAAGGAGAAGTCTGTTGCTCCGCCTCTAAAGAAACTAAAACTTCACCTCCCATCTCCTTCGAATCCTCAGTCAAGTGAGAGTTCTGTTGATAAGGAAAATGATGATGTGGATATTCCTTCTTCAAATTCTTCAGCTGAATCTTCTATGGCACAGCTGTCTAGCATCTTTTCTGATTCTATGCAAGGAATGGGTGACGATCGCCTTTATAGTACATGCAAGGCTCTCGCGAGTATTTGCGATTCACCTTTACTTAAGAGTGATAGTTCTCTTCATGGGGTCTCCAGATCAGTGACCCCAAGCTTCTTAAATTCACTTAGTGTCTTGGTATGTTTTCATTCTCTTATTTTTTCATAGTTTTGATTTTTAATTATATCTTTTTAATTTCTTTGTTTTCTGTTGTAGTCCGGGAGAGCTTCCTTTGTTGTTGCCTCGGATCTTGAAAAGAGGCGCAGTATTCTCGAAAAGAAGAATCTTCAGTTTCGCAAGAAAAATGAAGAATTGGGAGTTGAAGCTACTGCTCTTCGCAAGAGAAATGAAGAATTGGAAACTGAAGCTGCCATTCTTCGCGAGAAGAACAAGCAATTAGAAGCTGACTCTGCCACTCAGAAGAATAAGATTTCTAGCCTTCAGAGCTCCAACCAACAACTTTATGGTATGAAACTTTTCCCTTTTCCTTTGTTTTGTTCTCTTGTTATCTTCCCCCATCTGACTTATCATTTTCGCAGACGTTTATAACCTTTCTAGTGACGCCATTCTTCTTCTTTCATTTACTGAACCTATGGATGATGATGCTCTTCTTGCTCATCTCAACGATTCTTTGGATAGTTTTTCAAATAACAAGATTAAATCTCTTCCTCTTAATGAACTTCAATCCAGATTTCGCCTCTTAGAACTTGATCATAGATCAAGCTTAAGCTTAGCCAACCAACTTAAACGTCTGTATCTTAGTTCTAAAGAGAAAATTAATATTTTAAGGAAGAAAATTAGTGATCTCATAGATGATAAAGATCGCATTGCTAGTCAAGGTGCTCAAGCATTAGCGAAATTCCAAAATACTCTTCTTGAAGTTCAAATTGAACGGGATGAATCCATCCGTCAAAATGCTATTCTTAGCGAAAGAGATAATCAAATTCGTTCCCTTCTTCTCATAAACAATGATGATGAATTTGCTTGGGCTGCGAAGGTTCTAGATGATGCCAGAAATAATTTAGGTGTTAACATTAGTCTTCAAGCTGAGCATACGGCCTTGGTTAGAGATATGATTTCTGACAGAGAAGGTTGTTAATTATTCTTCTTTATTTAATTGTTTGCATAAAATTGTCATCAAGTTGCTGATTCAATGTTATATGTCCGCAGAAGCTGAAGCAAGGTTCCGAAAAAGAATTGAAGAACTTGAATCTGAGAAAGAGCAACTTGCCAAAAAAATTTCTTCTCGGGATGATAAATATTCTAGGCTGAAGAACCAACTAAAGATCACTGTCGCGAATTTTAAGAATGATGCTATTCTTTTTCGCAATCAAACTATTGAGATGATCTGCGATGACAATAGCATCCCTCAGTCTAAGTACCATTTCCTTCTTGATGAAGTCCCCCAAAATATGCCTTCTCTGGATATTTCTGATAGCGATGCTGGTGAAGAAGAAGAGGAATCTGATGAAGATGAAGAATTTGAAGGATTTGATGAAGATAAAGAAGAGGAAAAATCAAATGAGAAATAATTTTATTTTCCTTTTTCTCCCTTTGTAATATTTGTACAGTTTTTTTTTTTCAATCTCTCATCTTTGGATTTATTCTTTTGCTGCGAATTTCTTGAGTCTTTGAATACAATTTCTATCTTTCTTGTTTCTTCCTGCACATAAAGGGTAATTTTTTTTTTTTTGCAATATGGTTAATCAATATATGCGTAAATCTGTCATATGAATACAAATAACATGTTCTTGTTCATTCCCATACTTGTTGTTTATGGGTGAAAACTACTCCTGCCGGATTTGGTAATTTGGGGTGTGTGGATGAGGAATGAATCTAAACCCCTAAACAAATGCACTGCGCGGTGAGTGCTTGTAGATTCGGAAATCAATGTGGCAAGTCCGGCCTAAACCAAGAAATGGCCGTTCCAGACTTGTTTCGGTCACAAAGTGAAGGAGATGGGGTTGATCTTAGGGAGGGAAGCGAAGAAGGTGTTGAGATTGTGAAGGTGTTGGCTTGCTTATGACTTGTAAATGTAAAGCTGAACCGGCTTACATGATACAAGCTATCAGTTCCGGTGTTTTGTATTAACACCTGGTTTCTGTATTTTGTCTGGACTTGCTCTTGTTGGTGGAAATAGAGAGGAGAACCTATTTATACAAGTCATTGAGCCTTATTCACGTCTCTCGTGGGAAGTGGAGGAAGTGTAGTGATGGAGTAGTGGAGTTGTATGTCGATGCTACACGATCAGTCTTGCCCACTTATACTGTCATCGCTAACCGTCCATAACTTCCTAACACGTTCTTGTGATGGCGCGTTGCACGCTGCACGCTGTAAACCGCCGGACCAATACCCCAGTATGTATCCCCCAGTTTCTGACATGATTGATGTCTCGAGTGTGTGGATCGTGGGATCCACGAAAGGTAGTATGTAATGCTAAGTTGAATAACTGCGTTATTCAGAAAGTTGATACTTGTGAAGTATCGTGTGTATTTTATGCAGTGTATCGCATCATGGTGTGGTAAAGTGACGGGAGATGACGCCTCACTGACCAATTAACTCCTGACCAGGGTTGTATAACCAAGTTGGTGAAGTTGGACGGATGAGATGATCTTTGAGACACTCATCTGCGACCGTTGATGGAATCAGGGTTTTGAAGAGGTGCGCAGGCATCACTCTTCATCTTGGTCGAAACTAAGCATGTGAAGGGTTTTGGGAAGGACCGACCGGGCATACGTGTAAACAGCATGCCGGTGTACACGTCCGTACCTCTCTGTCCCATAAAGGCGCGATCTAGGTCACTCGATTTGACTGGCAAATAGGGGTGGTTGAGACCGGTTTGCATGCGTAAAATCCATTGCCGCAAAGGAATTGGAAACCGCGTGACATGCCTAGTTTGGACGCGCGTTCCAAGACAAACAATCTTGGTCGGTCTTGGCCGATCGATCTGGTGTGAAGATGGTAGGCTGGTGTTCACGCCTATACCTGAATATCCCATGAAAACGTGATCTGAACCATCCAAATCGTCCGGCGAAGTTGAGCGGTCGAGATCAGTTTGCGATTTGGGAGGTGTGACCATGCTAGTTTGGGCGCACGTCTTGGAATAACCAGGCATGATATGCCTTGGACGATCGGGTGAGGGGATAGATGGGTCCACGGTGGTCATGCCGGGTATGACCGGACCGCTTAATCTAATCTTGGACCCTCCATTCGTGCCGAGAAGATGGACGCTCGTGATGCTCAAAACCCTAATTTTGGGTTTCAAGGCCGTGCGACCATGCTTATATTCGTTGCGTACCAATTGGGATAACCAACCATGGTTGGTCCTGACCGATTGGTCAGGTATGTAGGTGGTCCACGGTGATTGTGTTGACATGCTCTGGGCCCTTTGAATCTACATCTACACCCTCCATCTATACCTGCAAAGATGGATAGTTGAGACTGTTTTGCGACACATGTAATATGCCGCAAACCCTAATTTAGGGTTTTCCGTCCATACGCTCTGGTTTGGACATTTTTGGCAAGCTAGGCCAATATTTTGGGGAGGCCGACCATGCGGGGTCCGCGTTGGTTCGGCAGTGGATATTCCATACCGCTTGGGGGTGATGGAATTGATCTGGGGTCATCCAATCATGCTTGTGGAGTTTGATGATCAGATCATATCCGACTGATACGGTCAGTCCGGATGCTCAATCGGGCTAGTATAACACACCGAGAGGGGCTCAATCGGGCTAGTATAACACACCGAGAGTCACCACGTACGGGTATTTCGTACATGGCTTCATTATAATGCTTGAGGTTCGTGTTGCTCGTAAGAGCAACACTCGATCGTCATGCCGCACCGATAATGAGTACAGAAATACAAGGCTGATCGCGCATTAATTAATAATGCTAGAAATTCACAGGGGTATATGGGATTGTTGCTACATGCTCCAACCTCGGATGAATTTCGTGTATTCACTGAATGAGATTGTTGCCACATGCTCCATTCTAGGTGAATTAGTAAAGTGAAGGAGTATCCAACACTTATTAATGGCTTTATCTTTTACAAGATGTCGCCATGATTTTCTCGGTTTTTACAATTTTAACCTTAAATGAAAATCCACCATCAACATTAAGTCCCCCGACTAGCACGTAATGGTTACACCATTGTGGGGTAGGCATGAGATGGTGACAGATTAAAGACAAAGCTTATGAGACAAAGTTAGATGTTACCCGGGATAGACAGTGTCATCCTGTCCTTGGAGCATGTCACGTTCAAGAGGCGTCCAGGCGGTGTTCCCCTAGCATGATGTCGCTCTTTCCTGCTTAGATGCTCTGTTACGCCTGTTTCGTTCGTGGGGCTACTGCACCTGCTTGATCGAACGTGAGCTTGATGTGCCTGTTTTTGGTTAATCGTGGCTCCGCTGCGTCTTGTGTGCTCAAATGTAAATGTGGGTCCTGTAGAAAGCGTTGAAGCAGCTTCTGGAGAGAGAGCTTTGATTGGGGAAGGTCAGTGTGCCGCTTCGACCAATGCTGGGCCGGGATCAAGTGGGACCCGCTGCGTGCCTGACTGAACGTCGACCATGTGTTTCGAATGAAAACCGACCCTGCTGCGTGCGCCTGTTTTATTCGAATACTAGCCTTGTGACTTTGATCAATACCAGATTTGAAACTTGAGCAATACCGGACTTGTGACTTGATCAATACCAGACTTGAGACTTGATCAACACCAGACTTGAGACTTGATCAACACCGGACTTGAGACTTGAGCAAATGACTTGATCAACACCGGACTTGAAACTTGATCAATACCGGTGTTTGGACCCAATACCAGCCTTGTGTACTCCAGCGTGAATGTGTGTTCTGTCATGTGTGACTACACATCTCACGTGTTTTTATACAAGTACTGACTCATGTCTTTTATTGTAGAATGAAGAAAAGAATTCCTGTTGAGATGTCTTCTGGGTATAATGCTGGTGCCAAGTCAGGAGGTGTTGACATCTTCAAAGATATGCCGAACATTGATGATGAGTTGTTCACCGCGCCCTTTCAACTATATGAAAATATCCGTTCCACAAGATAACCCTTCTCCTATCGACTTCAAGATTTTTCATGCTCCGCTGGACCCTCATGAAGGATGGATGAGACATATGTTGAGCAACGAGTAAATCAAAGATAACTTGACCAGAGCGCAGATTATTGATGCAGCTTGAGTGTTGAAATGGCTCGAGAGGATGTTAAAGTGGTTTCTGGTGCGAACGTTGAGGTGGATCCTGGAGAGAGTGTTGAAGAAGGATTCTGAAGCTAACGTGGGTCCCGGAGAGAGCGTTGAGGCGACTCTTGAATAGACCATTGAAGCAGCTTCTGCTAGAGGGAGCGTATAAGTGTTTCCCTCTTCAGTTCGATTTACCCTTGCGAATTCCATGCTTCTTAACTGACCATCTCTCTCATGTTGAAGAATTCCTTGACTGACGGTGAAGGAACTTTATGCTGAGCCTCAGTCTCCAAGCGTGGTTTACATGGTTTGTTCGTAGTGGTTGTTGTCGAGCCATATATGGAATATCTTGGACATTGTTTCATCATTGTGGGAGTCGTGCATGTGGTACTGGGGTTGGAGTTGACGGACGCGCAGGATGTTGTATCTCGGTGGTTTTCCTCTTGCTGCTTAAGGGAACTGCTTACAAAAGGCCGAAGGTTGTATCCCCTGTTGGTGAGATATATGCTCCTACAAACATTATGAGGCTCTTCATTACCGGCAGGCCTGGTTCTTTCTATCAGGGCATATGTTGTTGTAGATGAGCGTTCAATAGCTCCAGAGGATGACCAAAAGCGCGGATTCTCCAACATAGCATGATCGACATGTACCACTGTCTGATAAAGTGACTCGCCCGGATCTTGCTTGATATGACGCATGGACATCTTTATCTTCTTGAGGCTGCTCCCTTGAGGTATCGGCTCCAGTGGAATATTGCCCTCATAGAGCGTTGATACGTTGCACCGGCATTCTTTAAACCAAATGGCAGCATGGTATAATAAAAATTTCCGAGAGGAGTTCGAAAAGATATCTTACTTGCATCATGCTCGTACATCCTTATCTGGTTGTAGCCGCTACATCCATCCATGGAGGAGAACATGCCGGGTCCGCTGGTTGCATCTACTAACATGTCGATGTTAGGTAGAGGAGGATCGTTTTTGGAGCAAAGACTGCTCAAGTCTCTCGAAGTCTATGCAAAGACTCCGATCTATCCATTTTCCTCATGTATGAACTACAACTGTTTAACCGACTTGGATACAGGTATGACATGTAGATGATGGGTGACCAATTTTCATCTAAATCCGGCATTTCTTCATATCTCCAAGCGAATATGTCCTGGTACTCTTTGAGAAGTTCCACGAGCTTCGTGCGTTTATCCGTACACAAGGTTGAGCTGATGGAGATAGGCCTAGGAGATTCTTTAACGATTTCAATCTCATCAGTTGTGGAGTTGGTGCCATCTTGCAGCTGTTGTGGAGCATCTAACACTTGTTCTTGTGGTCCGTTGCTATTGTAGCATTCCATTGGGTGGAGAGACTGGGTAACAGTCTCCCCTGCTAATTGATAATGGCAGTGTCGGTATACCGTTTTCCCTTTCTGGTCACGACTCGCCACAAAAGTTCGTTCCCTGTTTGTGGGTCGTGGCTTCACAGGATGGAGAAGAATGCTTCGTCAGCAAAGATGCATCGTGGGTTTTAGCCCTCAATGATGTAAGCCGGTCTTCTTCCTGAATTGACGCCCACGTGGGGAGTGGGACGCAACGAACTTGTATGATTCTTTCCGCAGAGCTTCTCCCGTATGTGCTGGTTTGGTTTCCCTCGAAGTCCGTCATTGTGGTAGGCTTCCGTACGACCTTTCCTGGGAGAACCTTGGATGTCCTGAGAGTCTTGAGAGTAATGAAGACGCTCCTGTGTATAAGGGTCGTCTTGAACTCTGAATCCTTGATGCGTGCGGTGACATGTAGGCACCTGGTCGTGACCTTCCTCCGGTTGATTGCATCAAAACGTCTCCGCGCGCTGATTCTTCGAGAGGTGTGAAAGTTCGCATAAACTTTCCACTAGAGAAACCGCTTCCCGATCCACCGGCCTCTGGTTCATAGTGAAACTATTGACTTGAGGAGGATCGTTGTGAGGATCAGTCCCCAGTGTAGGAGTCTCCATGACAGGACCGCTCATATCTGATGTCACTTCTTTGATCAGGTCCATGGAGGTCCGCGTCGCTGAAGTACCTTCTCCGGTGCGTTGAATGAGTTCCTTTTTTGCTCCAGGGGCTGTCACGGCTCTTGTGGAAATCGATCAGTTAATGTCTTAAGAAAAGTGAGTACCTCTTTCTGAGTTGCGGCCATATCCGTTTGAGTCTTAGCAAGAACTTCCTGCTTCTCCATCAATTCTGCAATGGTAATGGGGATGGTCCTCCTCTCGTCCCTCCGGCTCCTCGTCCTGATGAAGGAGTGGAAGTTGTTGCTCTGGTGACTACTAGAGGTGTTACACTTAATGAGATGCCAGGATTTGCGGCTGCTCTGGCTCTGGTGATGGGAGGTGTTGTAATATCACTGCTGAGTGATCGAATTGAACGTTCCCATCCTCTGTACTCACGTGTTCCTTGATTGATCTCTCATTCCTCAAGCATTTCTTCACTTAGTTAAAAGGTCGATGCGGATTGAACAGTCTTCCGAGCTTCGACAAGGGTCTTGAGATATAAATCTTCCAGCAGGGATCCGTAAGCTGTAGGCTCCATTTCTTTATCCGGTAGACGTTGTGGTACCCCGGACAAGTCTTTTCCTCTATGGAGTTGCCTCGAGTCTTCGTTGTCGGCTGGACCATGTTGTTCGTCTCTCCTGAGTCCCCTGTGGTTACGCGCTCTTTCTGCATCTCCACTGGTAAAGGTGTGACTCCTGACTAAGGATCCAGCGTTTCTTGCATTGTTTGAGCAGACGCCTGCCGACCCTTCTTGTAATTGCGCTGTTATATCATTCAAAAGGCGAAATGTCTCGCTCTGTCTTCTAGCGATACCGGCTTGATTTTCCAAGACATCCTCCAGCATTCTAGCTACACTTCCCATGATATCCGAACCACCCGTGGTCTCCGAGTGAGGATACATCGTGAGATGAAAACCGAAGAATTGAGAATTCAATTTTTGCAACCGAGAGATCAACCTCCCACCGTGGTCGCCAATTTTTTATGGGTGAAAGCTACTCCCGCCGAATTTGGTAATTTGGGGTGTGTGGATGAGGAATGAATCTAAACCCCTAAACAAATGCACTGCGCGGTGAGTGCTTGTAGATTCGGAAATCAACTGCAGGCAAGTCCGGCCTAAACCAAGAAATGGCCGTTCCAGGACTTGTTTCCGTCACAAAGTGAAGGAGGTGGGGTTGATCTTAAGGAGGGAAGCGAAGAAGGTGTTGAGATTGTGAAGGTGTTGGCTTGCTTATGACTTGTAACAGAAAGTGAGAACCGGCTTACAGGATGCAAGCTATCATTTCCTGTTTTGTATTAACACTTGGTTTCGTATTTTGTCCGGACTTGCTCTTGTTGGTGGAAATAGGGAGGAGAACCTATTTATACAAGTCATTGAGCCTTATTCACGTCTCTCGTGGGAAGTGGAGGAAGTGGAGTGATGGAGTAGTGGAGTTGTGTGTCGATGCTACACGATCAGTCTTGCCCACTTCTCCTATCATCGCTAACCGTCCATAACTTCCTAACACGTTCTTGTGATGGTGCGTTGCACGCCGCACGCCGAAACCGCCAGACCAATACCCCGATGTATCCCCGGTTTGTGACATGATTGATGTCTCGAGTGTGTGGATCGTGGGATCCACGAAAGGTAGTATGTAATGCTAAGTTGAATAACTGCGTTATTCAGAAAGTTGATACTTGTGAAGTATCGTGTGTATTTTATGCAGTGCACTGCATCATGGTGTGGTAAAGTGACGGAGATGACGCCTCACCGACCAATTAACTCCCGACCGTGGTTGTATAACCAAGTCGGGTGAAGTTGGATGGATGAGATGATCTTTGAGACACTCATCTCGCGACCGTTGATGGAATCAGGGTTTTGAAGAGGTGCGCAGGCATCACTCTTCATCTTGGTCGAAACTAAGCATGTGAAGGGTTTTGGGAAGGACCGACCGGGCATACGTGTAAACAGCATGCCGGTGTACACGTCCGTACCTCTCTGTCCCATAAAGGCGCGATCTAGGCTACTCGATTTGACTGGCAAAGAGGGGTGGTTGAGACCGGTTTGCGGCAGAAATCCATTGCCGCAAAGGAATTGGAAACCGCGTGACATGCCTAGTTTGGACGCGCGTTCCAAGACAAACAATCTTGGTCGGTCTTGGCCGATCGATCTGGTGTGAAGGTGGTAGGCTGGTGTTCACGCCTATACCTAAATATCCCATGAAAACGTGATCTGAACCATCCAAATCGTCCGGCGAAGTTGAGCGGTCGAGATCAGTTTGTGATTTGGGAGGTGTGACCATGCTAGTTTGGGCGCGCGTCTTGGAATAACCAGGCATGATATGCCTTGGCCGATCGGGTGAGGGGATAGATGGGTCCACGGTGGTCATGCTGGTATGACCGGACCTGCTTAATCTAATCTTGGACCCTCCATTCGTGCCGGAGAAGATGGACGCTCGTGATGCTCAAAACCCTAATTTTGGGTTTCAAGGCCGTGCGACCATGCTTTATTCGGCGTACCAATTGGGATAACCAACCATGGTTGGTCCTGACCGATTGGTCAGGTATGTAGGTTGTCCACGGTGATTGTGTTGACATGCTCTGGGCCCTTTGAATCTACATCTACACCCTCCATCTATACCTGCAAAGATGGATAGTTGAGACTGTTTTGCGACACATGTAATATGCCGCAAACCCTAATTTAGGGTTTTCCGTCCATACGCTCTGGTTTGGACATTTTTGGCAAGCTAGGCCAATATTTTGGGAGGCCGACCATGCGGGTCCGCGTTGGTTCGGCAAATGGATATTCCATACCGCTTGGGGGTGATGGAATTGATCTCGGTCATCCAATCATGCTTGTGGAGTTGGATGATCAGTGATCATATCCGGACCGATACGGTCAGTCCGGATGCTCAATCGGGCTAGTATAACACACCGAGAGGGGCTCAATCGGGCTAGTATAACACACCGAGAGTCGGCCATGTACGGGTATTTCGTACATGGCTTCATTATAATGCTTGAGGTTCGTGTTGCTCTGTAAGAGCAACACTCGCCGTCATGCCGCACCGATAATGAGTACAGGAAATACAAGGCTGATCGCGCATTAATTAATAATGCTAGAAATTCACAGGGTATATGGGATTGTTGCTACATGCTCCAACCTGGATGAATTTCGTGTATTCACAGAATGAGATTGTTGCCACATGCTCCATTCTAGGTGAATTAGTAAAGTGAAGGAGTATCCAACACTTATTAATGGCTTTATCTTTTACAAGATGTCAGCGCATGATTTTCTGGTTTTTTACAATTTTAACCTTAAATGAAAATCCACCATCAACATTAAGTCCCCTGACTAGCACGTAATGGTTACACCATTGTGGGGTAGGCATGAGATGGTGACAGTTAAAGACAAAGCTTATGAGACAAAGTTAGATGTTACCAGGATAGACAGGTCATCCTGTCCTTGGAGCATGTCACGTTCAAGAGGCGTCCAGGCGAGTGTTCCCCTAGCATGATGTCGCTCTTTCCTGCTTAGATGGACTGTTACGCCTGTTTCGTTCGTGGGGCTACTGCACCTGCTTGATCGAACGTGAGCTTGATGTGCCTGTTTTTGGTTAATCGTGGCTCCGCTGCGTCTTGTGTGCTCAAATGTAAATGTGGGTCCTGTAGAAAGCGTTGAAGCAGCTTCTGGAGAGAGAGCTTTGATTGGGGAAGGCTATGTCTGCTTCGACCAATCTGGGGCTGGGATCAAGTGGGACCCGCCGCGTGCCTGACTGAACGTCGACCATGTGTTTCGACTGAAAACCGACCCTGCTGCGTGCGCCTGTTTTATTCGAATACTAGCCTTGTGACTTTGATCAATACCAGATTTGAAACTTGAGCAATACCGGACTTGTGACTTGATCAATACCAGACTTGAGACTTGATCAACACCAGACTTGAGACTTGATCAACACCGGACTTGAGACTTGAGCAAATGACTTGATCAACACCGGACTTGAAACTTGATCAATACCGGTGTTTGGACCCAATACCAGCCTTGTGTACTCCAAATGTGAATGTGTGTTCTCATGTGTGACTACACATCTCACGTGTTTTTATACAAGTACTGACTCATGTCTTTTATTGTAGAATGAAGAAAAGAATTCCTGTTGAGATGTCTTCTGGGTATAATGCTGGTGCCAAGTCAGGAGGTGTTGACATCTTCAAAGATATGCTGAACATTGATGATGAGTTGTTCACCGCGCCCTTTCAACTATATGAAAATATCCGTTCCACAAGATAACCCTTCTCCTATCGACTTCAAGATTTTTCATGCTCCGCTGGACCCTCATGAAGGATGGATGAGACATATGTTGAGCAACGAGTAAATCAAAGATAACTTGACCAGAGCGCAGATTATTGATGCAGCTTGAGTGTTGAAATGGCTCGAGAGGATGTTAAAGTGGTTTCTGGTGCGAACGTTGAGGTGGATCCTGGAGAGAGTGTTGAAGAAGGATTCTGAAGCTAACGTGGGTCCCGGAGAGAGCGTTGAGGCGACTCTTGAATAGACCATTGAAGCAGCTTCTGCTAGAGGGAGCGTATAAGTGTTTCCCTCTTCAGTTCGATTTACCCTTGCGAATTCCATGCTTCTTAACCGACCATCTCTCTCATGTTGAAGAATTCCTTGACTCGACGGTGAAGGAACTTTATGCCGAGCCTCGCCTCCAAGCGTGGTTTACATGGTTTGTTCGTAGTGGTTGTTGTCGAGCCATATATGGAATATCTTGGACATTGTTTCATCATTGTGGGAGTCGTGCATGTGGTACTGGGGTTGGAGTTGACGGACGCGCAGGATGTTGTATCTCGGTGGTTTTCCTCTTGCTTCCTTAAGGAACTGCTTACAAAAAGGCCGAAGGTTGTATCCCCTGTTGGTGAGATATATGCTCC
Source organism: Papaver armeniacum (assembly GCA_023531295.1). Lineage (NCBI taxonomy): Eukaryota > Viridiplantae > Streptophyta > Magnoliopsida > Ranunculales > Papaveraceae > Papaver > Papaver armeniacum. The sequence continues at coordinate 420,135 of JAJJWW010003564.1, read as the reverse complement.
TACAAACATTATGAGGCTCTTCATTACCGGCAGGCCTGGTTCTTTCTATCAGGGCATATGTTGTTGTAGATGAGCGTTCAATAGCTCCAGAGGATGACCAAAAGCGCGGATTCTCCAACATAGCATGATCGACATGTACCACTGTCTGATAAAGTGACTCGCCCGGATCTTGCTTGATATGACGCGTGGACATCTTTATCTTCTTGAGGCTGCTCCCTTGAGGTATCGGCTCCAGTGGAATATTGCCCTCATAGAGCGTTGATACGTTGCACCGGCATTCTTTAAACCAAATGGCAGCATGGTATAATAAAAATTTCCGAGAGGAGTTCGAAAAGATATCTTACTTGCATCATGCTCGTACATCCTTATCTGGTTGTAGCCGCTACATCCATCCATGGAGGAGAACATGCCGTGTCCGCTGGTTGCATCTACTAACATGTCGATGTTAGGTAGAGGAGGATCGTTTTGGAGCAAAGACACTGCTCAAGTCTCTGAAGTCTATGCAACGCCTGATCTATCCATTTTCCTCATGTATGAACTACAACTGTTTAACCGACTTGGATACAGGTATGACATGTAGATGATGGGTGACCAATTTTCATCTAAATCCGGCATTTCTTCATATCTCCAAGCGAATATGTCCTGGTACTCTTTGAGAAGTTCCACGAGCTTCGTGCGTTTATCCGTACACAAGGTTGAGCTGATGGAGATAGGCCTAGGAGATTCTTTAACGATTTCAATCTCATCAGTTGTGGAGTTGGTGCCATCTTGCAGCTGTTGTGGAGCATCTAGCACTTGTTCTTGTGGTCCGTTGCTATTGTAGCATTCCATTGGGTGGAGAGACTGGGTAACAGGTCTCCCCGCTAATTGATAATGGCGATGTCGGTATACCGTTTTCCCTTTCGTCACGACTCGCCACAAAAGTTCGTTCCTCGTTTGTGGGTCGTGGCTTCACAGGATGGAGAAGAATGCTTCGTCAGCAAAGATGCATCGTGGGTTTTAGCCCTCAATGATGTAAGCCGGTCTTCTTCCTGAATTGACGCCCACGTGGGGAGTGGGACGCAACGAACTTGTATGATTCTTTCCGCGGAGCTTCTCCCGTATGTGCTGGTTTGGTTTCCCTCGAAGTCCGTCATTGTGGTAGGCTTCCGTACGACCTTTTCTGGGAGAACCTTGGATGTCCTGAGAGTCTTGAGAGTAATGAAGACGCTCCTGTGTATAAGGGTCGTCTTGAACTCTGAATCCTTGATGCGTGCGGTGACATGTAGGGAACGGTCGTGACCTTCCTCTGGTTGATTGCATCAAAACGTCTCCGCGCGCTGATTCTTCGAGAGGTGTGAAAGTTCGCATAAACTTTCCACTAGAGAAACCGCTTCCCGATCCACCGGCCTCTGGTTCATAGTGAAACTATTGACTTGAGGAGGATCGTTGTGAGGATCAGTCCCAGTGTAGGAGTCTCCATGACAGGACCGCTCATATCTGATGTCACTTCTTTGATCAGGTCCATGGAGGTCCGCGTCGCTGAAGTACCTTCTCCTATGCGTTGAATGAGTTCCTTTTTTGCTCCGTGGGCTGTCACGGCTCTTGTGGAAATCGATCGGTTAATGTCTTAAGAAAAGTGAGTACCTCTTTCTGAGTTGCGGCCATATCCGTTTTGAGTCTTAGCAAGAACTTCCTGCTTCTCCATCAATTCTGCAATGGTAATGGGGGATGGTCCTCCTCTCGTCCCTCGGCTCCTCGTCCTGATGAAGGAGTGGAAGTTGTTGCTCTGGTGACTACCAGAGGTGTTACACTTAATGAGATGCCAGGATTTGCGGCTGCTCTGGCTCTGGTGATGGGAGGTGTTGTAATATGACTGCTGAGTGATCGAATTGAACGTTCCCATCCTCTGTACTCACGTGTTCCTTGATTGATCTCTCATTCCTCAAGCATTTCTTCACTTAGTTAAAAGGTCGATGCGGATTGAACAGTCTTCCGAGCTTCGACAAGGGTCTTGAGATATAAATCTTCCAGCAGGGATCCGTAAGCTGCAGGCTCCATTTCTTTATCCGGTAGACGTTGTGGTACCCCGGACAAGTCTTTTCCTCTATGGAGTTGCCTCGAGTCTTCGTTGTCGGCTGGACCATGTTGTTAGTCTCTCCTGAGTCCCCTGTGGTTACGCGCTCTTTCTGCATCTCCACTGGTAAAGGTGTGACTCCTCACTAAGGATCCAGCGTTTCTTGCATTGTTTGAGCAGACGCCTGCCGACCCTTCTTGTAATTGCGCTGTTATATCATTCAAAAGGCGAAATGTCTCGCTCTGTCTTCTAGCGATACCGGCTTGATTTTCCAAGACATCCTCCAGCATTCTAGCTACACTTCCCATGATATCTGAACCACCTGTGGTCTCCGAGTGAGGATACATCGTGAGATGAAAACCGAAGAATTGAGAATTCAATTTTTTGCAACCGAGAGATCAACCTCCCACTGTGGTCGCCAATTTTTTATGGGTGAAAGCTACTCCTGCCGAATTTGGTAATTTGGGGTGTGTGGATGAGGAATGAATCTAAACCCCTAAACAAATGCACTGCGCGGTGAGTGCTTGTAGATTCGGAAATCAATCTGTGCAAGTCCGGCCTAAACCAAGAAATGGCCGTTCCAGACTTGTTTCCGTCACAAAGTAAAGGAGGTGGGGTTGATCTTAAGGAGGGAAGCGAAGAAGGTGTTGAGATTGTGAAGGTGTTGGCTTGCTTATGACTTGTAACAGAAAGCTGAACCGGCTTACAGGATGCAAGCTATCATTTCCGGTGTTTTGTATTAACACTTGGTTTCTGTATTTTGTCTGGACTTGCTCTTGTTGGTGGAAATAGGGAGGAGAACCTATTTATACAAGTCATTGAGCCTTATTCACGTCTCTCGTGGGAAGTGGAGGAAGTGGAGTGATGGAGTAGTGGAGTTGTGTGTCGATGCTACACGATCAGTCTTGCCCACTTCTCCTGTCATCGCTAACCGTCCATAACTTTCTAACACGTTCTTGTGATGGTGCGTTGCACGCTGCACGCTGTAAACCGCCAGACCAATACCCCAGTATGTATCCCCCAGTTTGTGACATGATTGATGTCTCGAGTGTGTGGATCGTGGGATCCATGAAAGGTAGTATGTAATGCTAAGTTGAATAACTGCGTTATTCAGAAAGTTGATACTTGTGAAGTATCGTGTGTATTTTATGCAGTACCGCATCATGGTGTGGTAAAGTGACGGGAGATGACGCCTCACCGACCAATTAACTCCCGACTGTGGTTGTATAACCAAGTCGGTGAAGTTGGACGGATGAGATGATCTTTGAGACACTCATCTGCGACCGTTGATGGAATCAGGGTTTTGAAGAGGTGCGCAGGCATCACTCTTCAGCTTGGTCAAAACTAAGCATGGGAAGGGTTTTGGGAAGGACCGATGATGTGATTTTGAAAGTTATTGTAAAGTGGTAGTAAAGTTCGTTCAACTCAGACTTGTAAAGACTCGATTTAAGACTTAAAAATATAAAACTCTAAAAACAAAGATAACATTTACACAAATTTGTCACGATATCGAGAGATACTAGGACTTCGGAATCCACCATTAATCACATTCAATTGGTTCATATGATGACTCATAACAATTCTAGCTCTTTTGTTGACTCTTTTCTTTCCGAAAATAGATTTTATAAAGAATTAGATGTAAATCATAAGCATAGCGCATCAAGAGTTCTTAGACTAAGCATACACTATCAGACAAAATCACAACTAGTCAAGAAAAATCATAAATCAATTAAAACAAGTGCAAAAGTCATAAAGAATCATTATAGTTACCAACCAATTGTGAAACGTGGCTTCCTCCGTCATCCCAGTGTTGGGGTTTAGCTCCTCATATCAAAAACACGATCAAAATAATAACACATGGCTGAATAGGTGTTTTATTGAAGAAAAATCGAGTTTGTAACAGATATAATTGTTACAGAACCACTGTTGCAGAGGAACCCTAATAGAACTGTTGCGAATTCGATTAATTGTTGGAAAAATTGTTACAAAACTGTTACAAAGGTATTTGATTTGAAAGATTAGGTAACTGTTTCTGCGACTTTCTTTGTCAGTTCAATGTTCTTTGTCAGCAGCAGCAGAGAACTTCTCTGCAATTATTGTTTTTCGCTCCTGAGCCCTCTGTTGGCTCTCCCAACTCCCGATCTCTTTTTCCTGACTCGAACCCATCTTATTTATACGTAACAAAGTCGAGAATAACTCGAGAAAATCTTCCATATCTCTCCCTGACTTTTAACCCAAGGCACGGGATTTATTCTTCTCCTCTCTTCTTGCACGCGTCTTCAAGTCTCCAAAATTCACCGTAGATCCTCTAAAGATAGCAGTATATCCCAGGAAAGATTCTCTAACAATTTCCATTCCACGTACTTTCCTAATATGAATCAAAAATCCGAGTTTTCTAACATCCCCTGTTTAACCAAAAATCCGTGTAAACTTCCAATTTTTGTCGAATCTCAAACACATACGCGCCCTGACACGACCTAACAGGCCATAACTATCCAAAATCTATGAGAAAATCCGAGTAACTTTAGCCCAAATTTTTCCCAGAAGTTCAAAAGCTCCGGTAACTCTGTGCACACCTCCGGTGATTATCCAGCCCAACTGGATCGAAGAAATTGACCATAACATCCCTGTTAAGCCCAAACAGGTCCATTGAACCCAGTTCTGACGATTGAATCTCGTCCAAAATCTCCCAAAATCCGAACCTTAATCTTCCATGTGAAAAGCATATTTTCCCGCCAATTTCTTGATTTGAAAAGTTGAAGAAAGGTCACCCCTTAACCAGAGTAGGGGTTCCTTTAGAAGATGCCTTTTGGAAGTGCCCTGGGGTGTAAATAACAATTAGGGTGCCCCTTAGTAATTGAGGTACCCCTTATCCTAAATGGGGGTCCGTATAGTAATTTTCTCCCACGAGCGCAAAAACCACTTTTCGAGCCAATTTCGCCGCAAAAGCTTATTTCTCCAAAAACACCTACAAAGACATAAAAAATAAGCGCAAAATCGAGTACTAACATTACAGAGAATTGAGACTAAAATAGACACATAAATGCGTCCATCAAATACCCCCAAACTTATTATTTGCTAGTCCTCGAGCAAATCAAATCTAAAAAATAAAATCCTAACTCACTGTCGCAGGCATCGTCGATTGGATTTAGCGTATGAAACAAGCCTTTAAACCCCTAGGTGGCCCTAGTGGCCGAGTTATAGTCTCGGGAGGGTTTACCAGAGATATACCCACAAAACCTTTACACTCCAGACCTTAGCTATTTACGCAAAACCTTGGAAGGCACTAAAGAATCTCCTTGGTTGGCATACTTATTGACTACAGGAGGAAGTACCCCGATGCGAAATTCCAATTGCTGTGCACGAGTTTGCACTCAAGCATACTAAAATTCATATATAAGTCACAGAGCTCTACTCAAATAGTCGCACTATGGACATCAGTATCCGGAGTCAAAACTAATCACATGGATAGATCAAGAAGATGGATATAGAGAAAAAACATAGATGGTTTTGATGTTTACTAAGTGAACGGTGTTTCCCATATCTGTCTGAAGGCCTCCGCCAAAATGAACCTATCCTAATGGACTGAGATACTAGTCTGACTAATATCAACACACTGGCATATACAAGGGAACCAGTGTCGATAATCCTAACTCTAGGTCAACACAACTGGCATATACAAGGGTTCCAGTGGTTGACTTTATTGAATTTATTCCGGTTGGTCTGATGGTAACAACTTGATTCGTGAGCCCCACCTAATCACTTAGAGAAACATAGTTTAAAAACAAAACAAAATAAAAACAGAAGTGAAAAGGACTCAACGAGATTGGTGAAACTATCATGTTATTTCTAACACATGAGCTCTGTGCTTTTATGAATAGACTCTTTAGATGTTGCCATCTAATCAGATTGGTTCCTCAACTCCTACAACCAAAATGCTTCCATCCACTTAGATTGGTTAGTGCCATCCTTAATAAGCATAAATTTCTAGACTCTGGAGTTTACAATGCAACTAAAATGTTTCTCCCATACCCCCAAACTTAAATCTAACATTGTCCTCAATGTTCTAAAGATAAAATTAAAAGCATGAACAAGGAGAAATGTTACCATTTGAAGTAAAAGAGTTAAGGAAAGATATTACCGTGTCGCATGAATGTTGGGTTACCTCCCAAGAAGTGCTAAGTTTAAAGTCTTCAGCCAGACTAAGAAAGGATTAGTCACCTTATAAAATCATAAAGTAATAGCCGAAATTTTTGTGGGTCATCGAAACCAAATAGAGCTATCACAAGTAAAAGGAATCTGCAACATGCTAAGAAAATTAGCAAATAAAGCACACCCTTATCTATTTTCCTGTTTAAAACAACTACATCTAGCTGTGGTTCAGGTTCAGGTTCTATAACTGGGTCCAAATAAAATATTTTCTTGTCTTTGGAATTCCTCAAAGCTAAGATCCGGTTCAGGTTGTAAAGTCTGTAAAAACTCAAATAAGAACTTAGAAGCACATAATAATAACCTGAATAATTGCGGATCCTTAAAGTCAATCAGTTTTGACTCACACAATTGACCACGATGAAACTGGCGGTCAATCATAATAAAATGTGTCATTTCTATTCTCCTAAAATAATTAGGTTTGGTCTCAGAACTTAATAAGTGACACATTTTGAACTCATACATTCCCACAATTGGTTGAAAAATATTTGGTGGGAAAACAAAATCAATCTGGGTATCATATCCTGGGCTAATCACATCAACCAGAGGATGGGTTTCTAACAACTGAACTTCCCTATGGACATCACTAGGTTCAGGAAAACGTGTATGAAGATAATCTTTTAAAATGGTTGAGGCACATATGTCAAGTCCCAAGTGAGGGACCTTTCTAAGAGTTAAAGCACATGGAGAATGAACACCCCCAAACTTAGAGTTTTCAGTGTCTCTAGAAAGACTAGTCACAACTTCCCTAATTTCAAGGTCATCAGATTCCTAAAAATGGTCAATTGATTCTTCTAAGTCGGGTTCATCCTCACTCATCTCTACGAGTTCATTTTCTTTTTCTAAGTCTGTTGTTTCTAAATCGCTAGACTCAAAATATACACTTTCCTCTAAACCATAATCGTCTTCGTAATCATAAGGAAATACTACCTCGTCTAAAACGGTGGTATCTCTAGTCAAATCCTCGTCCTTTTGAATAGGTGAATAATTATTAAAATTATTTGGATTTGAACTAGAAATAATATCATCATTGTAAAGCTCAATTGGAGTAGCAAATTCCTGATCACTATGCCTAAATATTTCAGATTCTTCATCAACACTATCCTCATCATAATCATCGTTATAATAACATGAAAATGGTTGAACCTTATCTAAAGTAGTGTTACCAATTCTAACCTCGTCATCTTGATTATGCAAATAACTATCCTCATTTTCAAAGGTACTATTGGAAACACTATATTGGAAATTAAAACTATCTTGAGCATTTCTTTCCTGGGCCTCTAACAGCATTTTCTGAGTCGATTCACATGACTTCCTGATTTGATCTAGGAAAGAAGGTTCACACGTTGCATTTCTTTCGTCCAAAACTAAGTTATTCATCTCATCTGAACTACGTGTTGACTCAAGTAACTTTTTTGCTGACTCAGCTAACTTACGTGCGGACTTTAGTAGAGAGGAATTTTGCTCGTATGACCGGTGCGTGCATGGATAGTAATTGGGCTCATCATGGTATGAGCCATAACCTTGAAAAGGCTGATGTTCCCAACCACTATTCACATTATGGTCAAAGTAGTAACGTCCATTTTGAAACTCAGTCGGATATTCGTTGTATTGGCTATTGTAATACCAGTTCGACATTCTGTTGCAGGGGTGTGAGTTGTCACACAAAATATAACCCACTGACAGGGGATTCGTGGGTGGATAGAGTCTTACCTCCCCTACCAGACGGGCGATGAACCGTTGAAGTCGACTCAGGCCATCGACTCCTATGTCAGTGTACGAACCCGAGGGGCCGAGACAGTATCTTAATTGTCGTCCTTCCCTGCAAACAGTTTATATTTAATCTTAACCCTTCCTTAGGGTTTTAAAAATAATGTCCAAGTCCAAAATAAAGTCCAAAAAGTCCAAAAATAAAAGAAAAATTACAAAAATACAACCCTATTTACAGATTCTAAAAATAAAACAAAATAACTATATACAAAATCTTCTTCTTCACTCCTTTCAGATTCCTCTTTTCTTTCCTTCTTTGGCGATGCTTTCCTTTTATAGCACTTTTTCTTTCCTTGTAGCTTCGCTCCAAATCTGAAAAGAATCAAAAAAAAAAAAAATACCAAAGGCGTAAAAAAGAACAAAAAAATAATAAAAATAAAAATAAACCTAAAACAAATCTAAATACAAGTCCGCGTCGGCGGCGCCAAAAATTGATGTGATTTTGAAAGTTGTTGTAAAGTGGTAGTAAAGTTCGTTTAACTCAGACTTGTAAAGACTCGATTTAAGACTTAAAAATATAAAACTCTAAAAACAAAGATAATATTTACACAAATTTGTCACGATATCGAGAGATACTAGGACTTCGGAATCCACCATTAATCACATTCAATTGGTTCATATGATGACTCATAACAATTCTAACTCTTTTGTTGACTCTTTTCTTTGCCGAAAATAGATTTTATAAAGAATTAGATGTAAATCATAAGCATAGCGCATCAAGAGTTCTTAGACTAAGCATACACTATCAGACAAAATCACAACTAGTCAAGAAAAATCATAAATCAATTAAAACAAGTGCAAAAGTCATAAAGAATCATTATAGTTACCAACCAATTGTGAAACGTGGCTTCCTCCGTCATCCCAGTGTTGGGGTTTAGCTCCTCATATCAAAAACACGCTCAAAATAATAACGCATGGCTGAATAGGTGTTTTATTGAAGAAAAATCGAGTTTGTAACAGATATAATTGTTACAGAACCACTGTTGCAGAGGAAACCTAATAGAACTGTTGCGAATTCGATTAATTGTTGGAAAAATTGTTACAGAACTGTTACAAAGGTATTTGATTTGAAAGATTAGGTAACGGTTTCTGCGACTTTCTTTGTCAGTTCAATGTTCTTCGTACCTTTCTTCTTCAGCAGCAGCAGAGAACTTCTCTGCAATTATTGTTCTTCGCTCCTGAGCCATCTGTTAGCTCTCCCAACTCCCGATCTCTTTTTCCTGACTCGAACCCATCTTATTTATACGTAACAGAGTCGAGAATAACTCGAGAAAATCTTCCATATCTCTCCCTGACTTTTAACCCAAGGCACGGGATTTATTCTTCTCCTCTCTTTTCGCACGCGTCTTCAAGTCTCCAAAACTCACCGTAGATCCTCTAAAGATAGCAGTATATCTCAGGAAAGATTCTCTAACAATTTCCATTCCACGTACTTTCCTAATATGAATCAAAAATCCGAGTTTTATAACATCCCCTGTTTAACCAAAAATCCGTGTAAACTTCCAATTTTTGTCGAATCTCAAACACATACGCGCCCTGACACGACCTAACAGGCCATAACTATCCAAAATCTGTGAGAAAATCCGAGTAACTTCAACCCAAATCTTTCCCAGAAGTTCAAAAGCTCCGGTAACTATGTGCACACCTCCGGTGATTATCCAGCCCAACTGGATCGAAGAAATTGACCATAGCATCCCTGTTAAGCCCAAACAGGTCCATTGAACCCAGTTCTGACGATTGAATCTCGTCCAAAATCTCCCAAAATCCGAACCTTAATCTGCCATGTGAAAAGCACATTTTCCCGCCAATTTCTTGATTTGAAAAGTTGAAGAAAGGTCACCCCTTAACCAGAGTAGGGGTTCCTTTAGAAGACGCCTTTTGGAAGTGCCCTGGGGTGTAAATAACAATTAGGGTGCCCCTTAGTAATTGAGGTACCCCTTATCCGAAATGGGGGTCCGTACAGTAATTTTCTCCCACGAGCGCAAAAACCACTTTTCGAGCCAATTTCGCCGCAAAAGCTTATTTCTCCAAAAACGCCTACAAAGACATAAAATACCAAAATAAGCGCAAAATCGAGTACTAACATTACAGAGAATTGAGACTAAAATAGACACATAAATGCGTCCATCAACCGACCGGGCATGCGTGTAAACAGCATGCCGGTGTACACGTCCGTACCTCTCTGTCCCATAAAGGCGCGATCTAGGCCACTCGATTTGACCGGCAAAGAGGGGTGGTTGAGATCGGTTTGCGGCAGAAATCCATTGCCGCAAAGGAATTGGAAACCGCGTGACATGCCTAGTTTGGACGCGCGTTCCAAGATGACCAATCTTGGTCGGTCTTGGCCGATCGGTCTGGTGTGAAGGTGGTAGGCTGGTGTTCACGGCTATACCTGAATATCCCATGAAAATGTGATCTGAACCATCCAAATCGTCCGGCGAAGTTGAGCGGTCGAGATCAGTTTGCGATTTGGGAGGTGTGACCACGCTAGTTTGGGCGCGCGTCTTGGAATAACCAGGCATGATATGCCTTGGCCGATCGGGTGAGGGGATAGATGGGTCCACGGTGGTCATGCTGGTGACCGGACCTGCTTATCTAATCTTGGACCCTCCATTCGTGCTGGAGAAGATGGACGCTCGTGATGCTCAAAACCCTAATTTTGGGTTTCAAGGCCGTGAGACCATGCTTTATTCGGCGTACGAATTGGGATAACCAAACATGGTTGGTCCTGACCGATTGGTCAGGTATGTAGGCGGTCCCACGGTGATTGTGTTGACATGCTCTGGGCCCTTTGAATCTACATCTACACCCTCCATCTATACCTGCAAAGATGGATAGTTGAGACTGTTTTGCGACACATGTAATATGCCGCAAACCCGAATTTTGGGTTTTCCGTCCATACGCTCTAGTTTGGACGTTTCTAGCAAGCTAGGCCAATATTTTGGGGAGGCCGACCATGCGGGGTCCGCGTTGGTTCGGCAGTGGATATTCCATACCTGCTTGGGGGTGATGGAATTGATCTGGGTCATCCAATCATGCTTGTGGAGTTGGATGATCTTGTGATCATATCTGGACCGATACGGTCAGTCCGGATGCTCAATCGGGCTAGTATAACACACCGAGAGGGGCTCAATCGGGCTAGTATAACACACCGAGAGTCATCCCGTACGGGTATTTCGTACATGGTTTCATTATAATGCTTGGAGGTTCGTGTTGCTCTGTAAGAGCAACACTCAGTCGTCATGCCGCACTGATAATGAGTACAGGAAATACAAGGCTGATTGCGCATTAATTAATAATGCTAGAAATTCACAGGGTATATGGGATTGTTGCTACATGCTCCAACCTGGATGAATTTCGTGTATTCACAGAATGGGATTGTTGCCACATGCTCCATTCTAGGTGAATTAGTAAAGTGAAGGAGTATCCAACACTTATTAATGGCTTTATCTTTTACAAGATGTCAGCGCATGATTTTCTGGTTTTTTACAATTTTAACCTTAAATGAAAATCCACCATCAACACTTGCCTCTGTTATTTGTATTCGAATGGGAGATTAAGCATAATTTCGCAGATATTTTCTGCTGAACTTTATCATTGCGACAAGATCGCAGGACGTCCTTACATTTTCATGTAATGACCCATTGATCTTGCCTTATTTCTATTGCGTGGTCTTATTTTGCCTTCCTAGTAAAACGTCTTATTTTGCCACCTCTCATTTTTGTGACAAAATCGCAGGACGTCTTTACACTTTCATGTAATGACCCATTGATTTTGTCTTATCATTTCTTTAGTATTATTGCCTCTGCAGGATATTTTTCTTGCGACAATATGACAGGCCTAAATATCCTTGCGAACATAAAGCCCCATGACATTTCCGTCTTTGCGACGAAATCGCAGGACGTCTTAACACTTGCATGCAATGACCCATTGATCTCGTCTTATCTACTCTTTTGTATTTTTGCCTCTTCAGGATTGTTGCAAAAATATGACAAGCCTAAATATTCTTGCGAACATAAAGTCTCATGACATTTGCGTCTTTTTTGACACTATCAGCTCCCTAATGGAGGGTGCCGCCCTTATCTTCCCCCTGGTTGCCCCTTCAAGGAGGCGTACTTCTGCCATACAAGGCTAGCTCCTCCCATCCGATCTTAATAACAACCAATTGTTTTCGCAGCCTCTTATCCCTTTTGCCTATAGGGCTTATAGTTACGAGACTGCACCCTAAGTGGAGTTTTCTTCGGGCCGAGTGCAGCATAAGCCGAGACTTACCAAGAATGGCCGAGACACTTCAAATGCCCCAGGCACCCTTGGCTCAACCGTGTACCTCGGCGCCTTGGTCAAATGCTGACTCCTTAGAAGAGACCCCCGGTCGTCCAATCTAAGTCACTAGCTTAGATTGAAAATCCAAGGTACCTCTCCTGGATGGGTTTTATTACCCCCAATCTTCATGACTCAGGTTCCAGGGCGGTGTAACCTTTTCCATGAGCCACGTTACAGATACCCCCTTACATGACGCACTTTAGGTACTTTGCCTCTTATGAAATTTTATTCGCGAACTAGGGTGTACGCCATGAAGGTTCGTCCCATTCTGATTATTTTGCTAATTCTTTGTTATATGTAATATAGGTACCGCCTACTATGACGCACTTTAGGTACTTTGCCTCTTGCGAAATTGTGTTCGCGAATTAGGGTGTACGCCATAGTAAGTTCGCCTCTTTCTGATTATTTTGTTGATTCTTCTGCCTATATAAGCTCTTTTGTACTTTCGCAACGCATTTGCCATTTGTAAAATATATTTTCTTGTTCTTCATATCAACTGTTACACAACTCCATTTTCACCACTCACGATTTTTTTTTTTCTTTTTCTTTTTTGTTTTGAACAATTTACATTTGTCGTCTCCCTCCCCAGTTTTTCTCTGACAATCAACAATTATAGTTATTCTTTAAGTCTCTTACTTCTGCTACTTTCTGCCTCTGCATTTTTGAATTTTCCTGTCATTTTCTTGTCCATGGAGAAACCTTCGCCACTTCCTGTCTTCATCATTTTTTTATGTTGCAGCATTTCTTCCTCTCTTTGCTCTATTACATCTACCATTAATCTTTCACCTCTTTGTTTTTCTTTAATGTTGTTTTTCCAACTCCTCTGTTTCGCAGCTCTTTCTTCGCAGGATTCTATATCAACCTCATAACACTTCTTTCCTTCAACCCAATCTCCCTTTATGATGCCAACACCAGTGGGATGAGGGAACTTGATATATTGATGGAAAGTTGATGCGACACCTAAGATCTCATGTAACCATGGTCGTCCGATCATCGCGTTGTATGGTGATTCCACATCAACTACGCAGAATAAAATTCCAGAAGATAATCCTTTCAATGGAATTCGCATATGAACTTCTCCTTTTGGCTTATTTGCGGTACCATTAAAACTATAAATTTTGTAGGTTGAAGGTATCAAATCTGCATCTTTTCCTCCCACAGTTTTGTAGGTATGATAAAAAAGGATATTCACAGAACTCCCGGTATCAATTAAAATTCTATTAATTGCCCATGAGTTTTCCGCTTCATTATCTTCATCATCATTAGGTTTTGGGCTAATCTCCAATCTCACCACCAATGGGTTATCATGCATTCTTCCACCTTCAAGCACTTCTTCTGTGGTAAAATAAATGATCTGCTTCTGCCATTCTTCCAGTTGTGACGTCTTCGCGGTGTTCATTATTTCTTTATCATTGGCATCCCTTGCGAAAACCCTGCTGAGAGTAATATCGTGGAAATCTTCAATTGTCTTGTACGAATGTACAATAGAGTTACAAAACAGATTTTTTGCTTTTGCCCCAACTTCTATCACAAATGTTTCACGTTCTTTTGTTGTGTTCGCCCTGGGAATTTCTGGAGGAGGTGGTAATGCTTGAGGTTGAGCTTTCCTTACTAGAAAATGATTTAATTTTCCCTGATCTATCATCCTGAGAATGATTCTCTTTATATTTCTGCAGTCATTTGTTGTATGTCCATGGAAATGGTGATAAGAACAAAATTCATGGCTTCTCTCGCTTGGAGGTGGCTTCTTTCCCATGTTCCATGGTGTTGGTATATTTTCCATCAAGATTATAGCTTCCCATATTTTCTCCACGCTAGCATTCAAAGGTGGCATCTCAATTTCTTCCCATACTATCCTGCGGCTTCCTTGTCCCCTATGATAATTTTGCCTTTGACCCCCATAATTTTCTTGCGGCTGATCAAGTCTTTGAATTTTGTTATTTCCACCACGGTTATAGAAATTTCTTTCTCTCTCGTATTCTTCTTGGTCACGACTCCCCAAAGCTACTAGCTTCGCTGATTATCACCCATTATCAACTCGCTGTCCTTGCGAAGTGCTCGCCATCAGTATTTATCAACTTAGGTAACAAGCTTGCATTCGCCGCATTTGAACTCATGTTCGCAAATGGTATGATTCCATCTCATTTTGTTTTTCTTCGAGAGCAATATATTCCTCCTGTAATTCTCGCAGCTCGGTCATTGTGATTGTGTTCTTAACTCAAAATTTGAATGTATAACAGTTGGTTGCGAACATAGCATTAATGAATGATAAAATGAGATATCTCTCATCAACACGACCCGCCATGTCGCTACACATTGTCTTCCATCTCATGGTCAAATGTTTCAAACTTTCACCAACCCTTTGCTTTAATCCAAATACATCTTCAATGCCAGGTCGCGAGAAATTGTTACTTATATACGCCCCTAAAAATATAGCCTGTAAATGATTGAAGGATGCTATAGTATTTTTTGGAAGGCCTTCAAACCATTTCAAAGCTTCTCCTGTTAAACTTGATGCAAAGTATTTGCACAATATAGCGTCATGATTTTCCCATTGTAACATACATCTCAAATAAGCTTTGATATGTTGTATTGCACAAGTTAATCCATCAAAAATGCTGGTTAATGTAGGCAAATTGCATTTTGGGGGTAGTCCTTCTAATTGTATTTCCCGTGTGAATGGGGTTTTCACAGCTTCTTCTATAGCTTCATCCAATTGTCTCCTACCTCCTTTTTTCTTATTATTTAACATTCCTCTCATTTCCGCTAGCTCTTTCAAAATTTGTTCATTTATACTAGAATTATCTTCCACTGGCCTTTTTAACTCCGCCTCTCTCTTCTCGCGTTCATATCCGTTTTGATTCTCTTGATCATCATTTTCTTCTCGTCTTTCTCTGCGATCTTCTCTTTCATTCCTTTCGTGAATTCGCACACCATTATATCTCTCACTTTCTCCTCTTTGCCGTCTTTCAGTTCTCCTTAGTACTCTATCGTATTCTTCATTGATATTAACATTATTGCGATTACGCTCACGCCTCCTTTCTCGATTATCATGATTGTTTTGGCGAATTGCCTCTTGTAATTCTTGTTCTTCCATTTATGCTCTTAGTCTTTCCCTCTCGCGAGCTAGATGTGCTTTTTCAGTATAATGCCTTTCAATTTCATCCTGAATTGCTTGGTAATTTCTTTGTACTTCTCTCCCATGTAATATTCTCCTTCCTTCTTCCTGATTTTCTCCATCCTCTTGATTATTTCGCCTCTGTCGGTGTCTATCTCTCTGATTTCCATCGTTTTTCCCATCTTGGAGAGTTTCCCCATGTTGGATATAATGATCTTCCCTTACTTCTCTTCTTTCGCGGCGTTCCTCATCTGAATTTTGTATTTCTTCTTGCATTTCTTCATTAGCATTTTCTACAGGCTTATTTCGTCTTATTTTTTCCCTTACTGATCTTGATCTTGGATTGCTTCTTGACCTTCTGTTCTGTAACCTTATATTTTCCATTCTTAGCTCATGATTTTTCCTTGTCAAATTTGCACGTTAATCTGTTTCTAATCGCCTTTCTTCGCGTATTGTTTGTCTCAATGCCTCTAACGCTGTAATATCTTCGTTTCCATGAATTATTCCTCTAACCATTTCTTCATCTCTCTCTTCTTGTCCATTACCTCCTAATTGCTTCTCTTCCCCTATTTCATCTACAGAATCCGATCGCCAAGTGTGTACGCTCACTCTGTCATAATCCTCAGTTCTATTTTGTATTGGTGCATGCTGAATTGGCGATTGAACCCGATTTTCTCCATTATTTCTTGTGTTTGCTCTTGAAGATTCTCCCATTTCATTTCTTTCTTCTCCAGCAAGTCTCCTACTTCTTCTAACAGTCGTTGGTTATTCTGATGTATGTCTTCTTCTTGCCATTCTTTAATCTTAATGAATTGTTGAAAATTATATGAAATTTTTTATCTACTACTTCAAATCCTTACAAATCACAATATCAACCTTCACTCATCCCTGTTTCTAGCGCCATTATGTAGTTGCAGGAAATCCCACACTACACCCCTTACAAGAATCCACACAATCAAATCATTTTAAGATGAACAATTATAGTTTTTATTGATCAAACTCCAGAAATATTACAAGATGAAAAGGAGATAAACTAAAGAATTACAACCACTCTAAATTTTCTCTCTCTTATTGATCAAACTCCAGAAATATCGCAATACCAAGATTCTCGCGAAATTCATAAACGATACACTGCGAAGACATCGCGGGCTTGAAGTAAAAACGACGTAACGGATGACGACAGCCAAAACACGAGAAAGATGTGAAGATGTAGCGAGATCGATGAGTGTCGCGAGATTTGACATTTGTACATTTGCGATACTTCGCAAGTCATACCCGAAAATAAAGGACAGCTTAGTTGTCATCCACTATGTAATGTCCTATATAAAGAGCCGAATAGGCTTAAGGAGGAGAGAGAGCTTTTTCGAGTGTTGAGCAAGTCATTAAGAGAGAGAAAATTTAGAGTGGTTGTAATTCTTTAGTTTATCTCCTTTTCATCTTGTAATATTTCTGGAGTTTGATCAATAAAAATTATAATTGTTCATCTTAAAATGATTTGATTGTGTGGATTCTTGTAAGGGGTGTAGTGTGGGATTTCCTGCAACTACAGTCTAATCGCTCAGGTGATCAGAAAGTGTGTCTCTTTTATGATTCAAAAGGACATGGTGAAAAAAAGAGGACATCTAGGTTGAATGACAATTCTATTGATCTTCTTCAACACATCTTAGATTTAATTCTCAAAGGTGTAACTTACATTCGTATGTCAAAACCAATTGGTTTTAGTACTCACCCTGTGTACCCCACCAGGAAAGTCAGTTCGATGTGTTCCTCAAATGTTCAAATGAGAAACAGTCTTCTTAAATCATTTCGTTCAAGAAGAACTCATGGGTTTCTTTCTATCAAAAAGGGAGATAATGTTGTTCAGTATGTGAAAAAGGTACCAGAAGAAGGAAGCAAAAATGGAGAGATGGAAGACAACCTAAAAATGATACTTGAAGGTTATAAAAATATTATTAACAGGATGTCAATTCCCTCCATACAAAATTCTTCAGGTAAGAACAAAAACTATGCGTCGTATTTTGATGATAGTAAAATTATGATAACTTTTCACATCATAACGGTTTTCATCCAAAGATCAGGAGAAAGAGTTTTGTTGATGGTGGATTTTCGACAAAGGTCAAAATCGTAAAATCATGATATTGCATGTTTCTGACCCGGCTTCAGGAACGCATGTGACGATTCATATTTTACGATCTGTGAACCGTTTTGTTTATGGGTGAAAACTACTCCTGCAGAATTTGGTAATTTGGGGTGTGGATGAGGAATGAATTGAAACCTTAAACAAATGCACTGCGCGGTGAGTGCTTGTAGATTCGAGAGATCAATCTGTGCAAGTCTGGCCTAAACCAAGAAATGGCCGTTCCAGACTTGTTTCGGTCACAAAGTGAAGGAAATGGGGTTGATCTTAGGGAGGGAAGCGAAGAAGGTGTTGAGATTGTGAAGGTGTAGACTTGCTTATGACTTGTAACAGGAAAGTGAACAAGCTTACGATTGGTGTAAGCAGGCTCTGGTGTTTTCTTGTTGTTTTTCTCTGTTGTTTGGAAATAGGGCGGAGAACCTATTTATACAAGTCATTGAGTCTTATTCACGTCTCTCGTGGGAAGTGGAGGAAGTGGAGTGATGGAGTAGTGGAGTTGTGCGTTGGTGATACACGACCAGCCTTGCCCACTTCTCCTGTTCATCTCTAACCGTCCATGACTTCCTAACATGTTCTTGTGATGGCGCGTTGCACGCTGCACGCTGTAAACCGCCGACCAATACCCCAAGTATGTATCCCCAGTTTGTGACATGATTGATGTCTGGAATGTGTGGATCGTGGATCCACGAAAGATAGCATGTAATGCTGAATTGAATAACTGCGTTATTCAGGAAGTCGATACTTGTGAAGTATCGTGTGTATTTTATGCAAGTACTGCATCATGGTGTGGTAAAGTGATGGGTAATGACACCTCACTAACCAATTAACTCCTGACCAGGGTTGTATAACCAAGCTGGTGAAGTTGGACGGATGAGATGATCTTTGAGACACTCATCTGCGACCATTGATGAAGTTAGGGTTTTGAAGAGGTGCGCAGGCATCACTCTTCAGCTTGGTCGAAACCAAGCATGGGATACAACTTTGGCCTAACCGACCATACATGCGTGTAGATGGCATGATGGTGTAGGCGCCTATACCCCATTACCTCATGAGAGTATGATCTGGGTCACTCAATTCATCCGGTGAAATCGAGTGGTCGAGATCGATTTGCGACAAAAAACTAGTGCCGCAAGGGCCGCACGTCACGCCCTCTTCAGGCGCACGTTCCAAGACGACCAATCTTGGTCGGTCTTGGCCGATTGGCATGGTGTGAAGGTGGTAGGCTGATGTTTATGCCTATACCTGAATATCCCATGAAAACGTGATCTGAGCCATCCAAATCGTCCGGCGAAGTTGAGTGGTCGAGATCAGTTTGCGATTTGGGAGGTGTGACCACGCTAGTTTGAGCGTGCGTTTTGGATTAGCCAGGCATGATATGCATTGGCCGATCGGGTTAGGGAATAGATGGGTCCACGGTGGTCATGCTGGTATGACCGGACTGCTAATCTAATCTTGGACCCTCCATTCAGGCCGGAGAAGATGGACGCTCGTGATGCTCAAAACCCTAATTTTGGGTTTCAAAGCCTTGCGTCATCTCTTGTTTGGGCGACGATTTTGTCACGACCAAACATGGTTGGTCTTGACCGATTGGTCAAGTGTGTAGGCGGGCCCACGGTGATCGTGTTGACATGCTCTGTGCCCTTTGAATCTACATCTACACCCTCCATCTATACCTGCGAAGATGGATGGTTGAGACTGTTTTGCGACACATGTAATATGCCGCAAACCCTAATTTAGGGTTTTCCGTCCATAATGCTTGGTATGAACGTTTTTTGGCAAGCTAGGCCAATGGCCGACCGTGCGGGTTCCGCATTGGTTCGGCAGTGGGATATTCCATACCGCTTGGGGGTGATGGAATTGATCCGGGTCATCCAATCATGCTTATGGAGTTGGATGATCATGATCATATCCGGACCGATACGGTCAGTCCGGATGCTCAATCGGGCTAGTATAACACACCGAGAGGGGCTCAATCGGGCTAGTATAACACACCGAGAGTCGGCTGTGCGGGTATTTCGTACATGGTTTCATTATAGTGCTTGGAGGTTCGTGTTACTCGTAAGAGTAACACTCGATCATGCCACACCGATAATGAGTAATGGAAATACAAGGCTGATTAGAAATTTACAGAGGATGGGATTGTTGCCACATGCTCCAACCTCGAGGAATTTCATATATTCACGCAATGGGATTGTTGCCACATGCTCCATTCTTGGTGAATTAAGTGAGGGGTATCCAACACTTATTAATGGCTTTATCTTTTACAAGATGTCAGCGCATAATTTTTCCGGATTTTACAAATTTAACCTTAAACGAAAATCCACCATCAACATTAAGTCCCCTGCCTAGCACATAATGGTTATACTATTGAGGGGTAGGCATGAGATGGTGACATATTTATATTCTGAAATGACCAAGCTAAAGTGAATACATATTTACCGGATAGTTTCACATCGTCAGGCGTTGCCCTGGAACCGGCTGGTTGTTTCGATTAAGGATGCGAAGGAAACAGGACTTGATCTGGTGAGTCACTTTGGTTCCTCTTGTATATATCTGAGCTCGGCCCCTTCTTCATGTGTACTTCTTTCATCATACATGGCTTCCCTCATGTATATCTGATAAGCCTCGTTGATGTTATCCCGAATTAGCAGCCTTCATAGGTGGCAAGTAAAGACTTCTTTTCCTCCTGGGATTCTGTCGACTTGCGAGATTATAAAGAATCATCTCTCGCGGTCGTTTATTCTACATCTCAGGTATTGCTCTGATCTTATGATTAACTGATCGATTGATTTGATTTTTTTTTGTGTGCACTCATAACCTCCTCTCCTTTGCAGTTTATCATGGAAGTAGCGGACGATCATTCTGTTGCTTCCCCAGAAAGAAGTTTCGAAGTCGACAAGCCCGAAAACCATGCACACGAAGAAGTAATGGCTAAGATAGATCTTCCACTTCGCGAAGTCGGCCGTGCTATACAGGGGATGTCTATCTCACACCTTCGTATTACCAGAGGACGTATCTGTGCACTTTCAGCTGCGATTGACATGGAGGAGCGGTGGAGGCGCGAGGAAACGCTGCAGACACTAGTAAGCGCAAGGGTAGAGAGATTTGCAGCGCCGTTGAAGAGGCGGAGAGTTGAGCATAAACTACCTCCGAATGAAGACAAGTGTGATTACCCGATCCAGGATGGCGTGATAATTCTTGATTCCGATACAGACGAACCTGAACATTTGAAAGCAATCTGCGTGGCCCCTAATATTGATGTGCCTTTTGATACTCCCGCTGATGATGTTGGGATGGAGCGCGATGCTGCGGAGATGCCTGATGCGTGGTGAGGGAGATCCGGAGAGGGGAGCATCAACAGGTGATGGAGAAGAACCCAACGGTGGTGCAGGCGAGGCCGACCCTCTTGGCGACTAAAACCTCTTTTCTTTTTTCTTCTTTCCAAGTATATTTTGTACACTCGAACATCTTCCTTGTACTTAGTGGCGGCCGGGTTCAAGGTTTTTCTTCCATTTGATTGTTTGAATAAAGTTTTTTTTTTTTATAACCCTTTGCCAAGACTGCAACTGAATCTTCTCAGGCGCAAGGGTGTGCCTTCACACGTAATTCTTTGTGATAAAAGAAGTAATGCCATAATGGAATACTTACGGACTGTGTTCCCGATGCAAGATCTTCCCAGCCTTGTTTGAGGCAGATGGCTCAAATCACTTTCCTTTTGTGCACGGGTTCTATTTTCTTCTTCCCATGAGATGTTTGCTTAGGGTTTCCTTTCTTGCTCCAGTGGGTTGATTTAGGCTGACTCAGGACTTTGTGCTTTTAGGGGTAGAGAGGTTCTCAGATGGAAATAGTGCTTCAACTAAATTGAAAATTGAAAATTGAAACCCTAACTATGAATACAAGTATTGCAATCATTTTCTGGGGAAATTACAAATATGACATGAAATTGTAAAAGGAAACACACTGGAAAAAATAGCACAGCGTTTTAAAGGGTGGAGGACGCTGGAAAGTGGTAGCACAACGTCTTAAGTTTGGTAGGGTTTGAGCCATTGTGAGTGAATCGTTATGCCTTCTAGTTTATCAGCGTTGATGAGCTTGCAGTAGCCGCCTAGGATAACATCTGCTACCAGGTATGGTTCATCTTCTCTTTCGGTGGGTGAGTCAGGTGGAGTGGTCATTTTCACCGTCATGCTCCCGACTTTGAATGTAGTCGTCTTCGTCACCAGATCTCCAATTCCAAACGGGTTTGAGCGTGCAAATACTTGGACCTTCGTCTTATCGTCTTTGACCAAGACAGCCTCTACACTCTTGATAAAACGTTTGAAAGGGCCGGCTTCCCATTCACATCTCTTAGTCTGGGTTGGTTCGTTGGTTGGAGTCAGTCCCCAGGACTTGTCAGAATGAGGGGTGGTAGGTTGTAAAGAAGGTTGCGTGACAAGACTTACTTGAGATCGGAACTTTTCAATGTATGCTGACAGGCTCTCTCTGGGAAGTTGTGTCACATTGGTAAGTTGCTGGTGCGGCAACAGACAGCCATCAGGAGGTCCAGAAGGCGTGTTGGAGATTCTTTCAGGTATCGAAACCGGTAGAGGACAGACTCCTAGTATTGCTTTGTTGTCATGCATCCAAGAGCGTCCTAGGATCATGTCGTAGTTGGGATGATCTTTGACTATGTAGAACTTTGCTTGCGTCGAGGCATCACCCAATTTGACTTCAAGATCGATGTATCCATATGCATCTCTGAGCTCTCCTGCTGAATCTTTAACCACAGTTGGGTGACGAGTAGCTTCCTGCTTCGAAATCTTTGCCGCTCTCAAGGTCTTGACAGTAATGATGTTAAATTCGGAAGCCGTATCAATCAACACGCTATCAAACTCAACGTCTCTCAAACGAGTGACAGTTAGGAGTCCCCAGTTTCCATTGCTCACGTCCTTCAGGAAAGACTGGGGTTCCTGGACTACTACCGGATACAAACGCCTACCTAACACAACGTGGTTGAGGGCCGTAAATATGGCTTGACGCTGTCCTTTGGAGAAGTACAAGATTTCACATATGTGCTCCATCATAGATTGTACGGTCTTGCGAATGTAATCCCCAAATCATGCGGTTCCTGATAGGTAGAGGGTCTCTATGAACACCTTCGTTTCCAAGCTGGAGTTCCCATGTCTCTACCTTTTCCCTGAATATTTGTTTCAACCTGTTACAATCTTTGGTTGGATGATGGACGAACCTGTGGTAGCAACAATATATGGGATCTGCCATTTCTTCCTCGGTTGGAGGATGTCTGATAAGGGGCAGCTTTACGGCGTCGTCTTGGATCCACGCTTCCAAGAGCTCTATCACTTCATTCATGGGAAAAGGAAAACCCGTGTCTTTAGTGTTTTGTGCAGGAGTTTTGTGTGTTCCTTTTCGAGACAAAGTCTTGTGTGCCGGGGATGCTTGCTTGGTTTGTTGTTCCGTTATCGAAGCTTTCCTTTTTTCTCCTCTGCCTACTACACTCACAGAAGGACCAGTGTTGTATTGTTTGTTCGTGAGACGCCTGCTTCCTCGACTTTCACGCAAATCTTCACTTCGAACAACTCTAGTTCTTTCTAGTAGTGCTAGTGGTGCGATTGTTCTTTGAACGTTTTGTAGCTTCGTGGAGTTCAGAGAACGTTTGAAAGCCCAGATTCTCTAACAGAGCATGGTATATGGGTATCATCCCATTGATGCACAATTCCACCAATTGTCGTTCGGTGACGTTCGGGTCGTGACAATCTAGCGCTTGGGTTCTGAACCTTTTAACGAAATCGTTGGGATGTTCGTTGTTCCGATGAAGAATTCTCCCAGTGATCTGTTCAGACACGAAGAAATACTTTCTGTAGAAAGCACCGACCATTTCGTTCCCATTGGATATGTTGTTAGGCGCGATGTTGTTGTACCAGGTGTACGCCCTCCCTGTAAGTGACTTCGAGAATTCTTTGAGGCGTAGAATATGATTGTATTCATGTTCCCCCAAGGATTCCAAGAATCGAGAAACATGTTCACGAGCATTACCAGTACCGTCGTAGAGGGAGAACTGGGGAGAGGCGTATCCTCTTGGAAGAGGGATTCGTTGCATATCTTGAGGGTATGGAGGTTGGTGTTGGTGTGCATCCGTCAAATCTCCTTTGCCTCGGCTTTGAAGGAGTCGTTCTAGATCCTCACGTGTGATGAAGTTGGGTGGCTGGTCCCTTTCTCTTGAACATTCAGGAGCAACACGAGCTTCTTCACTCATGTGGGTCCGAGTGGAAACGCCTTGCTCCGTGAATTGGAGGCATTTCTTGTTGGCTCCAAAGATTGACGTGAATCTTGCGGCAATCGTTCAGTCAAGGTCTTGAGGAAAGTGAGTACCTCCTTCTGAGTTGCGGCCATATCTGTTTGAGTCTTAGCAAGAACTTCCTGTTTCTCCATCAAGTCTGCAATGGTAATAGATGATCGGTTGTCAGCCGACGCAAAAATAATTTAAGTTCTTCCACTTCACAATTATAAATAATAGTATAGTTATAAGAACAGATTCGTTCCACAGGGAGATATGGGTTGTTACTTGTATTTGAAAACTTAAGTAAACTGGGGGGGATTTTGTTGTTTAAGATTAATTTAAAATGAAAATAAAAGATAAAAGTGTTTTAAGAAAATATCAGAGGAAAAAGCTGGTTAAGGAATTCGCCGTCCATCACCACACATGTTAATCAATCAAACATCATTCACACACTCATTCACCAATAACCCTAAAGTATCCCCAATCGGTGCATATACTTCGTTACGTCTCCACAAATCAACAAATAATGCAATCGCAATTATATGAATTCTTTTCCTACAAATAACCTAATGCTTATCGCTAGAAGATTCAACTTGAGGAAAGCTTTAAAATATATGAAACGAGTTATTCATAGGCAATACAAACACAATCGTGATATATTCAACCTAGGCCAAATTTTACTTGTGACTTCCTTCATGATTCACACCGCTAGTGATCACAAATTACTACTAATTATTAGAATCTTGATAAAATTACCTAAGACTTCTAATTAGTGATAGATAAGTTATTATGATATTTAATTCGCGACTTAAATATGCAAAACAACTACTCATATTACATGAACAAAATCATATAATTATTATGCTTAGTAAAACTTGAACGATGAACAAGAGAGTGAATGAAAAATCGATGCATTAATCAAATAACATGTTTGTGATTTTAGGTTACATCCCTAACCAATTAAAAGAATTATCTACTCATATTTGAAGTTCACAATAATCAATTTAGAGAAAAGATAAAAAGCAAACTACAAACGAAGAAGAGCTTGAGCCATGAAATTAAGTACTGCACGCCGTTTCATTCAAGAATTCAGTTGCATGAGTTGAACTCCTAAAGCTTATTTGATTAAATGATCGTGATTTTCTCTTATTGCGGGAACTTTCTTGTGAAAATTTATGAGCTTGGAGTTATGGACGTGAAAACTAGGGTGAGAAGCTCCCTTTGGGTTGCGATTTCGATCCCTATTTATAGTATTTAGACCCTGAGAATTCGAATATGATAATCACCCAACAATCCTAAACATAAACAAACACTCAAACACGCTTTAATCTTCACCGTTTATCTCCAAAATTGACGGCAAATACCCCTCTTGGTGCTGTTTTGTAGGCTTGAATATTAATCCAAATCCTTGTAAATCTCATCAATTCTCTGAATTGTTGCTCAAGTAGTCGAATCCAACACAAACCCAAGTTACCAAACAGATTTAAACTCTCAAACGCTCCTTAATCTCCTCAATCGATAACACATTATTGGCAGCAAACTTACCCCTTTGGAACTGAATTTTAGGTCGAGTTTTGGAGTTATAAGGCAATCCAAACTCTACCAAGTCGTGCCCAACTGTCCCTGACTTGTCTCGAGCTCATACACCACCGTTAATCCTTCCAGTTTTCCCCTATCCATCCATCCCTATCAACGGCAGCAAGGTCAGTTCAAATTATCGAATCCAAAACCATACCAAACTCGAACTCAAGCCTCATGATATTCTCAGCCTCTAATTCTTCTTCAAAACCAACGACACATGACCTGCCAACATTTGTAGTTTGAGTTCGTTCTCTGTCTCTCTATCCCGTTCCAAGCAACAAGTGAAGCTTGTCTCATCCTTGACTCCGATGATTATCAGCGCATTGCTCGAGTTATTCTTCTTTGGCTTTCTCTTTTACTCAGCTCCATCATCACTGCCAATATCTCTCGAGAAACCCATTGATCAGCATCAACGCATCAATGTCAGCATCAATACTCTCTGTCTCTCTCTCGAACTTAACTTCTACAATCATCATCAGCTACAGATTCCTCTGCCTCAGTCATCAATGGTATCGATGTCTCAACGAGAATTACCAAAACTCACAACACTTCAATGGCAGCATCACTACTACCTGTTTTATAAGCCACAACAGACTCGAATTCCAACGTTCTTTCTCATCAATGCCATTACCAACGTCAATGCCCATCGATATGACATCTCAGTACTTCATCATTATCTTATCATTGTCACCGACAAAGAACACAATAACAAACGTCACAATCTCGAGTCTCTACTCCATCTTCTTAATCCCTACGAACCCATTTGAGCTCAATAAAAGCTCAGCACTACTCCATCTTTGCAATATGATCATGATGGCAGCAACTCGAGCAACAAATATCCATGCAGAAGAAACTGCATGCACGCGGGATTTTTCAGTTTGAATTGAGTAGGGAGATGGCATCCCTATAAGAATAAGCAAGTGCCTTTAACATCATTTCAACTCTGGCAGTCCCCCAGTAAAATACGTGAATGTGTTTAGCAGTTCCCTTGAAAACTGACTGCCCCTTAACTCTCCATGAAGTGCCAAAAGTAGTTTCCCTGGAAATGACCATTTTGCCCTTTTAATTTTCCAAGTTCTTATTTTTCTCATAACTTCTTCATACGTGCTCAGAATGACTCCGTTCTTTCGCCGTTGACTTCGTCTTCTCGTCCTCTTCAAGATGAAAAGTAGAAATCTTGTACTTGGATGAGTTCCATTTGGTCTTTGGCCCTTCTCCACTTGTAGTTAGCTTCTTTTATTGCACAATTAAGTGCCTAATTCACTTCTTTTGGATGATTCACCTAATAAAACACAAATAAGAGAAAACAAGCGTAATATACAATAATTTGCAAGAAAACCAACAACTAATAGCATGGAATTATCATCAAAAATATGTGAAATATGCACTTATCAATAGACGGTGGTCCTCCTCTTGTGCCTCCGGCTCCTCGTCCTGGTGAGGGAGTGAAAGTTGTTGCTCTGGTGACCACTGGAGGCGTTACACTTGAGGAGATGCCGGGATTTGCGGCTGCTCTGGCTCTGGTGATGGGAGGCGTTACACCTACTGGGATGTCTCCTGCTCCGCTAGTGTTGGTGATAGAGGTAACGGCTCCTCGAGATGTGTTGGCTACGGTAGCTCCACTGACAGGTACATCAACACCGGGAGTGTTATCCACACTAGCTCCATCCGAATTGATTGCTGATCCAGACCTGAGTTCCACCATCTTGAAATGAATTGTTGATCGAATTGGTCCTAAGATCTACCCTTTTTGAAACTGACGAAATTGAATCGGATTTCGGAGAAATTGACTTTACAACCGAGAGATTAACCTCCCACTGTGGTCGCCAATTGTTTATGGGTGAAAACTACTCCTGCAGAATTTGGTAATTTGGGGTGTGGATGAGGAATGAATTTAAACCTTAAACAAATGCACTGTGCGGTGAGTGCTTGTAAATTCGAGAGATCAATCTGTGCAAGTCCGGCCTAAACCAAGAAATGGCCGTTCCAGACTTGTTTCGGTCCCAAAGTGAAGGAAATGGGGTTGATCTTAGGGAGGGAAGCGAAGAAGGTGTTGAGATTGTGAAGGTGTAGACTTGCTTATGACTTGTAACAGAAAGTGAACAAGCTTACGATTGGTGTAAGCGTGCTCTGGGTGTTTTCTTGTTGTTTTTCTCTCGTTGTTTGGAAATAGGGCGGAGAACCTATTTATACAAGTCATTGAGTCTTATTCACGTCTCTCGTGGGAAGTGGAGGAAGTGGAGTGATGGAGTAGTGGAGTTGTGCGTTGGTGATACACGACCAGCCTTGCCCACTTATCCCTGTTCATCTCTAACCGTCCATGACTTCCTAACACGTTCTTGTGATGGCGCGTTGCACGCACACGCCGTAAACCGCTGACCAATACCCCAAGATGTATCCCCAGTTTGTGACATGATTGATGTCTGGAATGTGTGGATCGTGGATCCACGAAAGATAGCATGTAATGTTGAATTGAATAATCACGTTATTCGGAAGACGATACTTGTGAAGTATCGTGTGTATTTTATGCAGTACTACATCATGGTGTGGTAAAGTGATGGGTAATGACACCTCACTAACCAATTAACTCCCGACTGTGTGTATAACCAAGTCGGTGAAGTTGGACGGATGAGATGATCTTTGAGACACTCATCTCGCGACCGTTGATGAAGTTAGGGTTTTGAAGAGGTGCGCAGTATCACTCTTCATCTTGGTCGAAACCAAGCATGGGATACAACTTTGGCCTAACCGACCATACATGCGTGTAGATGGCATGATGGTGTAGGCGCCTATACCCCATTACCTCATGAAAGTATGATCTGGGTCACTCAATTTATCCGGTGAAATCGAGTGGTCGAGATCGATTTGCGACAAAAAACTAGTGCCGCAAGGGCCGCACGTCACGCCCTCTTCAGGCGCACGTTCCAAGATGACCAATCTTGGTCGGTCTTGGCCGATTGGCCTGGTGTGAAGGTGGTAGGATGATGTTTACGCCTATACCTGAATATCCCATGAAAACGTAATCTGAGCCATCCAAATCGTCCGGCGAAGTTGAGTGGTCGAGATCAATTTGCGGTTTGGGAGGTGTGACCACGCTAGTTTGAGCGTGCGTTTTGGATTAGCCAGGCATGATATGCCTTGGCCGATCGGGTTAGGGAATAGATGGGTCCACGGTGGTCATGCTGGTATGACCGGACCTGCGTAATCTAATCTTGGACCCTCCATTCATGCCGGAGAAGATGGACGCTCGTGATGCTCAAAACCCTAATTTTGGGTTTCAAAGCCGTGCGTCATCTCTTGTTTGGGCGACGATTTTGTCACGACCAAACATGGTTGGTCTTGACCGATTGGTCAATTGTGTAGGCGGGCCCACGGTGATCGTGTTGACATGCTCTGGGCCCTTTGAATCTACATCTACACCCTTCATCTATACCTGCGAAGATGGATGGTTGAGACTGTTTTGCGACACATGTAATATGCCGCAAACCCTAATTTAGGGTTTTCCGTCCATAATGCTTGGTATGAACGTTTTTTTGGCAAGCTAGGCCAATGGCCGACCGTGCGGGTTCCGCATTGGTTCGGCAGTGGATATTCCATACCGCTTGGGGTGATGGAATTGATCTGGGTCATCCAATCATGCTTATGGAGTTGTATGATCATTGCGATCATATCCTGGACTGATACGGTCAGTCCGGATGCTCAATCGGGCTAGTATAACACACCGAGAGGGGCTCAATCGGGCTAGTATAACACACCGAGAGTCGGCACTGTACGGGTATTTCGTACATGGTTTCATTATAGTGCTTGGAGGTTCGTGTTACTCGTAAGAGTAACACTCGGTCGTCATGCCACACCGATAATGAGTACTGGAAATACAAGGCTGATTAGAAATTCACAGGATGGGATTGTTGCCACATGCTCCAACCTGGAGGAATTTCATGTATTCACAGAATGGGATTGTTGCCACATGCTCCATTCTTGGTGAATTAAGTAAGGGAGTATCCAACACTTATTAATGGCTTTATCTTTTACAAGATGTCAGCGCATAATTTTTCCGGATTTTACAAATTTAACCTTAAACGAAAATCCACCATCAACACGTTTCACGATCTATGACTAGTGAGCGTTCCTCTCAGAGCTATAATGAATATGTTTCTCGAAAGGCCTCCCCGGCTGAGCGTTCGATGCTTCACACATTTCATCATTACCTCTATGTATAATCTTAATGATTGGGCGGTTCTCTAGACATAATTATTTGTTAGAGAGCTTAACGCCTTTAGGACGTCATGCCGTTCGTTGTTCCCTGACTACATAGAGACCCACCTCTACATAGAATCTTCAAGATTGGGCGGTTCTTTAGACATAATTATTTGTTAGAGAGCTGAACGCCTTCAGAACATCACGCTGCACGTTATTCGATGACTATGTAGAGAGACCGTGTATAGAATCTTGATGATTGGGCGGTTCTCTAGACATAATTGTTTGTTAGAGAGCGGAACGCCTTCAGGACGTCGCGTTGTTCGTTGTTCCCTGACTATATACCCCTCAGAATGAATATGATGCTTCAACTATCTCATATCTCTATTTATGGGTGAAAACTATTTCTGCTGGTTTCGGTAATTTTGGGTGTGTATGGATGAGAAATGAATCTAAACCCTAAACAAATGCACTGCACGAGAGTGCTTTTTTGATTCAAGAGATCAATCTATACAATTATGGCCTAAACCAAGAAATGGCCATTCCATACTTGCTTCGGTCACAAAGTGAAGGAGATGGGGTTGATCTTAGGGAGGGAAGCGAAGAAGGTGTTGAGATTATGGAGGTGTTGGCTGTTTATGACTTGTATCAGAATGTTGAACTGGCTTGCACAATGAAAGCTATCAGTTCTGGGTGTTTTCTGGATACGTTGGTTACAACACTTGGTTTTCTCTCTGTTCTTTGGAAATAGGTGAAGGACCTATTTATACAAGTCATTGAGCGCAACCCTCATCTCATATATAGGAAGTGAAGGAGGTGAAGTGATGGACTAGTGGGGTCGTGTAGGAGTGTTGATTGTTACACGATCACACCTTTGCCAACTTCCCCTCATAACTGTTAACTGTCTACCTTTTCCTGACACGTTCTTGTAATGGCACGTTGCACTCTGCACGCTGTAAACCGCCAGACCAATACCCCAGTAAGTAACCCCCAGTTTGTAACATGCTTGATGTCTCGAATGAGCGGATCATGAGACCCACCGCAGGAAATAGCATACGGTGCTAAGTTAAATAACTAAGTTATTTAAGAAATTGATATTCATTAAATATCGTGTATACTCGATGCATGTAACGTATCGAAAACAATCAATATGTATGAAGCATCGCTATTTTAAAGCTTAACCGAATAATTCGCGGATTAAGCGTCTTAAAATAGCATCATGTCCAACCATCTTCGAGTGATCGTTTGGAGGACGCATGGGCGAGCCATCCCCTGGTTGATCACTCCCTGCAGAAGAGTGGCGGACGATGATCATCAAGGCGCTTTATTGGCCGCTTAACCCTTAACCTAGTCTGTCCGACCAAGCTGACAAAGTTGGACGGACGAGATGGTTTACGGCATATATCTACGACCGTTGATGAAATTTGGGGTTTTTAAGAGGTGCGCAAGCATCACTCTTTGGCTTGACCGAATTCAAGCATGGGCGTTATTTTTGATGGGACCGACCGGGCATGCGTGTAGACGGCATGTCGGTGTACATGTCCATACCGCTTTGTCTCATGAAGGATTGATCTAGGCCACTCAAATTGAATGGCAAAGATGAGTGGTCGTGATCGGTTGCGACAGAAATCCATTGCCGCAAAGGATTTAGAGGCCGCGTGACATGCCACCTTTGGGCGTGCGTTTTGAGGCGCTCGGCAATGGTTCGCCTAGGCCGTCCGATCACACGCACAGGTGGGCCCACGGTGATCATGTCGACATCCTTGGGACCTCTTGAGTCTATATCTACACGCTTCGTTTAGGTTGGCGAAGATGGATGGACGCGATCGAACTACGACAGATATGCATCGCCGCAAACCCTAATTAGGGTTTTTAAAACGGTCATGCACGCGTGACTTTGGCCAAACGATTTGGAAAGCCACGCTTACCCTTTGTGAGGTCTGACCGTTTGGGGCCCACGTTGGGCTAATGGTGAACATGTGTGCACCTTCCTGATGGTCCTAAGTTCGATCTAAGCCATCCAAATAGGTCGGCTAAGTTGGATGGTTATGACCAATTTAAGAAACTAGTGTAATTCCGCGACCGCCATGATTTGAGCAAACTTTTTTACTGCTCCATGGCCCCGCCGTGAGAAACCGATCGGGTATGGGGAGAGTGGGCCCGCCAACATGTGTGTTAGCGCTTCCCTAATCATTCATGGAATGATCTAATCCGTCCAACTAGGATGGCGTAGTTGGATGGTCGTGATCGTTTTAAGACTGCCTTAAGCGGTCTATGTTCGATCGATTCTCCACAAAGCAGCACGGCCACCCTACTTAGGGTTGGCGTTTGACAGTGCTAGGAGATGTTCGTGTGATGCCCGACCGGCTAGGGCATAAGTGGGCCCGCCGGTGGTCATCATGACAATCGCCTATTCTTGCCGAGGTTTGGCTAGGCTTGTTAAATTGTGCGGCCAACTTGTGTGGCGCGATCGTTTCGAGGACCGATATGGACAGTCTAGATTTCCCTTAAGGAAATTAAGTATGCTCGATCGGGCTAACCAAAGTGCGTCGATGCGAGACTCTCTCTCGTCAGAGTGATGCGACTGTGTGAGTACTTCGTGCATGTCTCAATATTGGCACTGAGATTCATGCTACTCTGCTGAGAGTGAACACTCAGTCGTCATGTCATGCAAATAATGAGAGTTCGGCTGGGAACACAGCACGGAAAATAATAGGCAAATCATGCATTAATTATTAATGCTAGTAAAATTCACAGAATATTTGGGATTGCTGTTGCACGCACCATTCTGGGTGAATTTTGCGTATTTATTGAATTGCTTCAAATAAATGAAATAAAGAGGTTTTCTGCACTCATCACTGTTTAAACGGCTTTTCCCTTTGCAGGGTGACAACGCATAAAAATATTGGTTTTACAATTTTAGCCCTGAACTAAAATCCACCATCAACAATCTCGATTCTGCAAATAAATTAATTCTACTGTGACATTCATCCACCGAATTCCTAGAAAATAATATATTATATCTCATTACTCTATTCCCTGAATTCCCTGACTAGATTCATGGATTAGTAATAGATAACCATTTTATCTCATTACTCCGTTCCTTGAATTCCCCGACTGGATTCCATGAATTAGTAATAGATACACGATTCATTTTTATTACTCCGTTTCATGAATCATTCTCTGCTGAATTTCATGAATTAGTAATAATTACTCAACAATCGGGCGTCTGGACTATCACCGAGTAAGTCCCAAGAAAATAATGCAGTGTACTCAACGATGATGCACGAACGAGCACCCAAATGCACGAACGAGCATGTAGTTGCAGGAAATCCCACAATACATCCCTCACAAGAATTCATAATAATCAACACATCTTTAAGATCAACAATCACACTTTTTATTAATTGAGTTTAGGAATTTTACAAGAAGGAAATGAAATCAAGAATACAACTACTATTCTAGACTTTCTCTCACCTCACAACTTTCTCTCTACTCTATAAAGATCTCCCCTTCATCTTAAGCCTGTTCGGCTCTTTATATAGGATATTACATAGTGGGTGACAGCTAAGCTGTCCATTATTTTCAGATCTGACTTGCAATATTCTCGCAAGTATACAAGTGTTAGATTTCGCAACACTCCTAAATCTCGCTAGGTCTCCACATCTTTCTCGTGTTTTGGCTATCGTCATCTGTCGCGTCATTTCTGTAACCAATCTGCGATGTCTTCGCAATGTGTTGTATAATAGTTTCGCAATGGTATTGATGTTGCGATATTCTGATCCTACATCTTGCCTCTTCTCATTCCTTCTCTGCGAAGGAGAGAATGTCATGAGAATTAGTGCTTCAAAATGCCGCAGCCGTTCATTTTTCCATATTCTTCTGTATTGACATGATTCTGTACTTTTACGCAGAATTTATTAAACGTAACTCTTCTTCCATCCATTTCTTGACACGTCCTTTTCAACCGCTATTTATCAACCGTTCACGTCTACTCTTCACATTAAATGTGCTTATCTTCTCGAGAATCCTTCTCTCTATATATATTCTTCTCATTCTTCTCTTCTTCTTTTTTACTTTTCTTCTTATCTTTTCTGCAACTTTTCTTCACCGTTTCTCCGTAAATTCCGCTCCTGCTGCTGTAAATTTTCTTGTTTCTACTTCTTTCGATCTTTTATTTCTTCTTCATTCCCATACTTAAAATGCATCCATCTGGTCGTAAATATGAAACTTCTCTTGAAGGAATTCAGAAAGATCTCGAAGGGAGGTGTTTTACATTAGCCACCATTCCCGATCACGGAGCTAAATCTATTCTTTCTGCTAAATTGTTTTCTGATCATCATTATGATGATAAAGAAATCATAGTTTCGCTTGGTCAGATTCTCGCTGGCCTTCCCATTCCTCTCTATGACCCTAACCTTCCTTTGTTTTACGAAATTCTTGCTCATGCGAACTTCTCGCGAGCCATCTATCAATTGAGGGGGGACTGTATTCGCTTAATACTTGAATTCGCCAACCGCGGTGCTGGTAAAGGATCTCTTTATCCAAAAGAAGTTAGGGATCCTGAATTTGAGGATTTAGAAATAATTGCCGAAAAATACACAGTAGAGAGCTTCTTTGAAAATTATGAAATAATAAATATGAAGAATGATAAAACTCGCTGGGGTGTTCGCTTGAAGAGGAAAGAAAATGTTGCCAGCGATAGAACACTTATGCAGGACATTGATTGGCATTCTGGCAAGAATAATACTCCTCGCCAATCTAAAGATGACAAATGGTGTGTCTTTCCATTAACTCTGAAGGGGCCTTATATTTCTGGTTCAAATGTGCTTCCTGCGAATCTCGTTGCTTATCAACCTTGGGTATTTAATTGGCCCGAGAAAGAGAAATAGGTATATTTCTTAAATTTCGCTCAGTTTATAGCCTTCATTCCTCTTTATACCTATTAATCTTGCGAAAATTTCAGGTTAACAAGCTAAGAAGAAGCTACAAAAGGACTAAGAAGGCAAGCACCCTAGCAGCGCTTCGTTCGATCATGGATGAAGTAAGAAATACTTTCTTTTATTATTTTTAACAATATTGTTTCCTCTGTTTCTTATCTTCATTCGTGTGCGAATGTTGGTGTTGTAGTTGTTGAAGAAGAAGGGTCTAAAGTTGCGAAGACCAAAGGCAAGGGTAAAGGTTCTCTTCGCAAGGAGAAGTTCGCTGCCCCACCTTCAAACAAACGAAAAGTTCATCTCCCTCTCCTTCAAATCTTCAGTCTGGCGAAAGTTATGATGATGATAATGGTGATGTTGATACTTCTTTCGCAAGGGAAGATTTTCTACCTGAATCTTCTATGGCACAACTGTCTAGCATCTTCTCTGACTCCATGCAAGGGATTGGAGATGATCATCTCACTAGAACATGCAAAGCTCTTGCGAATATCTGTGATACCCCTTTATTGGATGGTGATGATTCTCTTCATGGAGTCTCCAGATCAGTGACTCCTAGCTTTCTGAATTCACTTGGTATCTTGGTATGCCTTCGTTTCTCTATTTCTTCATAATTATGATTTAAAGTTATACTATATCTTGACAATTTCTTCATTTTCCTTCGCAGACCGGGAAGGCTTCTTTCGATGTTGCCTCGTTTTGGAAAAAGACGTGTGATTCTTGAAAAGAAGAATCTTCAACTTCGCAAGAGAAATGAAGAATTAGAAGTCAAGCCGTTGCTCTTCGTGAAAAGAACAAACAATTAGAATCGATTCTTCTACTCAAAAGGACAAAATATCTAGTCTTCAAGATGCCAATAAGCAACTTTACGGTATGAAATTTCTCTTTTCCTTTATTTTGTTTTCTCATTATCCTCCCTCATCTGATTTATCATTTTCGCAGACATCTATGATCTTTCTGATGAAGCCATTCTCCTTCACTCATTCCCTAATTCTATGGATAATATACCCTTCTTGAACACCTTAATAATTCTTTGAATAGTTTTTCAAATGACAAGATTAAATCTCTTCCCATAAATGAACTCAGATCCAAACTTCGCCTCTTAGAAATTGATCATAGATCCAGCTTGGGCTTAGCCAACAAATTTAAACGTTTCTATCTTAACTCTAAAGAGAAAATCAATACTTTAAGAACCAAGATCAGTGATCTCATAGATGATAAAGATCGCATCGCTAGACAAGGTGCTCAAGCGTTAGCGAAATTCTAAAAAAACTCTTCTTGAGGTTCAAATTGAACGAGATGATTCTAACCGCATAAATGCTGTACTTAGCGAAAGAGAGAATCAAATTCGCTCCCTTCTTCTCATAAATAATGATGATGAATTCGCTTGGGCTGCGAAAGTTCTAGATGACACCAGAAATAATTTAGGTGTAAATGTTAGTCTTCAAGCTGAGCACACGGCCTTGGTTAGGGATATGATTTCTGACAGAGAAGGTTGTTAATTGTTCTTCTTTATTAATTGTTCGTCTTTCATAAATTATTATCAAGGTGCTGACTCATTGTTATATGTTCGCAGAAGTTGAAGAGAGATTTCGCAAAAGAGTTTTGAGTCTGAAAAAGAGCAGCTTGCAAAGGATCTTTCTTCTCGCAATGATAAATGTTCCAGACTGAAGAGTCAATTAAAGATTACTGTTGCGAACTTTAAGAATGACGCTATTCTTTTTCGCAATCAAACTATCAAGAAGGTCTGTGATGATAATAGCATCCTTCATTCCAAATACCCTTGTCTCTCAGAAGAAATTCCAAAGAATGTACCCCCTCTGGATATCTCTGACAGTGATGCTAGTGAAGAAGAAGAAGAATTTGATGAAGATGAAGAAGAAGAAGAATCAAATAAGAAATAGTTCTATTTTCTTCTTTCTCTTTTTGTAATATCTGTACATTCGTTCTTTAATCTCCTATCTTTGTAATCTTTTGCTGCGAATTTCTTCAATCTTCAAATGCAAGTTCTACCATTTTTTGTTTCTTCTTGCACATATCAAAAAAGCAATTATTTTTTGCAATACGGTTAATCAATATATAACTATTAATCTTTCATTTCATGCGTGCGTAAATCTATCATATGGAGACAAATAACACGTTCTTATTCTGTTCATTCCCATACTTGCCTCTGTTATTTGTATCCAAATGAAAGATTAAGCAAGTCATTTTTAAACATCAACATGTATTTATGCCTCAGTTTCGTAGCTGTTTCTGAATTTTTGCGATTATATATTTCTTGGTTTTTCCCAAGATTTCATTCTTTCTGATTCTCTTATGTGGTCTTATTTTGCCTTCCTAGTTAAAGGTCTTATTTTGCCACCCCTTGTCATTGTGACAAAGTCGCAGGACGTCTTTGCAGTTGCATGCAAAACCCCATTGACTTTGCCTTAACTTTTTTATTTTGTCGTTCTTTGTTGCGACAATATGACAGTCCTAAATATTCTTGCGAAAATAAAGCCCCATGACATTGCCGTCGACGAAATCGCAGGACGTCTTTACACTTTCATGTATTGACCCATTGATCTCGCCTTATCTTTCTCTTTTGTATTATTTCCTCTTCAGGATTGTCGCACAAATATGACAAGCCTAAATAATCTTGCGAAAATAAAGCCTTGTGACATTTGCGTCTTAAGACACTTATCAGCTCCCTAATGGAGGGTGCCGCCCTTATCTTCCCCCTGGTTGCCCCTTCAAGGATAAGTACCTCTACCATACAAGGTTGGCTCCTCCCATCCGGTTTTAACAACAACCAGTTGTTTTCACAGCCTCTTATCCCTTTTGCCTATATGGCTTATGGTTACAAGACTGCACCCTAAGTGGGGTTTTCTTCGGGCCGAGTGCAGCATAAGTCAAGACTTGCCAAGAATGGCCGAGACGCTTCAAATGCCCCAGGAACTCTTGGCTCAACCGTGTACCTCGGTGCCTTGATCAGATGTCGCACTCCTTAGAAGAGTTTCTCGGTCGTCCAACCTAAGTCATAAGCTTAGGTTGAAAATCCAAGGTACCTCTCCTGGATGGGCTTTATTGACCCCAAATCTCCATGACTCAGGTTCCAGGGGCGGTGTAACCTTTTCGCCGAGCCATGCAACAGGTACCCCCTTCTATGACGCACTTTAGGTCTTACATTTGCCTCTTGCGAAATTTTGATTTCGCGAACTAGGGTGTACGCCATAGTAGGTTCGCCCCTTTCTGATTGTTTTGTTTCT
The DNA here is from genome assembly GCA_023531295.1 of Papaver armeniacum. NCBI lineage: Eukaryota > Viridiplantae > Streptophyta > Magnoliopsida > Ranunculales > Papaveraceae > Papaver > Papaver armeniacum. The sequence continues at coordinate 382,285 of JAJJWW010003564.1, read as the reverse complement.
TCTTCTGCATATCAGCTCTTTTCTAATTTCGCAATCTCATATCAGCTCTTTTGTAATTTCGCAATCTCATCTTTGTCATTCAATTTTTTTTTTTTTTTTTTTTATAAAAAAAAATCAATCGTACATCTTTCTTTCTTCTCCCAATTTTAATTTTGCAGTCATAAAATCAACAAATGCATTCACTCTTTAAGTCTCTTACTTCTGCTACTTTCTGCCTCTGCATTTTTGAAATTTTCTGCTATTTTCTTATCTTTTGCGAAATCTTCGTTGTTTCTTATCTTCAAAGATGCATTGATTTCGCAGCGTTTCTTCTTCTCTCTGTTCTATTGCATCTACCATCAATCTTTCACTTTTTTGTTTTTCTCTGATGTTATGTTTCCAATTCTTCTTCTTCGCAGCTCTTTCTTCGTAAGATTCTACATCAATTTCATAACACTTCTTTCCTTCAACCCAATCTCCTTTTATGATGCCAATACCACTGGGATGAGGGAACTTGATGCATTGATGGAAAGTCGATGCTACACCTAGAATCACGTGTAACCAAGGTCGTCCAATCAATGCGTTTTATGGTGATTCCACATCGACTACACAAAACAGAATTTCATAGGACAATCCTTTCAATGGAATTCTCATATTTACTTCCCCTTTAGGCTTATTGGTAGTACCATTAAAACCATAGATTTTGTAAGTTGAAGGTATTAGATCTTCGTCTTTTCCTCCCATAGTTTTATAAGTATGATAAAAAAGGATATCCACCGAACTTCCAGTATCGATTAAAACTCTGTTGATTGCCCATGAATTCTCAGCTTCATCATCTTCATCATCACTAGGTTTTGGGTTAATCTCCAATCTTACCACTAATGGGTTATCGTGCATATCGCCACCCTCAGGTACTTCTTCTGCGGTGAAGGAAATAGTCTGCTTTTGCCATTCTTTCAGTGGCGATGCCTTCACAATGTTCATTATTTCTCTATCGTCGGCATCTCTTGCGAAAACCCTACTGAGAGTGTTATCGTGAAAGTCTTCAATCGTTTTGTACGAATGTACAATAGAGTGACAAAACAGATTCTTTGCCTTTGCTCCAACTTCTATTACAAATGTTTCTCCTCCTTTTGTTGTATTTACTCTGCGAATTTCTGGCGGTGGTGGTAATGGTTGAGACTGAGGTTGGTCTTTTAGAAAATGATTTAGTTTCCCTTGATCTATCATTCTGAAGATGATTATTTTTATATTTCTGCAATCATTTGTTGAATGTCCATGAAAATGGTGATAAGAACAAAATTCATGACTTCTGTGGTTTAGAGGTGGTTCAGTCCCCATGTTCCATGGTGTTGGTATATTTTCCATCAAGATTATAGCTTCCCATATTTTTTCCACACTAGCATTCAGAGGTGGCATCTTGATTTCTTCCCATATTACCTTGTGACTTCCCTGTTCTCTTTGATAGTTTTGTCTTTGACCTCCATAAAATTCTTGTGGCTGATCAAGTATTTGAATCTTATTATTCCCACCATGGTTATAGAAGTTTCTCTCCCTTTCGAATTCTTCTTGATCACGACTTCCCATAGCTACTAGCTTCTGCTGACTATCACCCATTATCTTCTCTTGTTGTACTTGCGAAGTGCTCTCCACTGTGCTTATCATTTTGGGTAATAGGCTTGCATTCGCTGCTTTTGAACTTGCGTTCGCAACTGGGTATAATTCCATGTCATTTTGTTTTTCCTCGAGAGCGATATACTCCTCTTGAAGTTCTCGCAACTCAGTCATTGTGATTGTATTCTTGACTTCCAAAAATTTGAATGTACATCAGATTGGTTGCGAACATAGCGTTAATGATGACAGAATGAGATATCTCTCATCCACACGGCCAGCCATATCACTACACATTGTCTTCCACATGGTTAGATGCTTCAAACTTTCGCCAACCCTTTGCTTTAACCCAAATACATCTTCAATGCCAGGTCGCGAGAAATTGTTACTTATATACGCCCCTAAAAATGTAGCCTGCAAATGGTTGAAGGATGTTATAGTATTCTTTGGCAAACCTTCAAACCATTTTAAGGCCTCTCCTGTTAAACTTGATGCAAAATATTTGCACAATACATCATCATGGTTTTCCCATTGTAGCATACATCTCACATAAGCTTTGATGTGTTGTACTGCACAAGTTGTTCCGTCAAAAATGTTGGTTAACGCAGGTAGATTGCACTTTGGGGGTATTCCTCCTAATTGTACTTCTTGTGTGAATGGAGTTTTCGCAGCTTCTTCTATAGCTTTGTCCAGTTGTCTCCTTCTTCCTTCTCTTTTATTATTTAATATTCCTCTCATTTCCGCTAGCTCTCTCAAAATTTGTTCATTTACACCAGAATTTGGATCCATTGGTCTTTTTAACTCCGCTTCTCTTCTTCTGCGTTCATATCTCTGTTTTGATTTTCTTGTTCATCATTTTCTTCTCGTCTTTCTCTGCGATCTTCTCTTTCATTTCTTTCATGAATTCGCACACCATTATACTTCTCATTTTCTCTTCTTTGCCGCCTTTCAACTCTCCTTTGTACTCTATCATATTCTTCATTGATATTACCATTATTGCGATTTTGTTCACGCCTTCTTTCTCGATTATCATGATTGTTCTGGCGAATTGCCTCTTGGAGCTCTTGTTCTTCCACTTCTGCTCTCAGTCTTTCCCTTTCGCAAGCTAGACGTGCTTGTTCAGTGTAATGTCTTTCGATTTCATCTTCAATTATTTGTCGATTTCTTTGAACTTCTCTCCCATGTAATATTCTCCTTCCTTCTTCCTGATTTTCTTCACCATCTTGATTAATTTGTTCCTGACGTTGCCTATTTCCCTGATTTCCGTTGTTTTGTCCATTTTGAAGAATTTCACCATGTTGAATATAACGATCTTCCATTATTTCTCTTCTTTCACGACGTTCTTCGTCTGGATTTTGTACTTCCTCTCGAATATCTTCATTAGCATTTTCTACAGGCAAATTTCGTCTTATTTCTTCTCTAACTGATCTTGAACTTGATCTTGTAGTGCTTCTTGACCTTCTACTTTGTAATCTCATGTTTTCCATCCTCAACTCATGATTTTGCCTTGTCAGATTTGCACGTTCTTCTGCTTCTAGTCGCCTTTCTTCGTGTATTATTTGTCTCAATGCCTCTAACGCTTCAATCTCTTCATTTCCATGAATTATTCCTCCAATTACTTCTTGGCCTCTCTCCTCTCGTCCATTGCTTCTTAATTGCTGCTCTTCTTCCATTTCATCTACGGAATCTGATCGCCAAGTATGTACACTCACTCTGTCATAATCCACAGTTCTATTTTGTATTGGTGTACGTTGAATTGGCGGTTGAACTTGATTTTCTCCATTGTTTCTTGTGTTCACTCTTGGAGATTCCTCCATTTCATCTCTCCCTTTTCCAGCAAGCCTCGTACTCCTTCTAATAGTTGTTGGTTGTTTTGATGTATTTCTTCTTCTAGCCATTTTTCAACCATAATGAGTTGTTGAAAATTATATGAAATTCTTTATCTATTACTCCAAATTCTTTCAAATCACAATATCAATCTTCACTCCATGTTTCTAGCGCCATTATGTAGTTGCAGGAAATCCCACAATACATCCCTCACAAGAATTCATAATAATCAACACATCTTTAAGATCAACAATCACACTTTTTATTAATTGAGTTTAGGAATTTTACAAGAAAGAAATGAAATCAAGAATACAACTACTATTCTAGACTTTCTCCCACCTCACAACTTTCTCTCTACTCTAAAAAGATCTCCCCTTAATCTTAAGCCTGTTCGGCTCTTTATATAGGATATTACATAGTGGGTGACAGCTAAGCTGTCCTTTATTTTCGGATCTGACTTGCAATATTCTCGCAAGTATACAAGTGTTAGATTTCGCAACATTCCTAAATCTCGCTAGGTCTCCACATCTTTCTCGTGTTTTGGCTGTCGTCATCTGTCGCGTCATTTCTGTAACCAATCTGCGATGTCTTCGCAATGTGTTGTATAATAGTTTCGCAATGGTATTGATGTTGCGATATTCTGATCCTACAGAGCATTAAAAAATATGGACAAATGAGGAAACCCACGCAAATTAGGAGAGAGAAAATAATAATAAAAAATATTAAAGAGGTGCCTAGGGACCGGGCCCACCGGCCGGCCGGTCATGCCGCCGTGGCCGGTCCCCCACCCCTCTTCCTTTATTTTTTCTTATTTTATTATTTTCATGATCTCATGAAGATTCCTTCATTCGAGCAACTTTCCTTGTTTGAGCAAAACTCACGGTTTCTCCATATTTTCCTTTAAAGATGAAAAATAATAAAAATAGGGGAAAGTGTCACGGGACCGGGCTACCTAGCCGGCCGGCCATGCCCTAGCCATGGCCGGTCCCACACCTTGCAATCCCTTGTTTTCATAATTATTATTTCCCTCATCTCATGAAACTCCTCTGTTTGAGCAAAAACCCTGGTTTCTTCATATTTTCTCAAATATTGCTCAAACGATGAAATAACCAAAAATTTAAATGGTCACATGACCGGCTAGGATACTCACGAAATATATTAAAATATTATTATTTGAATATTCTTGAAATATTGATCAAAAGAGCAAAGTTCTACTTGCTCATTCGAGCAAAATCAAGAATTTCAGTCAAAGATCAAACTCTTCTGAAAATCCAAAAATTGCTCAAACGCACACCAGAAAATACGGAAACTCTCAGGACTGAGACACGGAAATTATGGTGACACGGGCATGCTTCCTTGACCGACCAAGGTCGGCCCTAAGGCTTGCAAGGAGCCGGTCCCAGACATCTTTATAATTCTGGCTTAATTTGCTCAATTGTTCATATTGGGTCCAAACTATTTCCAACCAACTTGGAATTTGCTCAATCCACCGTCAGCTGGTCCCTCACTTCTCCATAGTTAGGTTTTATTACCTAATGCTCAGACGAGCACTAATTTATAAATGATTAAACCAACATTTAATCATCCTTTCACCAACTGGTCAACAAAAGACTTTGGTTCATGCTCACACGAGCACCTTGGAAATACATGGTCGTCCATCATCCCATGTAGCCGGTCCTCCTTCACTCATTTGATTTTCAATAAATCACCAACTGATCAGCAATCGATCAAAATTAGGGTTTCGAGCAAATTATAATTTTGAGCAAGTTTAAACACTAATAATTTTATGATTGATCCAGCAATCAACATCTTAATTAATTATATAATATTCAGTCCAGCTACCAATATTTTAATTAATATTTTATTTGGTCATGCTACCAATAATTCATCAAATGAGCAATATTTGCTCAAATAAGGAATATTGATCTAATCATCAATATTCAACAATTTTACTCAAACGCGAGCAACGTTGCTCAGAGTGGTAATATTGATTCAACTATCAATATTTAACGATTTATCATACGAACAATATTTGCTCAAACTATCATCATGTTGATTCAAGAACTATACGTCTCAACAGACGTGTTCAATCCATGAATCACTGAGCATTCGTCAATCATGCTCAATTCAACAAAACTTAGACTCACTGTCTAATCAAGTCAACGACTGACTAATCAAATACACGCCTGCTTTGCAGACTCCACGTTCGTGAGACATCAATCACGTCACATGGGGGATATTAATTAGGGTTTTGGTCTGGCGGCCTACGACACGTGTGTTCATCCACGATGAGAAACGTGAGTAAGTTGTGCAAGCGGTTGAGGGAGTTAGCAAAGTAGTGGGTGGACGATCAATCAAGTCTCCACACGACGTGGAACTGATTTTACCACGATCTCCCACTTCCCCACTCTTTCACTCAAGAAACCATCACACTTACTGGGATCAATGTGTTTACTATTCTGACAATATAAATAAGTTCTGAATCGATGACTGAAAACAACATTCTTCTACACACAATTCTCTCGATCGAAACTTATTTACACAGTTCACATACTTGCAGAAACCTTCAACACATCCACAATCCTTGATCATCATTGATCCCACAATTCTCAGCTTCCCTCCTACAGATCGACCCATCTCCCTCTTTGTGACCGAATTGACTCTGGAACGACCATTGACTTGGTTTAGGCCGAAGTCTTACAGATTGATCTCTCGAACTCAAAGCACTCCCGTGCAGTGTATCTGTGTGAGGTTAAGCAGTTTGCTCGGTTGAGGAGTCTCGTCCAAACCGTCATCTCTTCACTTTCCTAAAAAAATAGCAAATCGTTTCCCACATCAACAGATTGGCGACCACAGTGGGAGATTAATCTCTCGGTTGCAATCTCAAACTTTCACAAAATGGTTGATCTTAGGTCAGGTTCAGTTATAAATCCTAACACAAATTGTGGTACTCCAGAAACTACTCATGCTTCCAACATCGATGCTGGTGATACCACTCCTCCTCAAACCAACATTGGAAATCATCCCCTGTTCGGCCGCTCTCCCGAAGAAATCAGAGAAAATCTACCTACCATAGCTGATCTCATGAAGGTGCAAGAGACTCTCGCCAAAAACCAGATTGACATGGATGCAACACAGAAAGAGCTATGCAATTATCTCAAAACTCTAACTGAGAAGATGTCAATGAAAACTCAGGAGAAGGGAAAATCCAAAGAAAAATCTTCGACTGTTGATCCTGAAGTCACTCCAATCCATGTAGTAAACGATGATGAAGTCCACAAGGCTATAAATAATCCACCAACGAAGGAACCTCCAGGCTTCATCACCCGTGAATACCTGGAACGCTTTATGGAGGATCGAGGAAAAGACAAAACACCATCTATTCACCGTCATCAACCTTCCTGCTGCTACACAAAGAATTCCTCTCCCGAAGGGTTATACATCTCCAACATTCACACTATACAACGGAACGGGGAATGCTCGAGAACATGTCTCTCGATTCCTGGAAGCAATATGCGAACACAAACACAACCATGTCGTCCATCACCAGGAAGCATCTCTAGTTGGGGAGAGATGGTTAACGCTTTCTACAGGAAATACTTCTTCTTCTCAGAGCATATTACTTTCTCTGACTTAAGAAGAATGTCTCAGAAGAACAATGAACATCCGAACGATTATGTGAAGAGGTTCAGAGTCCAATCTTCGGATTGTCATGACCCGAACGTCGCTGAAAAACAACTGGTGGACTTGTGCATCAACGGAATGATCTCGGTCTACAGAGACTTGCTGGAAAATCTTCGGTTCCAGACTTTCTCAGAGAAGAAGCCAAACGATCAGCAACCACCTCTCCGGCCTTATTGGAAAGAAAAAGAGCTACAAAAGTCGAGGAACCGCGAGAAACTCGAGGCAGTGCCAGGCGCTTGATCAATAAGCAGTACAATCTCCAACCTTCCATGAATGTTGCTGAAGGGAGCAAGAGAAAAGCCAAAGTGCAGCCGCATAAGAACGCTTCTCCAACATCCCAAGCTCCTCCGAAAGCGCAAAGAAAGATAATCAATCTTGCACAAGCCTCGGCCCGGCATCAACGAACGGGGAAATGATCAAACGGGGACTCAAACTTCCCTCTTCCCACTGAAGACGTGATCGATTTACTGGAAGTCTGGGTTCAAGATGATGCAATCAAATTGCTATTCATCAGAAAGAGCCAACTAAATAAAAAATGGAGAATCCCAAGTATTGTCACCTTCATAGATTCATCAATCATCCAACAAGTAACTGTAATATTTTGAAGCACGTATTCAAAGAGAAGGTTGATCCACAATAGCTTCAACTGGGGACTGAAGGAGCACACAAGAATCCTCTCCTAATCATAACCTTTACACTCTCTGAACAACCAGTCAAAGAAGTAGTTCAATCGTTGATCGAGCATATCTGTGAAATTGTTCTATCTGTCTAAGGCATAAAGGAAAGACATGTTCACATCACCGAATTACATTGTGTCAGACGTCCGTCCATCCTGGAAATACTCCTTGAACCTTCATCCACAGACAAGGAGACGCACGACTAGGGACTGCTTACCACAGTCCATCTCAGAGGAAATAAAATCGGAAGAATGTTGATCGATGCTAACACCACCATAGACATCATTCCACTGAATACCCTCAGAGTCGCAGGCTGAAAAAACGGGGGTACAACAATCACACCCAATATTTCGCTTAGCAATCTGTATGGACAAACTCCAATATACTTTATAGAGAATCAACTAGACAGTCAGACTCAATCTAGAGAAAAGTATATCAAAGAGTTTATATCTCAATCTCTCGATTTCATCTTTACTCAAGCAAATAGAAATCTACGAGTCTTTATCAAAGAGAGATAACTTGGATGGTACCAAAGACCAACATCCAAGTGTCAATCAATTTAAATCAACAACCAAAAGGTTGTAATTGATTGAACAACGCACAACCTATGATATTTAAATTATATAAACAAATATAATGTGGAATAGAAATAACACAGACACCAGAATTTTGTTAACGAGTAAACCGCAAATGCAGAAAAATCCCAGAACCTAGTCCAGATTGAACACACACTGTATTAAGCCACTACAGACACTAGCCTACTCCAAATTAACTTCGGTCTGGACTGTAGTTGAACCCCAATCAATCTCACACTGATCCAAAGTACAGTTATACTCATACGCCGCTGATCCCAGCAGGATGCTACGTACTTGATTCCCTTAGCCGATCTCACCCACAACTAAGAGTTGCTACGACCCAAAGTCGAAGACTTTAATAAACAAATCTGTATCACACAGAAAAGTCTACGGTAATAGATAAATCCGTCTCCCATGAATATACCTATGAGTTTTTGTTTCGTATTTTGATAAATCAAGGTGAACAGGAACCAATTGATAACCCGGACTTATATTCCCGAAGAACAGCCTAGTATTATCAATCACCTCACAATAATCTTAATCGACGCAAAGAAAAAAAGATATTGCGGAATCACAAACGATGAGACGAAGTATTTGTGATTTCTTTTCTATCTTGACTATCGGAGATATAAATCTCAAGCCAATTATTCCAATTGTACTCGTATGATAGAAACAACAAGATCATAATCCCAATGAAGTCTTTAAGTCGTTAACCTGGTTTAGAGAAGAAAACCCAAGGTTAAAGGAGAATCGATTCTAGCTTATGCAACTAGTATCACACGTAAGGTGTGGGGATTAGGTTTCCCAGTTGCTAGAGTTCTCCCTTATATAGTCTTTCAAATCAGGGTTTGCAATCAATGTTAGCTTAGTAACAAAGCATTCAATATTCACCGTTAGATGAAAACCTGATTAGATTCAAGCTAATATTTCTCAACCGTTGGATCGAAACCTTAGCTTGTTACACACAAATGAAATGTCCAATTTTGGGTTTATGTAACCGTTCCCAAACATTGACATTTGTTGGTTCAACAATAGTTAACCAAATGGTTAGCCATATGAGCAGTTTCATATCAACCATATTCTTCTTCACCATAACTAGTTCAAATGACTCAAATGAACTAGTTAGAGAGTTGTTCAATTGCTTAGATCTTATGTAACTACACAAGACACAATCGAAGCAAAAACGGTTTGATTCACTCGAATCGGTTCATGAACTTTATAGCCACGGTTTGCGAAAGCATTCCTTAGTTTATATAAACATGAGTTCAAGAACAACCGATTTTAGATATAATCTACTCAAATTCGTGGACTGGGTTCGCGGACTTAAGCTCACGGAAGGAGTTCACAAACTCCAGCAGAAATTCTCGGGTCGAGATATATGTGTTTCGCAAACTTATAAATATACATATATGTGTTTCCACAAACTTTGGTTCAACAAAGTTCGCAAACTTTGGTTCAAGGAATAAGGACTTATACATATATGTGTTTCCACAACAATGCTTATATCCTACCAATGGTTATATAATCTAAAACTCTCATTTCAATCATTGAAACATTCTCAGAGGACGTTATATAGCCGTTATTCACAGACCATTTTTCTTCAGAGCAATTTTCAAAGTGATTGAAACATAACGTGACATTCTTCACTAGGTAAAGATGAATTTTGCTAAAACGAAAGCTTACCAACACATATTTCGAGAAATAGATAGGCGAGTTAAACTCGGCTCGAAATAGAAAATGTGTAAATGAAAGTATATATATCATAACGACTTTGTCTCAAGAATAGGAGATAGAGTAAATAGACTTTTGAGTGACAGATAAGTTCAAGTCTCCACATACCTTTTAGTCGATGAAGTTCCACTAGTTCCTTGAGTAGTCCTTCGCCTTGTATGATGATTGCCATGGAGTCTTGAGGTCAACTACACTTTCTATCCCAGTCCGAGACCTTTAGCTATAATAGGCTAGAAATCAAGACTTATAGTTTTGATCACTAACATTGACAAACATGCTTGAGATAGCAACGCATGCGAGTTCAACCAAGCAATGCTCTAACAATCTCCCTCTTTGTCAATTTTAGTGAAAAAACTATTAATTCATATGGAATACAAAAAATAAATAAATTAACTTTTGTAGCTCCTATTCCACATGCCTAATCTTCAACATTACTCGAAATCTTCGTCACTTCCAAGTACTCCAATGATCCCAAAGGTTGTAAGTTTAGCATCATCGTTGTTGAAAATCCGTAGCTATAACAACAAGAAAACAAGAGTTCTCAATCATTGTTATACAGTGTCATAATATCATTACACATCGTCAAAGTCCAATTGTATCACAACTTCAACAACAATACTATGGTGATATGTATCACTCCCCCTTTGTCAATACTCCATCTCACATGGAAACCACCCCCGCTTACATAATGATCCGAAAAACATATGTATTTGTAGTGTGAACTACATAACTACATGTTAATTCTCCCCCTTTTTATCAATAAAATTGGCAAAGGTACAAGAACGGGATCCTAATGAAATTTCCGAAAGAGACATTTCATGACCAAAAGAAAGAAACACATATCATCTTATTTAGATGCAATCATAAAGCCGAAGCTAAATGCATTCATCAAGGAGTTTAAATATACAAGAAGACCCCTATAATATTCCACAGCCGCACTCCCCACAAAGATTTGGCAATTAAGCACAAGTTCAAAAAGAACTCTCCCCCATAATATGTCATTCCCGAAAGAACAACAAGAGCGACCTTAATTTCGAAAGAAAAGAAGGATTTGTTTTGACAAAACACACAAAGAACTCTGACAGAAAAATCAATCCGACGAAAACAAATACAGAATGGAAGTAACACTTACTGGAGTTTCAAACTCAATTGCCCAAAAGATCAAGATAAACACAGGGGCAAGAGTCACAGAAACATTTAATAAACCAAAACAACACCAATAGACTGCCGTAAGTGTTGAAAAGTAGCAGTGTCTAATGGTTTGGTGAGAATATCAGCCAATTGTTGTTCGGAAGGCACAAAATCCATACTTATGATACCATTTTCATAGAGATCTCGAATAAAATGGTACCTTATATCAATGTGCTTTGTTCTTGAGTGCTCAACGGGATTCTCAGTAATTCGAATCGCACTAGAGTTATCACAAAAGATCTTCATTATACCAGTATCAATTCCATAATCAGCTAGCATTTGTTTCATCCATAGGAGTTGAGTGCAGCATGAGCCAGCAGAAATATATTCTGCTTCACATGTAGACAGGGATTGTTAATTCTGTTTCTTGCTATGCCAAGCCACAAGATTCAGTCATACATAGTATAAACCCCCTGATGTACTTTTTCTGTCCTTTACACATCCTGCCCAATCAGCATCTGAATAAGCAGAAAGATCAGTGTTAGTATCAAAAGTGTAAGATAGACCATACCCGACAGTGTGATTGACATAGCGTATGATCCTCTTTGCAGCTGCAAGATGAGATTCTTTTGGATTAGCCTGAAATCTAGCACAACAACCAACACTAAAAGAAATATCAGGTCTAGTGGTTGTAAGATACAAAAGGCTACCAATAATAGATCGATACAATTTTTGATTTACTTTTACTCCTTGCTCATCTCTGTGTAGTTTACCAGTAGTGGGCATAGGTGTCTGTTTCGGGCTTGACTTATCCAAACCGAATCTTGTAACAAGATCCTTTGAATATTTTTCTTGAAATAAGTAGATTACATCCTTATGTTATTGAATTTGTAATCCAAGAAAGAACTCTAATTCACCAACATTTCTCATTTCAAACTCTTTAGCAAGTGAAACTTGAAAATCCTTTGCAAGCTTCTCTGAAGTTGAACCATAGATGATATCATCTATATAAACTTGAGAAATGACAACATATTTCTTACTCCATCTGGTAAACAAAGTTTTATCAGCTCCACCTCTTGAAAAACCTTTTCTAATAAGAGAAGTGGTAAGTTTTTCAAACCAGGCTCTAGGTGCTTGTTTTAACCCATATAATGCCTTTTTGAGCTTAAGAACATGATCTGGGAAATCAAGGTTTTCAAATCCTTTAGGTTGAGCAACATAGACTTCTTCCTTTAGAATTCCGTTTAGGAATGCGAATTTAATATCCATTTGGAAAAGTTTAACCTTGAGAAAACAAGCATGAGCTAACAAAAGTCTAATGGACTCAATGCGTGCCACAGGAGCAAAGGTTTCGTCAAAGTCGATACCTTCAATTTGTGAATATCCTTAAGCGACAAGTCTGGCTTTATTTCTGATAATTGTGCCATATTCATCAGACTTGTTCTTGAATATCCATTTTGTTCCAACAATATTAACATTGGAGGGACAAGGTACGAGTTCCCATACGTCTTGTCTTAGAAATTGATTTAACTCTTCATGCATTGCATTCACCCAAAAGGGATCGTTCAGAGCTTCATCAATATTTCTTGGTTCTACTTGTGACAGATAATAACCAAAATTGCACATGTTTTGAAGTTGCCCTCTAGTCTTAGTTGTAGAATCTCTTCCTCCAATAATACTGTTGGGATCATGATTCCTTTGAACCCATAGGTGTCATGGAGGAACACGTTCTTGTTCGTCAGGAGTAGCTTGATCAGTGCTCTTCTCCTCGTCACTAGAAATATCAGGATCAACAACAGTTGGGATAACTTCAACTGATGTTTTCTGCGAGCTGTTGAAAACCCATGTTTTCTGACAGTTGGGATAACTTCAACTGTCATGGGATAACTTCAACAGTTGAAAACCCATGTTTTCTGACACATGTTTTCTGCGAGCTGTTGACTGCTAAACTGGCACCATTAGGTAAGGATTTAGGCGACTTTTTCTTAACGACTTCCTCTATGTCTTTTATATAATGGGTTCTAATGGCTTAGTGTTTCGAATTATCATTTAGGATTTCTGGCCTTCAACGTCCAGTACGCCAGATCTGGAAAACTGCAGGTTTGTAGTTCTGTGACCATCTTTGCGCATACCTTTCCCAGACCAAACGAACTCCGAATCTGGATTTTTCAGGTGCATTTGAAAGCTGGGTCTATCTAGTTTTATAATTGGGGTCAAGCTCCGGATTTGGAATTATAATGAAGTCTGTGGAGCCTCGACAATGAAGGCTGTATGAGACCTTTTTCTGCGGCATTTCTGCCCAGATTTTTACTGTGTATATTTTGGCATTCTTTTTGTTTGGTTAAGCCTTGTTCTTCCATCTGTTAGGTTGGTAATATTTCCTTAAAAATATGTGAATTAGTCCTGGTTATAAAATTGTAGGAACAAAATGTAAGCCGGTTTAAGCTTATGTACCCGCCCGTAACCTCTATAATTCGGGTTAAATCCATGATCCGAATTTGGTGTGTTACAAGTAATAGATACACGATTCATTTTTATTACTCCATTTCATGAATCATTCTCCGCTGAATTTCATGAATTAGTAATAATTAATCAACAATCGGGCGTCTGGACTATCACCGAATAAGCCCCAAGAAAATAGTGCAGTGTACTCAACGATGATGCACGAACGAGCACCCAAATGCACGAACGAGCATTCAAAAAATATGGACAAACGAGGAAACCCACGCAAAATGGGAGAGACAAAATAATAATAAAAAATATAAAAGAGGTGCCTAGGGACCGGATACACCGGCCAGCCGGTCCCCCACGCCTCTTCCTTTATTTTTTCTTATTTTATTATTTTCATGATCTCATGAAGACTCCTTCATTCGAGCAACTTTCCTTGTTTGAGGAAAACTTACGGTTTCTCCATATTTTCCTTTTAAGATAAAAAATAATAAAAATAGGGGAAAGTGTCACGGGACCGGGCTACCTAGCCGTCCGGCCATGCCCTAGCCATGGCCGGTTCCACACCTTGCAATCCCTTGTTTTCATAATTATTATTTCCCTCATCTCATGAAACTCCTCCGTTTGAGCAAAAATCTTGGTTTCTTCATATTTTCTCAAATATTGCTCAAATGATGAAAAAGCCAAAAAGTTAAATGGTCACATGACCGACTAGGCTACTCATGAAAAATATTAAAATATTATTATTTTAATATTCTTAAAATATTGATCAAAAGAGAAAAGTTCTACTTGCTCATTCGAGCAAAATCAAGAATTTCAGTCAAAGATCAAACTCTTCTGAAAATCCAAAAATTGCTCAAACACACACCAGAATACCGAAACTCTCAGGACTGAGACACGGATATTATGGTGACACGGGCATGCTTCCTTGACCGACCAAGTTCGGCCTTAAGGCTTGCAAGGAGCCGGTCCCACACATCTTTATAATTCTGACCTAATTTGCTCAATTGCTCATATTGGGTCCAAACTCTTTCCAACCAACTTGGAATTTGCTCGATCCACTGATAGACACATTTTTGTGTCTAATTTGATCTCAATACTATATATTGTTGGCACTCGATTTTGTACTTATTATGATGTTTTGTGTGTTTGTAGGTATTTTTGGGAAATAAACATTTTTGGAAAAATCGGCTCGAAAAACTACTCGGAGAACCCCCGGAGGACATTTACTATTCGGACTCCCACTTTGGATAAGGGGCAACCCAGTGCTATTCGCACTCCACAGCTGGATAGGGGGACAACCATCTTCTTCGTAAAGAAGTGTTTTCGGCGGGAAAATATTTTCTTTAAATTTGGTTTACAGCGTATTTACCTGGGTTAATATTGGGCGACATTCTTGGAGATTTTGTTGCGCAGATGGATTTACTATGGCCTGTTTTACCAAAACAGGGTTAGTAATATC
Organism: Papaver armeniacum; assembly: GCA_023531295.1. NCBI lineage: Eukaryota > Viridiplantae > Streptophyta > Magnoliopsida > Ranunculales > Papaveraceae > Papaver > Papaver armeniacum. The sequence goes on along the minus strand of JAJJWW010003564.1, from coordinate 367,160 downwards.
ATTGGATTCGATTGAAACGGACTCACGTGGAAGAAGAAGAGAAACAGGGTATACACACGTACGTGAAATATTCTCGGGATTTTCTGAGTTAGTTTTGCGCTTTTGGCGTGTGTTGAGTCAATGTAGAAGTGTGGAGGATTTAAACAAGGAAGGTGTGGAAGTCAGAGATACGTGAAACAACAAGAAGGGAAATTATTTTCTCGTGAATACCCGTGAAGAATAATGAAGTAATAACAAGATATTTTGAAGATTCAAGGGGACTGTCGAGTATAAATAAGGTACTGGGATGTCTTAGAAGAGGTACGGAGAGTTGGGAAGAGAATAGAGAGCTTGAAAGAGAAGATTGATCGAGTTGCAGAGAATATTTTTCTGCTCCTGTGGAAGACGAAGAACACAAAGAACAGACAGCCAAAAACCGTCGTTCTTCAACAGTGTCAATGACAGAGCCTTTAGGGTCGTACTACTACAGATCCAGTGACGCATATTTGTTATCGTTCTTTGTAACAGTGTTTTGCAACATTTATAAACGTTGCAAACACCCGGTTTTAATCATTTTCTCTCCATTTCATCTTTGTAAACAATTTTTGAGCATGAATCAATATTTTGAGAAAGTTTACACAATGATGGGCTAAACCCAATCCTTGGGGCGATGGAGAAAGCTATCTTTCCAATGAAAAAGTGGTAATTCTTCATTATTTAATTTGTGCAATTTTTAATTATGATTATTTGCCTAGATTGAAAATAGATTTTATGATTTTTGTTAAACAATTTTATTTTCTATTGATGGAATATGCTTAGCCTAGGGTTTTGATATCCCATGCTTTGGACATTTGTTGTTTCTAAAAATCTACTTTTGCAATAGTTGAGAATCAAATTGAACGTGTGAAATTGCATGATTGTAATTAGTATCACTTTGGAATTGGTAAATAGCGGAATCCTAGCCCCAACCTCTCCATAATTTCCAAACAACTTTTTAATTGAGCTTGTTATTTTTATTTACAAAAATTAAGTCTAAAAAATCTGCTTTCACAAGTCTTGAACGAACCTTTTACTACAACATCATTGAAAATAATCATCAATTTTTGGCGCCGCCGACGCGGACTTGTCTTTAGGCTAGAGTTTTTAGATTTTTTTTCTTTCTTTTTTTAGGTTTTTATTTATTTTTGTTCTTCTTTACGTTTTTGGGTTTTTGTCACTTCCTTACAGAATTTGGAATTTGGAGCGAAAGAAATTTTTTCCAAAGCTTTTGGTGAATACTTAAAGACTTGGAGTAAAAGGCAAAGCGAAAGGAGCGAAAGAAGAAGATTTTTTTTTATTTTATTAAAAAAAAAAAAAAAGGAGAGACATTTTTATTATTTTTTTTAGATATTATTTTTTTAAGACTTTCCTTTTCTTTTGCACTTTATTTTTGGACTTTGAACTTTAAACTTTGGGACATTATTTTTAAACCCAACGAAAGGGTAGTTTAAATATAAACTGTGTGCAGAGAAGGACGGCGATTACGATATCGCCTCGGCCCCTTGGGTTCGTACATGACATAGGAGTTGTGGCCTGAGTCGACTACAACGGTTCATCCCCCGTCTGGAACGGGAGGTAAGTTTGTCGAAACACTCGCGAATCCCCTGTCAGCGGGTTATTGTATTCCTTCGTTTGCATATATGTCGAGGAACTGAATACGGCTGCTTTAATTTCCTAGTAAAGGGAAAGGCCTGGCCATACAAGATAAGGGTTCGGATTTCATCACCGTTCTCTTCTTGCCCGCCTTAGGAAAACGATACTTAACGCAAACCTAAGCTTTAAAATTTGGAATAGAACGAGACCTATAGGGTAACGAGCTTAATAGGAAAGTCGTTCGAAAAATATTGGTTACTCTTTTAAGCATACTTCGAAGTTCATGATGGTTTTTGTGAGTTGAATGCGTGACTGCGCCGCCTTGTAATGCGGTGAGGCCTTGGGTATCAAAGCTTCACACAGCTCTGAAAAGATCAACCAAATGGTTGCGCAAGGGATAGAAGAAAGTAAGAGTATAGGTTATGCTAACTCTCAGTGTATTTCCGAGTTGAAAACCCAGGTTAGTCAGATAAATGAGTCTCTGAGGGAAAAAGGTAAGTTTCCTAGTCAAACTCAACCCAATCCTAGGGGGATCCATCAAATATCTTTAGTTGGTGAGGAATCATCAAACCATGTGAACTCGATAAAAACCCTTAGGAGCGGTAAAACAGTAGACAATAAGGTAGCCATGCCTAGTGAACATACTGTAGTTCCACCTTCTACTTCCCAAGAGGAACCCGTAACTGAGGAAACTGAAACAATCCCTAAGGAGTCCCAAGAAAATCCTGATAGTACTACCTTTGTGCCTAGAGCCCCATATCCGCAGTTGTTAGCCCCAACAAAGAATGAGTCGACATTCAACGAGATAATGGAAACATTTAAACAGGTGAACATCAATATTCTGTTATTATAAGCAATTAGGCAGATGCCTTCTTATGCCAAGTTCCTTAAAGATCTTTGTACATGAAAGCGTAAACTTAATGTCCAAAAGAAAGCCTTTTTAGCTGGTCAAGTAAGTTCCATTCTTCTGAACCAAACACCCCTTAAGTATAAGGACCCTGGATGCCCCACCATTTCTTGTGCAATTGGTAATCACATGGTCGATAAAGCTTTACTTGACTTAGGAGCTAGTGTTAACTTACTCCCGTATCATGTATACACCCAGCTAGGTCTTGGTAAGTTGAAACCGACTAAAATGACACTACAATTAGCTGATAGGTCTGTAAAAGTTCCTCGTGGTGTCATAGAGGATATTCTGATTGAGGTTGATAAGTTTATTTATCCAGTGGATTTCGTTGTTCTAGACACCCAACCTGTTCAGGACCCAAATGCTCAAATCCCAGTGATTCGAGGTCGCCCATTTTTAGCCACAGCTAACGCTGTTATCAACTGTAGGACTGGGCTTATGAACATATCCTTTGGTAATATGACCACTGAACTAAATGTATTTAATGTTACTAGACAACCTTCTGAGAATGATGATGTAGAAGAAGTGAATATGATTAACACTTTAGTTCAGGATTTAGTTCAATATAATTGGCATAACACTTTACTGGGAGACTCTTTAGATGAATTTGAGGAAACCATTCTCTTAGACCAGATGTGTGATCAATCTTTAGAAGAAGCCCTTGAGTATTTTAAAGACTCTACGGACCTAGAAATCCAGGCAATAGTGTTAGGTCTTTCTGAGAATAATGATGACCCTAAGTTTGGGGGTAGATAACTAGAAGAATCTCTTGAGTATTTTAAGGACTCTGAAGATCCGGAAATTCAAGCAATAGTTAGAGGTTTGTCTGTAAGTAATGAAAACCCTAAGTTTGGGGGTAGTGATGGTTCTTGTGATTGTCATGTATCCCTAATTAGAGTCCCTAACTGGGGACTTGATCCATGTGCGTCTGAGATATTACTCGAGTCTATTCAGACTCAGCAACCCGATCCTCCTGATACTGTCCAGGAGGTAACCCAGGCACTAGAGACCCGTTTTTCGGATGAATCTATTTATCAAGACACACATATGAAGCTCAATCATGCACCCCAAATAAACCCAGTTGTCTTGACAGAAACCTTAGATGAGAATGTGCTCCTTCTATTCATTTTTCTGAACCAGTGCGGTTGTCTGATATTGGTGTTAGCTCTATTTGGTCTTATGGACCCACAACTATTTAGGCTATTGGTGTATGACTTTTGAAGGTGAAGATCCTTTTTGAGGTATTTGATGTCTGGCTGAAGACTTTAAACTTAGCACTCCTTGGGAGGTATCCCTTGCTCATGCAACACGGTAATATTTTTCCTCATTTCCTTCTAGTGGTAACGGTTTCTACTTGTTCATGTTTTTAATTTCATCTTTAGGACATTGAGGACAATGTTAGATTTAAGTTTGGGGGTATGGGAGAAACTTTTTAGTTGCAATAAATAAAACTCCAGAGCCTAGAAATTTATGTTTATTAAGGATGGCACTAACCAATCTAAGTGGATGGAAGCATCTTGGTTATAGGAGTTGAGGAACCAATCTGATTAGATGGAAACATCTAAAGAGTCTATTCATAAAAGCACAGAGCTCAGGTGTTAGAGTTAAAAAAAAACATGGTAGTTTCGCCATATCTCGTTGAATCCTTTTCACCTTCTGTTTTTATTTTCTTATAAGTGATTGGGTGAAATAGAGTGATTGAGATACAAAAAAAAAAAAAAAAAAAAAAAAAAAAAAAAAAAAATGAGACCGGACCATCAGACCAACCGGAATAAATTCAATACAGTCGACCACTGGTACCCTTGTATATGCCAGTTGTGTTGACCTAGAGTTAGGATTATCGACCACTGGTTCCCTTGTATATGCCAGTGTGTTGATATTAGTCAGACCAATATCTCAATCCATTAGGATAGGTTCATTTTGGCAGTGGCCTTCAGACAGATATGAGAAACACCGTTCACCTTAGTCAACATCAAAACCATCTAGGTTTTTCTCTACATCCATCTTCTTAATCTATCCATGTGATTGGTTGACTCCGGTTTATGATGTCCAGAAACTATCTGAGTAGAGCTCTGTCACTTTATATGAGTTTTAATATGCTTGAGTGCAAACTCGTGTACAGCAATTGGAATTTCCCATCAGGGTACTTCCTCCTGTAGTCAATAAGTATGCCAACCAAGGAGATTCTTTAGTGCCTTCCAAGGTTCTGCGTAGATAGCTAGGGTCTGGAGTAAAGGTTTTGTGGGTACACCTTTGGTAAACCCTCGGGAGACAACACTCCGCCGCTAGGGCCACCTAGCGGTTTAACGGCTTGCTGCACGTGCTAAGTGTAGTCTTTTTATTTTCTGGAATAAATTTGCTCGAGGACTAGCAAATAATAAGTTTGGGGGTATTTGATAGACACATTTTTGTGTCTAATTTGATCTCAATACTATATATTGTTGGCACTCGATTTTGTACTTATTATGATGTTTTGTGTGTTTGTACGTATTTTTGGGAAATAAATATTTTTGGAAAAATCGGCTCGAAAAACTACTCGGAGAACCCGGAGGACATTTACTATTCGGACTCCACTTTGGATAAGGGGCAACATAATTGCTAAGGGGCAACCCAGTGCTATTCGCACCCCACAGCTGGATAGGGGGACAACCATCTTCTTCGTAAAGAAGTGTTTTCGGCGGGAAAATATTTTCTTTAAATTTGGTTTACAGCGTATTTACCTGGGTTAATATTGGGCGACATTCTTGGAGATTTTGTTGCGCATATGGATTTACAATGGCCTGTTTTACCAAAACAGGGTTAGTAATATCATTGGATTCGATTGAAACGGACTCACGTGGAAGAAGAAGAGAAACAGGGTATACACACGTACGTGAAATATTCTCGGGATTTTCCGAGTTAGTTTTGCAGTTTTGGCGTGTGTTGAGTCAATGTAGAAGTGTGGAGGATTTAAACAAGGAAGGTGTGGAAGCTGTAGATGCGTGAAACAACAAGAAGGGAAATTATTTTCTCGTGAATACCCGTGAAGAATAATGAAGTAATAACAAGATATTTTGAAGATTCAAGGGGACTGCCGAGTATAAATAAGGTACTGGGATGTCTTAGAAGAGGTACGGAGAGTTGGGAAGAGAATAGAGAGCTTGAAAGAGGAGATTGATCGAGTTGCAGAGAATATTTTTCTGCTCCTGTGGAAGACGAAGAACACGAAGAACAGACAGCCAAAAACCGTCGTTCTTCAACAGTGTCAATGACAGAGCCTTTAGGGTCGTACTACTACAGAGCCAGTGACGCATATTTGTTATCGTTCTTTGTAAAAGTGTTTTGCAACATTTATAAACGTTGCAAACACCCGGTTTTAATCATTTTCTCTCCATTTCATCTTTGTAAACAATTTTTGAGCATGAATCAATATTTTGAGAAAGTTTACACAATGATGGGCTAAACCCAATCCTTGGGGCGATGGACAAAGCTATCTTTCCAATGAAAAAGTGGTAATTCTTAATTATTTAATTTGTGCAATTTTTAATTATGATTATCTGCCTAGATTGAAAATAGATTTTATGATTTTTGTTAAACAATTGTATTTTCTATTGATGGAATATGCTTAGCCTAGGGTTTTGATATCCCATGCTTTGGATTAACATTTGTTGTTTCTAAAAAATCTACTTTTGCAATAGTTGAGAATCAAATTGAACGTGTGAAATTGCATGATTGTAATTAGTATCACTTTGGAATTGGTAAATAGCGGAATCCTAGCCCCAGCCTCTCCATAATTTCCAAACAACTTTTTAATTGAGCTTGTTATTTTTATTTACAAAAATTAAGTCTAAAAAATATGCTTTCACAAGTCTTGAACGAACCTTTTACTACAACATCATTGAAAATAATCATCATCCACCATCAACTGGTCCCTCACTTCTCCATAATTAGGTTTTATTACCTAATGCTCAGACGAGCACTATTTTAATAAATGATTAAACCAGCATTTAATCATCCTTTCACCAACTGGTCAACAAAAGACTTTGGTACATGCTCACACGAGCACCTGGGAAATACATGGTCGTCCATCATCCCATATAGTCGGTCCTCCTTCACTCAGTTGATTTTCAATAAATCACCAACTGATCAGCAATCGATCAAAATTAGGGTTTCGAGCAATCAACATCTTAATTAATTATATAATATTCGGTCCAGCTACCAATATTTTAATTGATATTTTATTTGGTCATGCTACCAATAATTCATTAAACGAGCAATATTCGCTCAGACGAGCAATATTCGCTCAGACGAGCAATATTTGCCCAAACGAGGAATATTGATTTAATCATCAAAATTCAACAATTTTACTCAGACGCGAGCAACGTTGCTCAGAGTGGTAATATTGAATCAACTTTCAATATTCAACGATTTATCATACGAGCAATATTTGCTCAGACGAGCAATATTTGCTCAAACTATCATCAGACGAGCAATATTCAAGAACTATACGTTTCAACAGACATGTTCAATCCATGAATCACTGAGCATACTTCAATCATGCTCAATTCAAAAAAACTTAGACTCACTTTCTAATCAAGTCAATGACTGACTAATCAAATACACGTCTGCTTTGCAGACTCCACGTTCGTGAGACATTAATCACGTCACATGGGGGATATTAATTAGGGTTTTGGTCTGGAGGCCTACGACACGTGTGTTCATCCACGATGAGAAACGTGAGTAAGTTGTGCAAGCGGTTGAGGGAGTTAGAAAAGTAGTGGGTGGACGATCAATCAAGTCTCCACATGACATGGAACTAATTTTACCACGATCTCTCACTTCCCCACTCTTTCACTCAAGAAACCGTCACACTTACTGGGATTAATGTTTTTACTATTATGACAATATAAATAAGTTCTGAATCTATGAATGAAAACAACATTCGTCTACACACAATTCACTCGAGCGAAACTTATTTACACAGTTCACATACTTGCAGAAACCTTCAACACATCCACAATCCTTGATCATCATTGATCCCACAATTCTCAGCTTCTCTCCTACAAATCAACACACCTCCCTCTATGTGACCGAATTGACTCTGGAACGGCCATTGACTTGGTTTAGGCCGGAGTCATACAGATTGAATTATCGAACTCAAAGCACTCCCGTGCAGTGCATCTGTGTGAGGTTAAGCAGTTTGCTCGGTTCAGGAGTCTCGTCCGAACCGTCATCTCTTCACTTTCCTAAAAAACCAGCAAATCGTTTTTCCCCATCTACAAGGTTGAACCAAAAACAATGTTCATTTGATGAGCTCAAGGCTCATATTTGTGCTAATTGATCACAAGGTTGAAATCTCACTCACAAAAATCCTGGTTGAGTGAGATATGGTCAGGTATACTTGTGGCAAAATGTCTTCTGACTGTCTAGATATTTTATTATCGTTCTTAGCTAGATTATCATTCACAAACATTTTTGCATAAGTAGTTTTTGTTTTGTCAAGCTATTTTGGGGCAAAAACAGATTCTGCTATTTTTGGTAAATTTGGGTGTGTTGATGAGAAACGAATTCAAACCCTAAACAAATGTATTGCACATGAGTACTTTTAGATTCGAGAGATCAATCTGTAAGACTCTGGCCTAAACCAAGAAATGGTTGTTCCAGATTCAATCCGGTCACAAAGTGAAGGAGAAGGGTTGGTCTTAGGGAGGGAAGCGAAGAAGGTGTTTGAGATCAGAATGTTGAATTATGAAGGTGTGGCTGTGTTTTATGACTTGTATCAGAATGTGGAACTGGCTTGCGGAACGTAAGCTATCAGTTCTTTGTATTTTCTGGATACTTGTGTTGATAACACTTGTTGTTATCGAAAATAGGTTGAAAAACCTATTTATACAAGTCATGATTGAACGCACCCTGATCTCGTAGAAAGTGGAGACAGTTAAGTAGTGGAGAAGTGGAGTTGTGTAAAAGTGGTGACCGCCATGTTTCTATTTACGAGGGAAGACTGACCAGCATTACACCCACTACTCTCTTACTGCTATTAACCGTCCGCCATTTCCTGACACTTTCTTGTAATGGGAGCGTTGCACGCCACATGTTGTAAACCACCAGACCAATACCCTAGTGAGCATCCCCCAGTTTGTGACATGTTTGATGTCTCGAGTAAATGGGTAAGTCGTGAGACTTGCCGCTTAAAGCAGCACATAGTGCTTTTAGGTCGAATAACAAACTTATTTATGGAATCAATATTTATAGAACATCGTTTATAATAGATGCACATAAATCATCACTTTTAAACAAGCAGCTGAAAATAATCGATGTTTATGAAACATCATTGTTCCAGAGCTCGTCTAAGTTAGTCGCGGAGCTTAATGTATTAAAAGGAGCATGACCGCCCTCTTTCAGGGAGTTGGTAGGAGCTACGCGCGCATCCCAGGGATTGGACGACCGGTCCCTATGAGCTATCGGTCGGCCCTGGTTAGATCTGGACCGGTTAAATCGGCTAGCCAAGTTGAGTGGCTGAGATGGTTTGCGGCAGTTGATGGCTACCGTTGAATCATTGAAATATATATTAGCAGCGCGACCAGACACCTTTTGGGCTATTGTTTTGGATCCGTTTGGGCAAGCCGTGGCTTGGCCGATCGCTCCTTATAGGGGAAGGGTGGCCGGTGATCACGACGTCACCCTGTTGGCCACTTGAATTTTGATTTAAGTCGTCCGACTAGGTTAGCGAAGTTGGATGGATGAGATGATTTGTGGCAGTTGTATACTACAGTTGATTGAATTTTAAGGTTTAAAGCCGTGTGGCCAACCCTCTTTAGGCTAATCGATCCAAGCACTGGACATTGATTTGAGCAGGCCGATTGGCCATATGCAAAGGTGAGTTGCTGGCGAGCATGCTGACATCTTATTGGCCGCCTGAAATTGGATCTAAGCCAGTTAATTTGGCCGGCGAAGATGGACGGCTGTGATCGTTTTGCGACAGTAGGACGCTGCCGCAATGCGAATTAGGGTTTCCAAAACAGCGCGTTCAACCTACTTTGGGAAAGCGGTTTGATGCACTCCTGGCTTGTCGTGTGTAGTTCGATCGACTGGGGATGGAGGTGAGTCGGCGGTGAACACGCCAACACCTCTTTCATCGTTCGAAATACAATCTAAATCGTCCAACCATGATGGCTAAGTTGGGCGGACGCGATGGCTTTGAGACCGTTATGGTCGGTCTTAACTTGTAGGAGTTTCTCTTTCGCAGCGCAACTAGCCTAGTTCTGGCTAGCGATTAGGGCTACTACTGGCGGGTTCTGATTGGCTGGGATAATAGTGGGCCCACCGGTGGACATCATGGAATTTGCCTAGTTCCGCTAGGAAGAGGCTAAGCTTGTTGAATTGGCCGGCCAAATCGTGTGGCCGTGATTGTTTTAAGACTGACATGGTCAGTCTAGGCTTATTTTTCTTAAGGAATTTAAGTGCGTCCACCATGCACTTTTAACCAAGAGCGTGTTGACGCAAAGAAATCTCTTTATCATAGAGTGACGTAGCTCGTGTGATCCTGAGTATTTTCACGCAGATCTTAATACTGACACTTCGGGAGATTCGTGCTACTCCGTTGTGAGTGAACATTAATCGTCATGTCATGCCAATATTGAGAGTTCGGCTGGGGAACATAGCATAGGAAAATACTAGGCAGGCCATGAATTAGTGAATAATGCTGGTGCCGGATAAAATTTATAGAATATTTGGGATTGTTGCTACATGCACCATTCTGAATAAATTTTATATACACAGATATATTGAATTGCTCAATACATATATGAGCGAAGAGGCTTAGGAACTCATCACTTTTAAATGGCTCCATTTCATTAGTGAATAATGCAACTAGGAGCTTAAATACTCATTAGGCTCTATACTAGTGAACAATTCATCTAGGAGCTTGAGTTTCAATACAATATGAAGAGCGGCATAGCACTCATCAGATTTTGATATATTCTTCAAATTCCTTGCGGAATATAGACATATCAAAGTCTACTACTTCTGATGCCGGGTCAGGTAGACAAACTTTTACGGTTTTCGCCCTAAACTAAAAACCACCATCAACATTAAGTCCCCTGCTTAGCACGTAACAGTGACATTGTTGCGGGGTAAGAACTAGATGGTGATAAACGAAAAACAAAACCAATAATATGAAGTAGATAGATATTACCAGAGGGATATTAGTTGGTTTGAACTTCCTTGGCAGTCGTACTGGTGAAGTAGCTTTCAATCAGTGCTTCTAACAAATTACCGCTCTTGCTCATCAATGGTAGAAAAAAGAAAGCGGCATGTCCGGTCAAGACCTTGGAGCTCAACCAGATTCTCCTAATCCCGTTCGTATGAGCGAGAGGAAGAAACCCTCTCCGGATTTAAAAAATTCATCGGGTATAAAGGGAGCGTATGCTCTTTCCTGTTTTGCACGAATATGAGGACCAACCCATCTTCGTGTACGCCAACCAGCAGCAAGGTAAGTTCATCTCGTCTTCGTATTTTAAATGTGAGTGCAATATCCACGTTTAACTCGATGTGATTGACTTTCTTTGTTAGCAGCGGTAGAGTGAGTATCAGCAGCAACAAAGCAATCTCCAATGGTTATGATCAGCAGTAATGCGAGCAAGGAAAACTCAAGGCAGGTGCTCTCTTCTCTTTTGCACATGTAGCCACCCAATAGTAACTAGGGGCATAATTTTTTTCTAGTTGGATAAGATGTCACCTGGGGATATTTCCGCTGCTAAGCCAAGGGGCATTAATGATTCCAAACATGCCAAATATGGATGATCACTTCTTCGAAGTGTCCTATACGTCTGTTAGGATTCATCTTAATCACGTGACGACTCTTCTTCATGGACCAGAGGGTGTAGAAGTTATACAATCGATCTTCTCCGGAATGTGTAATAAAGTTCTGTCCCCAGAATAATGAGTATCCAGCCTCTCCAGTGAATTTCAAAATTTTCCAAACTCCATTGTGCTCGATTACAAGAGGCCTTGACTTTAAGTTGTTTGGTGGGCGTATGAGTGTTATCCTCTAGACAAGGTGGAGGCAGTCCCCAGGAGAAATAGTTATGTCAGAGAGGATTGCAGGTGGCACTCGAGAAGCACAGTGATCTTCAATTCTTCGGATGTACGTGTATGTACATGTTTTGCTCCGTTTGACTGGCTAAATAACTTTGAACTAATCTTGCTCAACTTATTTCGTAGTTTTAGTGCTTTGAGAAGATGAACGCCTTTGTTGGATTTGAGCTAGCTGCAGGTATATGGGATGACGTTGCAGGAAGGACCGAGAGATAATCCAGGGATGGAGGCGACCGACGATGTTGAGGATGTGACTGCGCCCTCGACCCTCAATTTAATGCTCCTCTTGTAAATCATGTGTTAATTGGAGGGTTCAGCGTGTCAGCGAAGAATTCTGAGTTGTACGCCCTAATATGGAAGAAGTATGGACACATTTCCACGACCAAATGTGTGGTATGATCAGGCATGCTGCTTCTGAATGTGTGATCGAAAATCGGGAGTATCATCAAAACATGTATGTAGACTTCGGATTTAATGTTTCCTGGTTATGTGAAGGGATTTCCAAAATCCGAAATTCGCGAACTGAAATGGATAGACTTCCTTCCATGAATCTCATTAATCATAAATCGGAAATTAAGAAACTGTCTCAGGAGTTGAAGTTGAAGCAGGCTGCTCTTCGGGGTAGGAAAAGTGTTTTCTCTAAAAAAGATGAATTGTTGCTGAATGATTTCCCTTGAATGCCTTTATTTCCTTCCCAGGACTTTTCCTTTTAGGTGTTTTGGAAAGATGAGACGTTCCTTTGTGGTTTGATTTGGTTTTGAACAGGTAGGTGGCTGCTCTTGAAAGAATAAAGGTTTTTGTTTTGTAAAAGAAATGGTGTTTCACTAAAATCTTAACTATGAATGCAAATTGGTGCAAACATTTTGGATGAATTGTAAACATCGTATGAAAACAAAGGAAATACTAGGGAAATGACAATATAACGTTTTAGGCACTGACGGGAGCTATCTAGTGTGTATTGCTACTCTTCCCAGCTTGTAAGTACCAAGGAGCTTGCAATAGCCACCTTGTATGATTCCGGAAACTAGGTAAGGATCCTGCTACTTGACCTCCAGACTTATTTTCCTCAATCGAGACTTCTTCTAAACATTTGATAAAATATTGACAGGGACCAACTGTGAGGGTAAATTATCATACTCCGAAAAGGTGAGTTTGTCTGAATCGAGACGCCTGCTACAACGTCGCATGAATGACGCGTGTAAGGAGTAGTCTAATCTGCTCAGACGGTCAAGTCTAAAAAGAAGGACTTCATTTAATGAAGGATAAGAAGAGATGAGGAAGAATCTACATCGTAAAAGGAGGCTCGGGCGATCAATACTACGACCCAGAGGTGATACAGCACGAGGTTCTCTAAGGAAGAGTTACACGATGACAAGCAGAGCGAGACAACTCAGGAGGAGAACCAAACAAGCCATCACGAGGGATAGTATAGAACTCGTCCGAAGTAACGAAGACGATGTACGATAGCTCCACCAAGCTCGGCGAGACCAGACCTTCACGAGTCTACTTTGCCTATTAATACCAGTCCATGTAGAAGGAGATGGACAACTTATGTATTATTAGATGGTCTTTCTACAGAGAATTCCTGAGAGAGAGTAAGAAACCTAAGTGATATTTGTAGCTCTTTCAAGGGTAAGACCTTATAATCAATAAAGAAAACATCTTCTTTCCCGTGGACGTAGGTATTCATGGCCGAACCACGTTATATGCTTGTGTCAATCCTTACTTTTCATGATATTTACATCTTTTCATCTTGAATCTTGAATGTTTTAGTAGTTTATAGCCTTTAGATTTACTTGGGTGTAGTCATCAGAAAAGATGCAACTATATTTTGGCGCTAGAAACAGGGAGGTATGAAGATTAATTCTACCTCCCTAGTAACAGCTCTATATCGTTTTTATAATCTCCATGAGAAAAGTGGATTTTATACCACTGTAGAACCCTGTTAGAATTTATGAGTAGAGCTCGGACTCAAACACGATCCATACGATCTGTGAAGTCTTGGAGACCCTCAAAATCAACAGATCTACATATTTTTTCACTAAGTTTCTTTAAGGTTATTTGTTATTTTAATATTTCTCATATCTTCCTCAAGATGCTCAGGAGAGTTGTATATCGGAGTGAAAATGGAGTCTCAAATACTTCGGCACTCAAACGATCTCATCCATGAAGGAGCTGGGAAGAAATTTTAGTCTGTAAACTTCATAAAGGAAAATATCATCCTATGAAAGTTAAAAAGAGACAACCTGTTCATGATGTTCTTCATCAAACTTAAGATAATCTATGATCTCCTTCTTAGAAATATAACTCTAAGTCAAGGGGAAGGGTTAATGAGTACATAATCATTCATCAAACTTAAAGTTTGTCCAAAATCAAGAGTTTAAAGACATTGAGAAATATTACTGTTTATGGGTGAAAACTACTCCTGCAGAATTTGGTAATTTGGGGTGTGGATGAGGAATGAATTTAAACCTTAAACAAATGCACTGCGCGGTGAGTGCTTGTAGATTCGAGAGATCAATGCGTGCAAGTCCGGCCTAAACCAAGAAATGGCCGTTCCAGACTTGTTTCGGTCACAAAGTGAAGGAGATGGGGTTGATCTTAGGGAGGGAAGCGAAGAAGGTGTTGAGATTGTGAAGGTGTTGGCTTGCTTATGACTTGTATCAGAAAGGTGAGCAGGCTTGTGATTGATGCAAGCAAGCTCTGGGTGTTGGAATACGTTTTTGTATTAACACTTGGTTTTCTGTCTCGTCTGGACTTGTGTTGTTGTTTGAAATAGGGCGGAGAACCTATTTATACAAGTCATTGAGCCTTATTCACGTCTCTCGTGGGAAGTGGAGGAAGTGGAGTGATGGAGTAGTGGAGTTGTGCGTCGGTGCCACACGACCGGTCTTGCCCACTTCTCCCGTTCATCTCTAACCGTCCATGACTTCGACACGTTCTTGTGATGGCGCGTTGCACGCCGCACGCCGTAAACCGCCAGACCAATACCCCGAGTATGTATCCCCCATTTTGTGACATGATTGATGTCTGGAATGTGTGGATTGTGGATCCACGAAAGATAGCGTGTAATCTTTGAATTGAATAACTGCGTTATTTAGGAAGTCGATACTTGTGAAGTATCGTGTGTATTTTATGCAGTACTTGCATCATGGTGTGGTAAAGTGATGGGTAATGACGCCTCACCGACCAATTAACTCCCGATCGGGGTTGTATAACCAAGTCGGTGAAGTTGGACGGATGAGATGATCTTTGAGACACTCATCTGTGACCGTTAATGAATATTAGGGTTTTTGAAGAGGTGCGCAAGCATCACTCTTCAGCTTGGTCGAAACCAAGCATGGAAAGGGATTTGGAGAGGACCGACCGGGTATGTGTGTAGACAGCATGCCGGTGTGCACGTCCATACCTCACTGTCCCATGAAGGCGCGATCTAGGCCACTCAATTTGACCAGTAAAGTTGAGTGGTTGAGATCGGTTTGCGGCAGAAATCCATTGCCGCAAAGGAGTTGGAAACCGCGTGACATCCCTAGTTCGGGCACGCGTTTCAAGACGACCCATCTTGGTCGGTCTTGGTCGATCATACCAGCGTGTAGGTGGTAGGCTGGTGTTCACACCTATACCTGATTATCCCATGAAAACGTGATCCGAGCCATCCAAATCGTCCTAGCGAAGTTGAGTGGTCGAGATCGGTTGTGGTTTGGGAGGCGTGGCCATGCTAGTTTGGACGCACGTTTTGGATTAACCAGGCATGATATGCCTTGGCCGAACACATGAGGAGTTAGATGGGCCCACGGTGGTCATGCTGGTATGACCGGCCCTTGCTTAATCTAATCTGTGACCCTCCATTCGTGCCGGAGAAGATGGACGCGCGTGATGGCTTGAAACCCTAATTTTGGCTTTCAAAAGCCGTGCGCCATCTCTTGTTTGGGTGACAATTTTTTCACGACCAACCATGGTTGGTTTTGACCGATTGGTCAAATGTATAGGCTGGCCCACGGTGATCGTGTTGACATGCTCTGGGCCCTTTGAGTCTACATCTACACCCTCCATATATACCTGCGAAGATGGATGGTTGAGACTGTTTTGCGACACATGTAATATGCCGCAAACCCTAATTTAGGGTTTCCGTCCATAATGCTTGGTATGAACGGTTTCTTGGCAAGCTAGGCCAATGACCGACCATGCGGGGTCGGCCGTGGGTATTCCATACCTGCTTGGGGTGATGGAATTGATCTGGGGTCATCCAATCATGCTTATGGAGTTGGATGACTACGATCAGATCATATCCGGACTGATACGGTCAGTCCGGATGCTCAATCGGGATAGTATAACACACCGAGAGTCAGCCTTTACGGGTATTTCGTACATGGTTTCATTATAGTGCTTGGAGGTTCGTGTTACTCTTACAGAGTAACACTCAGTCGTCATGCCACACTGATAATGAGTACTGGAAATACAAGGCGGATATGAAATTCACAGAAGGGATTGTTGCTACATGCTCCAACCTGGAGGAATTTCATGTATTCACGAGAATGGGATTGTTGCTACATGCTCCATTCTTGGTGAATTAAGTGAGGGAGTATCCAACACTTATAAATGGCTTTATCTTTTACAAGATGTCAGCGCATGGTTTTTTCCTGGTTTTTTACAAATTTAACCTTAAACGAAAATCCACCATCAACATTAAGTCCCCTGCCTAGCACATAATGGTTACACTATTGTGTGGTAGGCATGAGATGGTGACATACATATGTGAGAAAAACAAGATAAAAGGAGTTTACCCGGAAGAGTGTTGGTCGACCGCTAGTTTCCCACGCCGTCACGCTTATATGGAATCCTTTGGTGGGCCGGTTTCTTTTTTGGGTATTTGAATCAAAAGAGGAAACCAAATAAGAGGGGAATCCTTCTTCTATTGGGATTCTTCTAATTTTTTGTCTATAAAAGAGACAAAACCCTTTTCTTTTTCCCCACGAGTTCTCTCTTCTTCTCTTTTTTTTTTTTTTTTTTTTTTTTTTGTTTGAAGGTAAAACCCTAGTTTGTTAGGTAAACACCTTTTGTAAGACATGTATATGCTTAGTTTTTTCCACCAAGGTTGATACGTCAATATTTTCTAGAATTGCTTAGTAAAACAACCCGTGAATCCATGTTGTTTTTGCTTCTTTCCACCATTTGGCTTGAATCCCGTAGACACGATTTCCATGAATAAAGAAAATCGTGTTATGATGCATGCGGATGAATGAATGCGGGCCCGCCATGTATGCCGGAACGTGGGTCTTACTCACATATGCTTGACTGAAATTTACACCGAACTTGAAACTTGTACCGGACTTGAAACCAATACCAGACTGAAACTTGTACCGAACTTGAAACCAATACCAGACTGAAACTTGTACCGGACTTGAAACCAATACCAGACTGAAACTTTTACCGGACTTAAATGGTGTTTGAACCAGCCATTGTGTGCTCCGATGTGAATTGCGTCTTTCCGTGTGTGACTACATCTCTCCTGTGCTTTCATACAAGTTCTAACTCCTGTCTTTTATTTCATTGTGGAAGAAAAGAATCCCTGTTGAGATGTTTTCTGGAGATAATGCTGATGCCAAGTCAGGAAGTGTTGACAGCTTCAAAGATATGCCGAGCATCGATGATGAATTATTCACCTCGCCTTTTCCAAACATTAGGAAACATCCTTCTCATAAGATAGTCTTGCTTTCCGATTCAGAAAATATGGAAGCTGATCCATTCTCTTCTTCGGCACTTGTGATGAGATTTTGTCTCCAGAGAAACGAATATCCGCCTTCTCCTATTGACTTCAAGACTTGCCATGCTCCACTGGGTTCTTACGAAGGATGGATGAGACGCATGTTAAGTAATAAGGGCATTAAGGACAATTTGACCAAAGCGCAGATCCTCAATGCGGTCATGGCATCTGCTACTCTCGAAATTAGGAAAGACATCGCGGGTTTGATTACCTTCATTTCTCGGTGGTGTATTTCTACTCACACAGCCATATCTAGATGGGGAGAGATGACTATTACTTTGGAGCGTGTGGCTGCATTAATGAACCTGCCTGTTGCTGGAAGTCTCTCTTACGAGCTCTCTGATACGGAACAAAGTAACTATGGTGCTATACTTCAAAAGGTGGCGGGATTCGACAGTCTGGACAAGGAAGAGAAAAAAGATGCGAGATGCTTTTACACCTGGTGGGTGTCGGAGTGGTCTCATGTAGACCCAGAGCCGGATCAAGAGTTGGAAAATGAGCTCAGTGTGATTGCGTTCCTGTCTTTATGGCTATCCAGAGATATATTCGATGATGGTTCTGGAAAGAAGACCATTAGAAGTGACCTTGTTAAGATTACTATAAGGTCAAGAAAGGGTGAAGTTCTTCCTTTAGGCGCATTGTTCCTTGGATCACCGTATTCTCATCCGGACGCTTTAGCAATGGACATGCATGTTTCTAATGGGTACAAGAAGGTGGAGTCGCACGTTCACTTCGCTTTTATTCAGCATTCTTATGGGAACACTTCAAAAGTTACGCTCCTACTCCCGGAAATTCGCTCAGTAACTTGTATGGTGGCTCGAGAATACTCCGTTGGAATAAAAAGCGTCCCAGAGGCGGTGCGAAACTTGTGGACGTATTTGACAATGTGTCTTCTGTAGATTTCCGTCCATGGGGGCCGGTCCACCCTTCCATTGTTCAGCCAAAGACTTTTGCTATCGCTTCTGACGGTCCTGATGCTGTGTGTTGTGTACCGATGTCGAAACTATGAAATCTGGAGAACTTATTTACTGCGCAGCCGCATTCCAGACATGTCCCGTCTCTATTTAACGGAGAATTTTCTCGTGACTCCGTACAATATTGGACAGGCTGCTCGCCAAATGGGATTTGATCAGGGTGTCCCATTTATTCGCTCACCAAGGGTTCCAAAAGAATCTCTCCCGAATATTCTTAACGCTGGCATGTTTTTGGAACGGGTGAGCCTTCCCTTCTGGCTTATTGGGAGAAACCCAGTGGTAACCGATAAGTACAAGGAATTTTGGAGCAGACAACTGTTGGTTTTCCAGAAATTTTCGGAGAGTGTTGTGACAGATCCACGTGGTGAGCCATCTTCTGACATCTTGACGAAGCATTTCCGGTTGAAGCCACTTCCAGCCAAACGAACCAGAGCTGAGGATTGCAGTCCCCAAGTAGGAGAGAGACCTAAGAGGCAAGCATGCGGTCCGGTAATCCTCAATTCCTCCAATATGCAGGTATTTAAATCTTTTCCCCTCGGTTCTTTCATTTCTCCAGTGTAAATTCCTCTAAAAACGATCCTTGCTTGAAATCAGGGAATTTCGAAAGAGAATGTCTTCACAAGGTTGGCACGCATTCAAAATGAGAAGGCTGGTAATGTTGGCCTTCATGCTGAGAAGTCTGGCGGTACTGACCTTCATGCTGAGAAGTCTAAAGAAACCGCTCCTTTTTCTGACCATGACAGAGATGATGCAAGCTCGGTTGAACAAGGCGCTTCCCTTAGTGATCTTGTTGACGGGGTCGTGATGGAAATTAGCACCCAGAGCGAAATAGATGCCGGAAGGAATATGAGAGAGGCAGTGCCTGCTATAGTTGAGGCGGCTCCTCTTGAGATCCATCCTGAACAGGTTCCAATCAATATGGCTATTGTGGTGACTCCTTTTGAAAGGACTCCTGCAACTGACAAGGCTCCCGCGGTTGGTGAATTGCCGGTGATGCAGCCTGGGGCTTTGTTCGATCCTCCTTTTACTATCCCTTATCCAGGCCATGTGTTGGTTGGTGGATTCAGCGTGCCGGTTCAGTTCAAAGAGTTGTACACAGCGATATGGGAGAAGCACAGTCACATTGCTACCACCACGAAACTCAAAAGTCGTCTTGCGTTGGTCAACCGCGTCCAAGAAGCTTTAGTTTCTATCCATGGGATGAGCGTCACGACTGGTCGAACAGTTTCTGAGGAGATGATTGAAGATTGGAGGTGTCATCGGGACGTGTTTGCGCAGTACAGCTTCAATGCTCCTTGGTTCTTCAAAGGTTTCTCCAAGATTCAGGAGCTCCAGAAATTACAGGATGAAATCCCTTCCGCGGACTGTGTTGCTCGCCAGGAAGAAGAGGTTGAGAAGTTGTCTAAGGAACTGGAGTCAAGCAGTCGTGCTTCAAAGGATGAAAGTCTCTCTCGCCCGGAAGGACGAGTTGTTGTTGGACTTTCCTTGAAGGACTTGCCTCCTTTTAGATGTTTTTTCTTTTTGAGTATTCATGGCTATAATAAGTAATGCCTCTTCTTTTAGATGTTTTTTGGTCTTTTGCACATGAGTGATAAAAGTGAGGATTTTATTTTAAGTGTAATTTGGCTTTGTTGGTTTTGAATAAGTAAATCTCAATGAAACCCCACAACACATCCATTTATTTTGAGATAGTCTTGACTGAATAACTTTTTCTAGTTAAATGAATCGAAAAAGAGGTTATTTTAAATGGAATTTGCATCTTGGTCATGAATGATTGCACATGAAATTGCAAATGTTATGTAAAAGGGAAATCAAGGTACTTGTGCCGAATGGAAACAAACATGGCGTTGGAGAGTTCGATCCATTTCTCGAGCCTCTTTCTCCACCTTGCCTGCGGGATGTTAAAATGTCCACGTCCACCTCCTTAGCCCACCGGTGATTCATGCTTGACTAACAAAGGAAATTCTTTGTTTTGTGAATCTTTCGTGCCATGAAATGGCAAAAATTGTTGAATAAAACTTCCTTTAGCTTCTAAGCCATTAGTTCTCTGAATGAGCGGTTTCACCAGTAATTCCTGTAAAAGCTCTAAAATGATGTTATTAGTAAGATATCGAGACCTAGCTAGTATAAATGTGGGTATAAAAGTGTCGCACTTGTGTGCTTATCATTAAGTCCCCAGTGAATTCTAAACTATCTTTCCTGTAAAATTGTTGAATAAAACTTACTTGCTTTCGAAGCCTCACTTGTATCGAACCGGAGTAGTTTCTATCGCACCAATCTCTCGAGTTATCGCTTTGGACCAAGCTTCTCCCGAACAAAGGCGCTTCAAAGCGTTGCATTCACTTGGTGGGGTGATGGAGGAACCGGTGGAAATGACAGTACCTCGGGTCCATTACTTCTTGATCGATGGCGGACGCCATACCGGGGTAGCTCCACCTCTCCATTTCGTACCCACGCCTCTAGTAGCTCTAGAATCTTCTTCATTGGGAAGGGGAAATGTAAGTGTCTTGAGTCTGGGTTTTCCTGCGTTAGTGGGCGTTGTGATGTCTCTCCGTGGCTTTGATGTGGAACAAGAGATGAAGTTGGAAGATTTGCGAGTGCCACCATATCATGGATCGCTCGCCTAGGTAAAGGGATGTGAAAGGTGTCGTAATGTCACCGCCGAGTGGCCGGATTGAACGTTCCCATCCTCCGTATTCAGGTATTTCCCGATTGATGTCTCCTTCCTCAAGCATTTCTTCGATCGGTTGGAAGGTCGACGCAGATTGGACATCTTAGGGCTTCGGCAAGAGTTTTGAGATATAAATCCTCTAGCAGGGCTCCATAGGCTGCAGGCTCCCTTTCTTTATCTGGCAGACATTGTAGTACTCCGAACAAGTCTTTTCCTCTGTCTGGACCATGTTGTCCATCTTTCTTGATTCGCTTTATTTGCGTGCTCTTTTTGCTTCTCCACTTGTAAAGGTGTGACTCCTGACTAAGGATTCAACGTTTCTTGCACTGTCTGAGTTTGATGACTATCGACCCTCATTGTAATTGTACTGTTATATCATTCAAAAGGCGAAATGTCTCGCTCTGCCTTCTGGTGATACCGGCTTGATTTGCCAAGACATCCTCCAACATTCCAGCTATGCTTCCCATGATATCTCGAACCACTGCGGATCCTGGTGAGGATACATCGTGAGACGAAAAAACGAAGAATTGAGAATTCGATTCTTGTAACCGAGAGATCAATCTCCCACTGTGGTCGCCAATTGTTTATGGGTGAAAACTACTCCTGTATAATTTGGTAATTTGGGGTGTGGATGAGGAATGAATTTAAACCTTAAACAAATGCATTGCGCGGTGAGTGCTTGTAGATTCGAGAGATCAATCTGTGCAAGTCCGGCCTAAACCAAGAAATGGCCGTTCCAGACTTGTTTCGGTCACAAAGTGAAGGAGATGGGGTTGATCTTAGGGAGGGAAGCGAAGAAGGTGTTGAGATTGTGAAGGTGTTGGCTTGCTTATGACTTGTAATGAAAGGTGAGCAGGCTTGTGATTGATGCAAGCAAGCTCGGGTGTTGGAATACGTTTTTGTATTAACACTTGGTTTTCTGTCTCGTCCGGACTTGTGTTGTTGTTTGAAATAGGGCGGAGAACCTATTTATACAAGTCATTGAGCCTTATTCACGTCTCTCATGGGAAGTGGAGGAAGTGGAGTGATGGAGTAGTGGAGTTGTGCGTCGGTGCCACACGACCCGCCTTGCCCACTTCTCTCCCGTTCATCTCTAACCGTCCATGACTTCCCGACACGTTCTTGTGATGGCGCGTTGCACGCCGCACGCCGTAAACCGCCGAGACCAATACCCCAGTATGTATCCCCAGTTTGTGACATGATTGATGTCTGGAATGTGTGGATTGTGGATCCACGAAAGATAGCGTGTAATCGTTGAATTGAATAATGCGTTATTCGGAAGTCGATACTTGTGAAGTATCGTGTGTATTTTATGTGTATCTTGCATCATGGTGTGGTAAAGTGATGGGTAATGACGCCTCACCGACCAATTAACTCCCGATCGGGGTTGTATAACCAAGTCGGTGAAGTTGGACGGATGAGATGATCTTTGAGACACTCATCTGCGACCGTTAATGAATATTAGGGTTTTTGAAGAGGTGCGCAAGCATCACTCTTCAGCTTGGTCGAAACCAAGCATGGAAAGGGATTTGGAGAGGACCAACCGGGTATGTGTGTAGACAGCATGCCGGTGTGCACGTCCATACCTCACTGTTCCATGAAGGCGCGATCTAGGCCACTCAATTTGACCGGTAAAGTTGAGTGGTTGAGATCGGTTTGCGGCAGAAATCCATTGCCGCAAAGGAGTTGGAAACCGCGTGACATCCCTAGTTCGGGCACGCGTTTCAAGACGACCCATCTTGGTCGGTCTTGGTCGATCATACCAGCGTGTAGGTGGTAGGCTGGTGTTCACACCTATACCTGATTATCCCATGAAAACGTGATCCGAGCCATCCAAATCGTCCGGCGAAGTTGAGTGGTCGAGATTAGTTTGTGGTTTGGGAGGCGTGGCCATGCTAGTTTGGACGCACTTTTTGGATTAACCAGGCATGATATGCCTTGGCCGAACACATGAGGAGGTAGATGGGCCCACGGTGGTCATGCTGGTATGACCGGCCCTGCTTAATCTAATATGTGACCCTCCATTCGTGCCAGAGAAGATGGACGCGCGTGATGGCTTGAAACCCTAATTTTGGCTTTCAAAAGCCGTGCGCCATCTCTTGTTTGGGTGACAATTTTGTCACGACCAACCATGGTTGGTTTTGACCGATTGGTCAAATGTGTAGGCTGGCCCACGGTGATCGTGTTGACATGCTCTGGGCCCTTTGAGTCTACATCTACACCCTCCATCTATACCTGCGAAGATGGATGGTTGAGACTGTTTTGCGACACATGTAATATGCCGCAAACCCTAATTTAGGGTTTTCCGTCCATAATGCTTGGTATGAACGGTTTCTTGGCAAGCTAGGCCAATGTCCGACCATGCGGGGTCGGCCGTGGGTATTCCATACCTGCTTGGGGGTGATGGAATTGATCTGGGGTCATCCAATCATGCTTATGGAGTTGGATAACTGCGATCAAATCATATCCGGACTGATACAGTCGATCCGGATGCTCAATCGGGCTAGTATAACACACCGACAGGGGCTCAATCGGGCTAGTATAACACACCGAGAGTCAGTGTACGGGTATTTCGTACATGGTTTCATTATAGTGCTTGGAGGTTCGTGTTACTCTGTAAGAGTAACACTCGATCGTCATGCCACACCGATAATGAGTACAGAAATACAAGGCTGATATGAAATTCACAGGAAGGGATTGTTGCTACATGCTCCAACCTGGAGGAATTTCATGTATTCACAGAATGGGATTGTTGCTACATGCTCCATTCTTGGTGAATTAAGTGAGGGAGTATCCAACACTTATAAATGGCTTTATCTTTTACAAGATGTCAGCGCATGGTTTTTTCTGGTTTTTTACAAATTTAACCTTAAACGAAAATCCACCATCAACAATTACCTAAAATGGGAAGATATGCTCAATCGTCATAACTTGGTTTTTTCCTAGTAAAGGTATGACGTGGGGAAGAAGTTAATTTTCTTGAAAAGAGAGATAAACTGAACACCTTTTTCCATCACTAAAACTTTATGCAAGTGGGGAATGTTTTGACATATTCACATGTCTCCAAAATTTACTGCAAAGTCTTCATGTACTAAACTGTCCAGTCTGATCTATAACTTAGCAATTGCACATGACCTGCAAATTTAGGGTCGCACTTTTCTAGAAGAATAGACAAATTAAGCATTATAGCATATATCGCAGGTATGGCGATGGTGACAAGGTGATCAGCTCGCGCGAGCCAAGGTGAAACTGGTGGAACGCAACAAGAAGGACTAGACGAAATGGAGCTAGGTGAAATGATGCACAAAGGTATACTCCAAGGAGATGGACAACCCGATAATCAATATCGGGAGGGGTTAATAGATAACTCCAGCTCTAACGAAGAGGGAAATCCCTTCGAAGGGCAGGATGACATCCATCAAACTCAACCAGGAGGGTTGAATCGTTTGCCAAGGCAAATAATAAACAACGAGGCAAAGAAGGACAACCCTTCTAGCCTCGGAAACACCAACGAGACCATCGAAGCCATCCTAAAAGCACAGGAGGTGCAGGATGAGTGAATGAAAAGGTTAGGAAGACGTAACAGGAGGCTAGAACGAAGAAATCGCAGGCTGAAACGCAAATCAAAGAAAAAGGTGCCACTCGCTAACATAGAGGAGACCCCTGAGGAGGAGAATCCTTTCGAAAACTTGCAAGACGATGAGCGCGTCCCTATCCCTAACACCTCGAACGAGGAAACAACGGATCGCTTTCCCAAGAGAAGCTGAAGCGTTTTAAACCAGGACGATAGCCTGTCTGAAGGATCGTCCGATATCGATCCCAAGCATAGACGAGAAAAGAATATAGAAGATAAAGTTAAGACCAACTATGAGGCCGAGAACCTCGCAGACACAAATCCTAGACGAGGGGAAACCTCGAGATCAGCTCGTTCTAAGATTGTATCGTATGACGAACAATCAGACAAATATTCAGGGCGATTAAGACATCGCCATCACGAAATCTCTTTCTCGCCCGAAAGAGCGTTAGGAAGAAAAAAGAAGGTCGAAAGGAGGCACATCGATGACCAGTTACAAGCCCAACTCTGTCATCTAGAAGCCATGTGTAGAGAGTCTACAAAAAGGCAAGAAAGCAAGAAGTTGGCGGAATTAGTCCAAGAGGCTGGACAATCTCCCCTGTCGGAGAGTCTATTGGCCCAACCATTTCCAAGGAAATGCTCGCTCCCAACATTCACAACTCCCTTCACCGGGACCGGTGATGTAATAGAATATCTCCGATCATATCGCATGACACTAACTCAGTGGAACCAGTATGACATAGTGATGTGTAGGTTCTTTCCTGCTAGTCTAAAAGATGAAGCCCTAATGTGGTTCAATAACTTGCCGAAGGCGTCGGTTAAGTCATTTTCCCACCTATCCGAGTTGTTCCAAGAAACATACATACATAACTGCCGAGCCAAACCAGAGATCGACATGCTATTTCAATTAGCTCGGGGACCAAATGAGTCACTCCGATCGCAGGTAACTCACTGGAGAAAATTATGTGCCGAGATCGGAAGAGTCCCAGAGGCCTATGCGATCTTGGGCTTCAAAAACGGTCTAAGAAAGACAGATCCCATATTCGTCCGCATGTACGAAACCATGCCACCTAATCTGGGAAAATTGCGAGAGATTCAAGAGGACTACGCGGCCCTTGAAGAACTCAAAGACGGTACTTATGATAAATTGGTAAAAGTAACTAGTAGAGGAGCAAATGTGGTAGAACCACAGAACCCTCAGGCACCAGCCCAAGGAGCAGGGCGATCTAACAACGGATCCACCCAGTTCGATAAACATCGGAATGGAGGGTGGAAAGGGCGAGATCAAGCCCAGCAAAAGAAAGGAAAATTTGTAGACCCAGTCTACACGAAGCTAAATGCTCCCCTATCCGAGATCCTCAAGAAGATTGAGGGAAAATACAAGATTACTTATCCATGGAACAGAGGACAGCAGCCAGAGCGGGCCAAAAACAGAACAAATTTTTTTGAGTTCCACCAATTCCATAGTCACACGACAGACTCGTGCAAAGATCTGAAAAAGATGGTGCAAGACATGATTGATGAAGGCAAACTCCAGGAGTACATCGCGCATCCAACGACCCAACCAACCACAGGAGCACCTGTACATCGCGTAGAAATACCACGCGAGTCACAATACTTGGGATGCAATACGATATCCCACTCAGCTATCACAGTTCCCGTACCTGAAGGAAATATCACAGGACGAATTCACAAACAAAACTTCGAAGGTGACGAAGTTTTAAGTGTAACAATTGAACCTCCCATGCAGAAGTTGATGAAAATACCTATTAGTTTCAACCTCTGAGGCACCCGATGTAGGAAGAAACCACAACGACCCACTAGTGGTCACGATGGCTATTGCACTCCCCGAAAACGAGGGCGAGGAAGAAAAACCTATGGTATTTCCATGGGCCATGCCTAATATTTTAATTGATGGAGGAAGTTCCGTCGAAATTTTATTTTATGAAACATTCAAACAAATGGGTCTTAAAGATGAGTGTCTGATCCCATCTACCTACAACATATTTGGATTCAATGGCTCATCGACTCGCCCAAGAGGTGAAGTTACATTAGAGATCCGCGTGGGGAAAATTCTCACTCTAACTACTTTCTGTGTAATAGATGTACTTTCACCCTACACAGCTATTATCGGGCGATCCTGGGTCCACGGGATCAAGAGAGTCGCCTCAACCTACCACCAGAGGCTAAGGTTTCCAATACCTGATGGGATCGCAGAGATCATCGGAGACTCAGGCGAGGACAAATACTGTTACAACATGGACGTCCGAAACGGTGAGAACAGGATAAACTCCCAAAAGGCGCAGAAAAGAGGTCTAAGGATGCTAACATCCAGGTTGAGACCCACGATTACATAGCAATAACAAGCGAAGCAAGGCTCTCGGACGATGCTCCAGCCTCGGAAGCCGTCCTAATCTCGGATTCGTCCACGGAATCCTTATAGAAATCACAAAACCTCTCCGATATTGGAGAGCGTAAGTCCATCTTCCACTCAGAAGTTGGTACCCCCCTCAATAAAAAGGAGGAGAAAAAACTGATAAAAATGCTCACAAAACACTCTAATGCCTTCACATGGCTCATGTGAGGCATATTTGGAAGAAATCCAGAAGTCTATTACAATTACTTGAGAATAGATTTAAAGCGTAGGCCTACGAAGCAAAAGGGGCAAAAACAACTCCCTAATATCGATCAGCTCATAGAAGCAACATCTGGATGTGAACTATCATCCATGATGGACCAATACTCGGGCTATAGCACCCTAAGACAAGGGAATAAATCCTTAACTCACAAAACCAGGTCCCAAGGACATTTCTGGCCTCGCACGAACAAAGATTCGAAGCAAACGATAAAACCATGCTTAAAGCATCAGGAGCCTAGACATGTCACCTCAATAAGTTTGAAATCTGTTTTAAGCCCTTGGCCATTCACCAAGTGGGAAGTTGACATCGTTGGCACTGTACGAGCTGGAATAGGACAAAGAAAATACCTGATTATCAACGCGGGCTACCACACGAGATGGGTGGAGGCCTAAGCCATCGGACACGTCAAAGACAGCGATGTCCTCAAAGTTCTCTTTGAACGTATCATATATCGCTCCAATATCCCATCTCTCATCGCATCAGTCGATGAGACCCAACCCCGAGGGGAACATATTAGTCTCCTCTCTAACTGCCCCAAAGTCAGGGGAAGGAAGTCTACACCCATCTACCTCGAACGCCATGATCAGAAACAGGTCATCAACAAGACCACCACTGACATAATCAGAAAGAAGCTAGATGGAGATAAATCTAACTGGTGTGCACGATTATATAATGTTTTGTTGAGCCATCGAACCACCCAAAGAGAAGCGGCAGGGACGACTCCCTCTACTCTTGCCCAGGACGCAGAGGCAATGATCTCAATAACTAATATCTAAATTCAAGACAAGAGACCAACCTCGAGCATAATGCTCGCCAAGGAGAACCAAGAAATGGTTCCCCAGAGAACGGAGGATTACCATCGGAGGAAAACCCGAGAACGCAATCAGCGTGACCATAAGAGACAATTTAGCCCAGGCGATAAAGTCTGGCGCGAGATCCCGCCATACCAGCGCGAGTCGGGAAAATTTGCTCCCATCTGGGAAGGACCACTAACAGTCATTGCCAAGGCAGACGAAGAGCCATACAGATTGCTCAAACCTAATGGGGAAGAACTAGAACACCCCTAGGATATCAAATACCTCAAGCAATACAATGCCCAAACAACTTATCGCTTGGGAAGATAAAATTATGAAAATGGGACTCAAATCCCTACTTGTAAAAGCTCATGGTACCTTACCTGAATGTACTAAGGGCTTATAAACCCTCTTTTGAGAATAATAAAATTAATCCTTTTGTGTGCTTATTAATTTTTAGTTTATCTTTTCTTTCGCAATTTTCTGCTTTCATTTTTCGCTTTTTCTTTTCTCGCATTTGCATATAGCATTATCATACCATATTTTTATTATAACGAAAGCCCATCAAGATCATGGCATGGTGCTAGACACACCTTCCATTCTACAAAACGAATGATGCGGGTACAATATCTAAGCTGCCCGAGACGAACACAGACCTAAGGCAATGACGTCTAGCCCACTGAAGCAAGATGAAGTGGGGGACACCCTAAGCTACCTAAGACGGAAATAGACCTAAGGTAATGCCATCACGATCACGAATCGGATGATGTCCTGCCATAACAGGAGATATCCAAAATCAAGGTACTTACCTTTGGCTAAGGAAAGAATCACTTGACCGAGATATTGCCCTCCAAAATAATGGTTAGCAAGAAAGTGACTCACACAACCGATCACTTAATCATGGGGCAAGTGTAACCTATACTGGACACTATTAAAAAATCAAGCCCACAAAGGCATCAGAACAAAGGCGAGAAGGGAAATGTGTCATACTCAAAATCCAACACCGTAAGAGATGACCTATCCAATTAAGGAATTGATCACCCCTTGGCTTTGTCACCCATGGTTGGACCAACGGCATGCACAAAAATCTCCGAGATCCACCAAAGATAAACACATCATATGACATAATTTAACAAAGGAAACTGTCATTCATATGAACAACTACTTCAAAAGAAAGTACCATTTCCTCCCACAAATGAGGACTTGCTGAAATATGAGTAGCAAAATAACGCCTCCAACATAAAGAGAGGACTTGGTTAGCACACTAACTAATCCAAACAATTAAAATATTGCCTCGCAATGAGAACGAGGACTTACCAAACAGTGTCTTTCTACACATCACACCACGAAATTCAAAAACCAAAAGGAGACACAAAAGGTTCTTAAAAGGCAAAGCTTACGCGAGTAAGAGAACCAACGAACTTAAGCCTGGCCATCATCAGTAGCGCCCTGATCGGTCTCCATCCGATCCTCGCCCTCAACAGTATCTGGAGCAACTTGCTTGGGCACGGGCTCAAGGGGATTAGGTACCTTGGAGTATTGTGCCTCTTCGAGTAGCTATCCCGCACCTTGGATAGTTCCAATCTTTAGAAGCCAGGGATTAGGTACCTGAAAACAATTCTCGCAAACAAGTGAGAAACAAGACAAGAACCGAAAAGCAAAGATAAAAGCAGAAATTATAAAAAGAAACTAAAAACTTAATAACAAGTCGTATACCTCCCCGGCAGCGGCGCTAAAATTTGACCGGTTGTCAGCCGTGCAAATATAATTTCACTTTCTCACTCAACTAGATATAAATATAGTATGTGATAAGAAAGAGTTCGTTCCCACAGAGAGGCTTTTGTTGTTATAGAAATTCAGTTTCTTAGTAACCAATGGGGGATTTTTTGTTGTTTTAACAAAGTAATAAAATAAAATAAAGCAAAGCAAATAATTGGAATAATCAATGAGGAGAAGATATTGGTCACGGGATAGTATCATTCACAAACATGTATTTTCATCAATGATTAGAATTGATAGTTCAATCTCTCATTTACTAAAAGTCCTAGGATACCTTGATTGCAAGTATATCCCGCTAATTCCCTGATTTCATCACAACCACATTAAAAGATGCATATGTGAATTCTTCCTAGAAAGCAACCTAAGTGTAAAAGCACAATTAGATTTAACTCCCTCAAAGCACTAAGTTCTCTGGAATAAGACTAATCAAGGCAATTAAACGTGTAAAAGCACTAATTTAATTTAACCAAGGTTATGATTCACTTGTGTCTAGTAGGATATATCACTACAAGCACTACCCACAATTATGCTACTTAGAATCAGGGATAAACAACTTTTTCGTATTGAAAACCGTAATATAGCTCTAGAGATGAATGCAAATCGGATTGATTCCGGACTCAACCAAAC
Source organism: Papaver armeniacum (assembly GCA_023531295.1). Classification (NCBI taxonomy): domain Eukaryota; kingdom Viridiplantae; phylum Streptophyta; class Magnoliopsida; order Ranunculales; family Papaveraceae; genus Papaver; species Papaver armeniacum. Next base: position 336,742 of record JAJJWW010003564.1, on the reverse strand, counting down.
AAACAATCAAATCATATGACAATATAAACCATGAATCATAAACAATAACTTATTAAGACAAAACTAATTCATAGATTCAAATAAAATGTTGAGAAATCCACTTTATCCCATAACCAATAATAATTGTTTAGCTACTCATAGCTATGGAGCTCATCATAAAAATATTAATTGAATAGAAGAAGATGAACAAAAGCAAACCCTAGAAGCGTAAACAAAAGCGGCTCTCTCCAAGTTCCAAGAATAATATGTGATCCAAAAGTTGTAGGACTTCTCTTTTATAGCTCCTCTTGTTCCAATATTAGGTCTAGTCTTCAAAGTCCATTAGATGGAAATCCACCAAGCCCATAAGTGAGAGAAACCCATGTAGAAAATATGCCACAAAAATTGTCGCCGGAAAACTGGTATTATGGCCGGAATCCGGCACCAGAAAAATATCTCAGGTGACCGGCAAAGTCCACCCGGTCAACGAGTCAGCTCGGTCGAGTTAACTCAGAGTCAAGGCGAGTCAACACCGATTCATATATCTGACTCGGTCAAGTTGGCCAGGCCAGGCCATTGCACAGGCCATATCTTCTGCTGCACTATCATTTTGCTTCACCGGTTAAACTCCGACCATGATGGTCATCCCTTCTTCACAAACGTGCAGCTTCTTCTTCCATACAATTCTGCCACTCACTTCTCAGGCAAACACAAGCATTCACTCCATTTCAACCACCACCAGAACTGCCAAGCATACAACACCTGCAACTTCAAAATCAGCAGCATCAGAAACCATTTCATCCACAGTGCAATTTCAGTTCATTCGACTTTGTAATCCTTGTTCACTGCAGCATCATATTTAACTTCAGCTCTTCCTCAGGCCCATGTTTCCTCTGTCGATACCTAACATTCATCTAAAGCAACACATTCCTCACCTGCACCTGCAACTCATTCTTTTATCAGGCCTGTAGTGTCAACACTGATTCAAGCCATTCTTGCTTCAGTTGAGGTGCAATTCAGTTGCAGTGACCCACAACCCACAACACCAATCTCATTGCAGCAGCAATATTAACAGCTAATATCCCTGCCAAGTCTCAATTCCACCACTGCAATATCTTCTCATCTGCCTCGATCATTCTGTCTTCGCCAGTAGTCGCCATCCCTGTAAATCATCAAACCAACAATCCATTGCAGTGCACAACACCTGCAATCTGATCTGTACCAGCAGTTCATACCTATTCTGTAGCTTTCACAGCTCCATAACCATCAACCAGTTCAGCCAACACAAACCATTACCATCACCAGACTCTCACTTTAGGAAGCAACACAACCTTCTTGTATAGCAACCACTAACTCAGCTGCAACAGTACTCAGCTTCTTAATCTTCTGCCTAAACTCCATTATTTCCTGCAACTGCAGCTGCTCCTTGGCTCAGTTCCTGCACTTCCACTCTACAGCTTCAACTCCAGCTGCTACTCGAATACCTCCAAAACCAACAACACCATTTCAGTTCAGCTCCACATGCTTATCACTCAATTGCAGCCAACTTCAATGTCATTCCCTCGGCAATTACTAATTCACCTCAGTTTCTGCCTTGTACACAATTGCAGCTAAACCTCACCATCAATACCAGCTCAGGCCACCATTTCCAAAGCAGCACGGATTTAAGCCCCCAAGCTCTATCCATGTATTCTTAGTCACAGCTGCAACTCAGCATCACCAGGACCACAACTGCTCAACAGCACCAGCACTTGCTCCAGTTCATTACCAAAATTCCCACCTGAGCTGCAACTCACTCTTGAACTCAACCAGTGCCATCAATTCCAAGCAACATCAAAACTCATAGACAGACAACAATTCAAACACCAAAATCATCTGATACCTATCTCAAATCGAACTCTACTCATAATCTCACAAATCCGTCACCTTATGAACATCTTCTCCTCCATTTCACAAACCAACAGCATCTTCAACTTCTCAATTTCAGATTCAAGCACACATTGAGAAACCCTAAAAACCAATTTCTTTATTACCAGCAACAGAACCAAAAGCATATCTAAATCTGAGGATAACCCATGCTTTAACAATCCTTGAATCAATCATCAACGTCACCAGATTCTGAAATCGATCTGTAACAGAATACTCACAGCACAAACCCATATTTCTATTGATTAACATCGAGCCCTAATTTGTCCCTGTGAATTTCTCTTCATCATCTCCATGAATCTCTTGATTACACCATTAACATCTATGAATCTCTCCTTCCCTCTGACTCCCATGGTTTCCTTCTCTCAATTTCATGGCAACAGCCGCAACTTCTCTCATTTATCAGACAGCAGGAGGAACAAATGATAAGAGAAATAAATCTTCTCTGAGTCCGAAACTCCACTGTTGCAAACCCATCTCCTCAACTCCTTCATTTCATTATCTCAGACCCTAACTTAATTTCATGGGTTTCATCATCTTCTCGATTCAAACCCATCTCTGAATAACTCACTCTCAGACACACAGCGGACACCAACCTCTCGGTTTCAGACAGTATAGGAAGGATGAAAATAAGAGAAAATGATTTCTCTGAATTTTAGGTTTAAGTGTAGGAAATGAGAGTGATATAGCCACCCATGTAGTATTGGATAAGGGCCAACTGAAATGGCACCCCATTACATGTACTGTCAGTTCTGGGAAACTGACAAGCTTAATCAATGATTTTGCTCATAACTTTCTCATGCGACGTCGGAACAGCCTCATTCTTTCGCCACTGGCTTCATATTTTTGTCGTTCTCTCTCCAAATGGACGTTTTCTCCTTCTTTTGCTCCCAAGGACTCCATTGCACCTAATAACTCAAAACTAAACATAAGAGATGCAATTTCCAAGGATTATAACAAAGAAAGCATAAATACTTGTAGGACCATAATATCGCAACGTACAGGGCTCGCGGGATTAATGAACGACGGTGTCGCGAGGGAGTCGCAGGGAGCTAAAATAAACGACGCAATGAATAACGACAGGCAAAACATAAAGAAAACGTGAGATCTGGCGAGGGTTAAGAAGTGTCGCGAGAGTGAATGTTTGTGCATCTGCGACACTTCGCGAGACATTCCCGAAAATAAAGGGTAGCTTAGCTGTCATCCACTATGTATTACCCTATATAAAGGGCTAAGTGAGTCTGTAAAAGAGAGAGATCTTTTTGGAATTGTTGAGCAAGTCATTAGGAGAGAGAAAGCTTAAGAGTGTTTTAATTCCTAAGTGTAATTCTATTTTCCTGTGTAAACATTCCATGAATCCAATCAATAAATATTCTTGATCTTACATCTTTCAATGGATTGATTAAGCAAAATCGAGTAAGGGGTGTAGTGTGGGATTTCCTGCAACTACATATGCGCTAGAAACAGGGAGAGCAGTGATTGACGTAGAAATTGGAAAGAATCTGGATTAACAGAGAAGAGATTTGGAAAAGATACTCAAGAATTCATTGAAAAAGAAAGATGGCTAGAAGAAGAAATGTACAAGAGCAACCAACGATTGTAAGAAGAAGTGGGAGACTCGCTGGAGAAAGGAGGAATGAAACAGGAGAATCGTCAAGGATGAATATGAGAAATGATGGAGAAGATCAAAACCAGCCACCGATCTCCCCAGTAGCAAACGCGGCGGTGGATTATGATAGAGTAAGTGTGCATACTTGGAGATCTGATTCTGAAGATGAGAGAGAAGAGGAGCAGCAGCTGGTGAGCAATGGACAAGGGGAGCAAAGGACGAATGGAGAAACCAATCCAGGAAACGAAGAAATCACAGCATTAGAAAGATTGAGACAAACAATACACGAAGAAAGACGGCTAGAGGCAGAAGAACGAGCAAACTTGACAAGACAGAATCATGAGTTGAGGATGGAAAATATGAGATTGCAAAATAGAAGATCAAGAAGTAGTGCGAGATCAAGCTCGAGATCGATTAGGGAAGAAAGAGGGAGAGTTCTACCAACAGAAAGTACCGAGGAAGAAAACCAACAGGAAACACAAAATCCAAGCATAGAGCATGGCGAGAGAAGAGGAGAAATGGAAGATCGTTATATTCCTCAGCCCGAAAATTTTCAAAATGAGCGGAATAGGGAAAATCAAGGAAACATGCAACTCCAAGGGCCGAATGACCCAGCTGCTGAGGGAAGAATAATCTTGCACGGGAGAGAAGAATTGAGAAGAAACCGAGAGATCGAGGATGACATTGAGAGACACTACATTGAACAAGCGCGACTAGCTCGCGAGAGAGAAAGGATAAGAGCAGAAATGGAAAATCAAGAGATGGAAGAAGCAATCCGGCAGAATAACCATGACAACCGCGAAAGAAGGAGGGAACAAAATCGTACCAATAGAAATATTAACGAAGAATATGAGAGGGTGCAGATGATGAGAGCGGAGAGGCAACCAAGAAGAGAGAACAACCGATATAATGGTGTGCGAATTGATGAAAGAAACGAAGAAGAGCGTCGCGGGGAAAGAAGAGGAGAAAATAACGAGCAGGAAGGTCAAAATAGGCACGAGCGAAGAAGGAGAGAAGCAGAGCTAAAAAGACCAGTAGAATCAAATTCTGAGGCAAATGAACAAATCTTAAGAGAACTAGCTGAAATGAGAGGATTACTGAACAATAGAAGGGAAGGAGGAAGGAGACAGTTAGACGAAGCCATCGCAGACGCCGCGAAGAATCCCTTCACGCTAGAAGTACAGATGGGAGGAATACCTCCTAAGTGCAATCTACCTGCGTTAACCAACATCTTTGATGGAACAACCTGTGCGGTACAACATATCAAGGCTTATATGAGATGTATGTTACAGTGGGAGAACCATGATGCTATACTATGCAAATATTTCGCGTCAAGTCTAATAGGAGAAGCACTAAAATGGTTCGAAGGTCTGCCAAGAAACACAATCACATCATTTAACCATTTACAAGCCACATTCCTGGGAGCATACATAAGTAACAGCTCTTCGCGACCAGGTATTGAAGATGTATTTGGGTTGAAACAAAGGGTTGGCGAGAGCTTAAGGCAGTTGACAATAAGATGGAGAACCATGTGTAGCGAAATGGCAGGACGAGTTGAGGAAAGATATCTCATCCTCTCATTTGTGAATGCTCTCTTTGCGACTAACTTGTTGTACATTCAAATTTTTAGAATCAAAAATACAATCACGATGGCAGAACTACGAGAGTTGCAGGAAGAATATATCGCCTTAGAAGAAAGACAGAATGAAATGAATTCTTATCCAGTCGCGAACACAAGCTCGAATGCTGCGAACGCAAGTTTGTTGCCTCAATTCATCAATACAGTGGCGAGTACTTCGCAAGGACAGCAAGTAAGGAAAGTTGATGAGGGACAGCAGAAGATGGTAGCCATGGGAAGCCACGATCAAGAGGAATTTGAACGAGAAAGGAACTATTACAACCGTAACGGCAATAATAAGATTCAGAGGCTAGATCATGTGCAAGAAACATACGGTGGACGAAGGCAAAATAACCGTGGAGGGCGAGAGAAGTCGCGAGAATAGTATGGGAAGAGATTAAGATGCCTCCACCGAATGCTAGTGTGGAAAAGATCTGGGAAGCTATACTTGTGACGGAAAATGTACCAGCATCTTGGAATGTGGGAATGGAACCACCGCCAGGCGATAGAAGTCATGAATTTTGTTCTTACCATCGCTTCCATGGACATCAAACAAATGATTGTAGAAATATAAAGAGAATTATTCTCAGGATGATTGATCAGGGGAAGCTAAATCATTTTCTAAAGGGAGAAAAAACAGATCAGGCATTACCAACACCGCCAGAGATGCACAGAACAGTGTCAGCGAAAGGAAAGGAAACATTTGTGATAGAAATCGGGACAAAAGCTAAAAATTTGAATTGATGAAAGAAAGGGTTGGAAGCAACATGTGAGAGATGAACAGAGAAAGGAAAAACTAATGGTAGATGCTATAGAAGTGAGGGCTGAACATATCTCGCGAGGTGAATGCCTGGAGACAGACCAACATTATGACAATGAAGAAGCAAAAGATATGAGGAACAAAAGGCACAAGAAGTGAATAATCAATAAAAGCAGGATGCAAAGTAGCAGCTGAAGTAATGATGTGCGAGAACCTCGCAGCCAAGAGTAAATGAGAATTCGACTAAGAAAGAAAAGTGAAATAGAACTATGCGAATACTTCGCAAAAAAATATCAGCAAATAATGAAACATGAATGATTGAATGATCTAACAAAGACAAATGCGCAAAAGAATGGGACGAACCTTTATGGCGTACACCCTAGTTCGCGAATAACATTTCGTAAGAGGCAAATGTAAGACCTAAAGTGCGTCATATAAGGGGTATCTCTCGCCATGGTTCAGGGGGGAAGGTTACACCGCTCCTGAAGCCTGAACCATGAAAATTTGGGGCCCATGAAAGCCTATCCGGGGGAGATACCTTGGATTCCCAACTATATATGTAGGTTATACCCTGGTTGGGCGACCGAGGGTCTCTTCCAAGGAGTCAGTGTATGCACAAGGCGCCGAGGTACACACGGTTGAGCGAGTGCCGGGATGGATGAACCTACCCTGGCCATTCTTGGAAAGTCTTGGCATGCGTTGCACTCGCCCGAAGAAAACTCCACTTAGGGTGCAGTCTCGTAACCATAAACCATATAGGTATAAGGGATAAGAGGCTGCGAAAACAACTGGTTGTTGTTAAGACCGGATGGGAGGAGCTAGTCTTGTATGGCCGATGTTTCGCCTCCTTGAAGGGGCAACCGGGGAGATGATAAGGGCGACGCTCTCCATTAGGGGGGGTGTCAAAACAGACGCAAATGTCATAAGGCTATGTTTTCGCAAGAGAATTTAGGCTCGTCATATTTGTGCAATGATCCTGCAGAGGCAATAATACTAACGCGAGGGTAAGGCGAGATCAATGGGTCCTTACACGAAAGTGTACGGACGTCCTGCGATTTCGTCGCACGACGGCAATGTCATGGGGCTTTATGTTCGCAAGGATATATAGGCCTGTCATATTGTCGCAACTAAAACATCCTGCAGAGGCAAAAATACTTGGAAAATGATAAGACAAGATCAATGGGTCTTTACATGCAAGTGTAAGGACGTCCTGCGATTTTGTCGCAATAAAAGGTGGCAGGGGAGGACCTCTAATTAGGGAGGTCTAACTTGGAAGACCACGCAAAAATGATAAGGCAAGGTCAATGGGCCTTTGCATGAAAATGTAGAGGCGGCCTGCGACCTTGTCGCAACAAAAAGAGATAGAACTCTCAATTCATGAAGATACCCGCGACCAAGTCGCGACGATACATTTCCATAACAATAAAATTGTTATCCAACAAAATACATGATGACACCAAAAATCTTCCATCTGAAGATAAATAACAGAGGCAAGTATGGGAATGAGAAAGATGGAATATTGTTATTTATCCTCCGATGAAAGAATTATACATCAATAATGCTAACTAATAATATTACAAGAAAGAACTGCCGAGAAAGGGGAATGAAGATTGAATTTATGAACAACGGAAATGTACAGATATTACAGACAGCGAAAGAAAACAAAAAGAGTTATCTCTTGGGTGATTCTTCTCCTTCATCTGATTCTTCAGTTCTATTATTTTCATCGCCAGAATTTTCTCCTTCGCTGGCCTCACTATCAGAAACATCTGAGACAGGCAGATTCTCAGGGACCTTTTCGAGGAGCCAGGGATATGAATGAAGAGGGATTTTGTGATCTTTACAAACATACTCCATGGCTCCATTGCGAAAACGAACTGCATCATTACTAAAATTCGCCACTGTCGTTTCAAATTGTTTCTTCAACTTGGAATACTTGTTATTACGAAGGGAGAGACTATTGGCGAGTAAGTTGTTTTTCGCCTTCAAGTTCTTCAATTCTCATTGAAAATTCTGGCGAGTTGTTCTTTCTCGATTCAAGCTCTCTAATTCGACCTGAAGCCTCTTCTCGTTACGCAAATAAGTAACAACAAGTTAATAATTTACAAGCAATATTACAGAAGTAAGAAGCAGTAAGGTATAATAAGTAACCTTCTCTATCAGATATCATATCTTTAATCAAGGAAGAATGCTCGGCGTGAAGACTAACATCAACACCTAGGTTATTTCTGGCATTATCTAAAACTTTCGCAGCCCAGGCGAATTCATCATCATTATTAATAACAAGAAGAGAGCGAACTTGCTCTTCTCGCTGCTTAAGCATAGTATTCTGATGAAGGAGTTCATCTCGTTCAACTTGCACCCCAAGAAGAGATTTGTGGAATTCTGCTAACGCCTGTGCACCTCTATTAGTAATGCGATCGTTCTCATCTATGAGATCACTAATTTTCTTCCTTAAAGTCTTGATTTTCTTCTCGGAATCAAGGTACATTCGTTTAAAGCGGTTAGTTAAATTTAAACTAGATCTGTGTTCGATCTCTAAAAGCTGATATTTGGATTGAAGATCCTTTAATGAAAGGAGGTTAGTTTTATCTGAGGAACTACTTAGAGATTGATTGAGGTGAGCGAGAAGAAGGTCATTATCCATAGGTTCAGGAAACGTATGGAGGAGAATAGCCTCATCGGAGAGATTATATATATCTGCGAAGGTAATAAGTTAGGTAGCAATATGCGACCGATAAGATAGAAATAATAAAAGAAGGAAAAATCTTATACCATAAAGTTGCTGATTAGCGTTCTGAAGAGTGGATACCCTATCCCTTTGAGAGTCAAGTTCGGTATTTAACTTTTGAATTCTCTCATCTTTATCGCGAGATGACGCAGCTTCAGTCTCTAATTCTCGAATCTTCTTGCTCAATTGCGAATTCTTCTTCTCAAGATTGTTGCGTCTTCTCTCGAGATCTGAGGCAACTACAAAGGAAGTTCTTCCAACCTATAAAAGAAGATAGAAGAATCATTAATATACACATACTTAAAAATGTAAAAAGGGAAATGTGACTGCATACGTACCAGAGATCCAAGTGCATTCAACAAGTCAGGAGACACGACTCTAGAAGCTCCATTGAAAGAATCATTGCCTTCTAATAAAGCAGCATTACACACATTTGCGAGAGTCCCACAAAGAGAAGCTAGGGGAGCATCTCCCATTCCTTGGAAAGAGTCTGAGAAGATGCTAGATAACCGATCCATAGAAGAACCGGCCAATGGAATTTCTTTAGCAAGAGAACGATTCGAATCATGGTCATCCTCATCAGAAGATTCGGAGTTTGAGTTAAGGCGAGAAGAAGATGGAATCTTTCGCTTTTTAGTTAATGGAGCAGAAGATTTATTTTTGCGAGCGACAGTTTTGCCCTTATTTTTACTCTTCGCAGCTACAGCTTCTTCAACTCCAACCTTCGCATACGGTTAAAAATAAGAAACAGAGGCAACAATATTGTAAAAATGATAAAGGAAATGTTTCTTACTTCGCCCGTAATCGATCGAAGTCTCATCAGAGTGCTCTCCAACGGATTATCCTTGTAGTTTCTTCTCAATTTGTTGATCTGAAAAAATTCCACAAATTCAGCAAATATAAAAAGAAAATTGCGAAAGCAAGATTTGAGGTAGAAAGCATACCTCTTTTGCCCTATCAGGCCATTTGAATTCCCAAGGATGATACCCTGCGAGATTCGCAGGAAGAACGTGCGAACCCGCGATATAAGGGCCGTTTAAAATCAAAGGTACAACCCACCACTTCTCATCTTTGGAGTGGCGAGGAGTAGAATTATTGCCCGGGTGCCAATCAATATCCTGCATGAGCAATTTATCTTCAGGGACATTATCCTTCTTTTTCAGGCGAATGCCCCAGCGAGATTTCGCATTAATCATCTGTATCACTGAATAGTTTTCAAAAAAGTTCTCTACAGTGTATTTCTCAAAGATTCTATTTCCAAGTCTGCGAATTCGGGGTTTCTAACAAAGTAGCGGGGGTATAAAGATCCTTTGCCAAAGACCACGATTCGCATACTCAAGCATTAGGCGAATGCAATCGCCACTCAATTGATAAATAGCCCGAGAGAATTTTTCATGGGCCAAGATTTCATAAAATAGAGGCATCTCTGGATCGTATAAGGGAACGGGAAGTCCCGCGAGAAGCTGACCTAGCGAGACTATAATCCTGTGATCATCACATTGATGATCAGAAAATAACTTTGCAGTAAGAATGGATGAAGATTCTTGATCGGGAATGGTTGATAGAGTGAAACCCTTCTCGAGCAACTTCTGTTGAACTTCCTCAAAAGAAGCTTTATATGCACGACTAATGAAAGCCATTATCAGTATGGGAATGGAGGGGAGGTTGGAGATAAGGATCAGCGTTAGAAAAGACGAAGAAAGGATTTGCAGTAGCAGAAGCGCAAATTGCGGAAGGAGGAAATCAAAGAAGTTGCAGAGAGAAACTAAAGAATGAAAAGGAGAGGAAAAGAAAACTATATATAGGGAAAAAGATCCTCGAGAAAAACGAGGTCATTTAATGCGAGAAGAGACATGAACGGTCAAGAATAAACGGTTGAAAGAGACGTGTCAAGAAAAGACATTAATAATCAAAATCCGTGTAAAAATACAAAATTAAAAAAGATAAAGATAAGCAGTCGCGGCAAATCAAAAGAATCACTCTCATGATACTCTTCCCTTCGCAGGAGAAATATGAGGAAAGACAAGAAATGACACTAAATGTACATCTCAAAGAAGCTTCGGAACGTCGCCAAAGAATAGAGGCAAGTACGTACTTTTTAAGGAAAGTATTCTTTCGCTTGTTCCTTCATCAGCGAAGACCAAAGATTATTACAACAACAGATTTTTCCTTAAAGATCGCTCTTCAAGCAATATTCAAGGAAAAAGAGGCAAGATGTAGGACCATAATATCGCAACGTACAGGGCTCGCGGGATTAATGAACGACGGTGTCGCGAGGGAGTCGCAGGGAGCTAAAATAAACGACGCAATGAATAACGACAGGCAAAACATAAAGAAAACGTGAGATCTGGCGAGGGTTAAGAAGTGTCGCGAGAGTGAATGTTTGTGCATCTGCGACACTTCGCGAGACATTCCCGAAAATAAAGGGTAGCTTAGCTGTCATCCACTATGTATTACCCTATATAAAGGGCTAAGTGAGTCTGTAGAGAGAGAGATCTTTTTGGGATTGTTGAGCAAGTCATTAGGAGAGAGAAAGCTTAAGAGTGTTTTAATTCCTAAGTGTAATTCTATTTTCCTGTGTAAACATTCCATGAATCCAATCAATAAATATTCTTGATCTTACATCTTTCAATGGATTGATTAAGCAAAATCGAGTAAGGGGTGTAGTGTGGGATTTCCTGCAACTACAATACTAGATATAAAATTAAGTGTTTTAGACACCTATCAGATTCCCCCACACTTAGACTTTGCTAGTCCTCGAGCAAATCAAACTAAACAAATACATACAACTCCGTGTTGTCGAGGCTATGGTCACACTTAGCACGTATAACAAGCCTTTAAACCCCTAGGTGTCCCTAGTGGACGAGTTATAGTCTCGTGAGGGTTTACTAGAGATATACCCACAAAACCTAATTTTCCAACTTACTAGTTCTCCGAAGTGAAAGCATCCAACGCGCTAAGAAGACATAGAGATTCTGCACAGTAGTCATAAGAAGTTAGACACATAAATGAACACAATCTCATCCTTAAAAGTTGAGAGAGAAATAACCATCCCTTCTCGAAAGAAATTCGGGTTCGGAGTGATCGAAAGTCTCGACTCTGCCTCACAAGAAAGGGTTTTATGAAGTTGCTCTCAATAATAAACAACTTTTTTATGGGTCACACATGTGTCCAGGTAGGAATGAAGAGAGAATCCTGCGACACGTTGAATGGTAGGAAGGCAAACCCTCCGAATTGTTTTGAAAACCCACATCTTTTATTCATTTTTGAAAACTCATTTTTTCTGACGATCTCTAAGAAAGGAAATAAACCACTTAACGAAGGTGGGAATATGCTTACTTACCTCGTTATCCGTTCGACGTGCAGCTAGCACCACTCTAACAGTATCCATAGAAACGTCGTCGGTCTTCAATCGGTGTCTTCATCTTCGTCTTCGGTCTTCAACTCTTGATGATAACTCTTGAACTTCGTAGAATCTTGACAATGTAATTTTTTCCTCTAATTCCTTATTGCTTGAAACTTCTTTGTAGATATTCCTTCTTCCATTGGCTTTATTAAAAGAATACAAAACTAAAAACGAACTATACAAACCCAAAATATAATACAATGAATTTTTCTTGTCTTTTTTTTTTTTTTTTTTTTTCAATATTCTTTTTTCTTTTTCTCTTTTTTTTTCATTTTTTTTTTGAGACAAGAGAAAGTAAAATACAAATAAAATAAAAAATGTAAGTACAAGGCCATGGTGTAAGTACTTTACCGCTTGATTCTTCACAACTTGTATGTCTTGATATCATAAACTTCTCGAACTCTCATCTTGATAATCTTCACTCTTATACAATAGTCTTCAACTTATAAAAATTATTCTCCTTGTTTTGTTGCTATACTTGAATCTGAAATCTGCTCAATTCTGTACCGTTGCTTGTAAACCTTGAATGTCTTCAACTTTCCTTTAAATTTGTGATGCTCCTATTGTTGATGATGATGGTGTTTCTATGGACCTGTTGGTGTAGAGAGAGATAAGGTGGATGGTGCTAACTGCGAACAAGATTACAAGTGGTATGTAAGTTAGCAATTCGATGTCATCATCATGGTTGATAAAAATAGCACTCAAGAGATCAAAATAGTGCTTTTATTGGTGGGAGGTTGGGCAGCTCGACATTCTGCCCGGAATTTACGTACGGTGACACACACTCTAAAAGCACATATTTAGACAGGTACAAAGAATTGAAGGTCGGTGCCTCACATTATGTAACATGGGTAGTCTCCACTATAGGGGATCACTACTCTAATACCGAATTCAGTCTGCACCTTATTTGCCACTGGCATGGTTAAATCCAACTTTAACTCTCATACAATTAAGAAACCCGATCATGTTCTCTGTCATCTCTAAGTTCAGTCACTCTTATGAGAATCTCGATGTAATCTTAGCGACATGTATACTATGTGACTCTAAACTAACCACAAGTTGGAGTTTTCTTATTCACTAGTTTACACAAAAGTTGAAAATTTCAAAATTTACAACGCAAATGCTTAACCACTCCCCCACACTTAAAATTTACATTGTCCTCAATGTAAATTGAATCGTCCAAAGTAAGTCAAGGTGGGAAATTCTAACATGATATGTGACAAGAAATCAGAAAAAATAAAAACAAGACAAGAAAAACTAAAAACAAGACAAGAAATAAATACAAGACAAGAAATACTCATCCGATGGGTTGCCTCCCATTTAGCGCTTGGTTTAAAGTCGTCAGCCCGACTATCTCCTTGCTTTCTATGACTCCTCCAGAGGGAGCACATCCACAAAGTTAACTCCTTCCACCACTTCGGAAGTGAAATTCTCATAATATGGTTTCAACCGATGCCCATTAACTTTAAGTTCTTTTCCTGTAGCTATGCTACGAATTTCTACTGCACCATGAGAAAACACATTAGTAACAATAAAAGGTCCGATCCATCGTGACCTTAATTTACCCGGAAATAAATGCAAGCGAGAATTAAACAAAAGCACTTTCTGCCCAATGCAAAATTGTTTCCTAGAAATCATGTTATCATGAAATGCTTGCGTCTTTTCCTTATAAATGCGTGAGCTTTCAAATGCATCATTGCGAAGCTCCTCTAGCTCTTGGAGTTGTAACTTCCTTTGCTTTCCAGCCCCATCCATCTCCATATTGCATTGCTTAATAGCCCAAAACGCCTTATGCTCAATTTCAACGGGTAAATGACAAGGTTTACCATACACAAGCCTAAAAGGAGACATCCCTATGGGTGTCTTGTATGCGGTTCTATAATCCCACAAAGCATCATTAAGTCGCATGCTCCAATCTTTCCTTGTTGGGTTCACCGTCTTCTCTAGAATAGATTTCACCTCCCGGTTAGACACCTCGGCTTGTCCATTTGTTTGGGGATGATAAGGTGTTGCAATCTTGTGCGACACATTGTACTTCTTCAACAAGCTTTGCAAAATCCTGTTTTTGAAGTGAGAACCCCCATCGCTAATTATGGCTCTTGGAATTCCAAACCTTGCAAAAATATTAGCTTGCACAAAATCTGAAACCACTTTAGAATCATTAGTTGGGGTGGCCTTAGCTTTCACCCATTTCCAGACATAATCAACAGCAAGTAAGATATAAAAATTCCCATGGGAGTTGACAAAAGGACCCATAAAATCAATACCCCATACATCAAAAACGTCAATAAATTGAATAAAAGTTTGTGGCATTTGATTTCGGGCACCTAGATTGCCTGTTCTTTGGCACATATCACAAGTTGTACAAAATATATGTGCATCCTTAAACAAGGTTGGCCAATAAAAACCACTTTCAAGTACCTTGTAAGCAGTTCTCTTACTCCCAAAATGTCCTCCGCAAGCATAAGAGTGACAAAAAGACAAGATAGAATTAAATTCAGATTCGGGAACGCACCTTCGTATGACTTGGTCACTACCATGTTTCCACAAGTATGGATCATCCCATATGTATTGGCTACCTAACTTCTTAAGTTTGTCCCTCTCAGCACGAGACAAGTTCTTTGGGATTTGTTTAGAAACTAAGTAATTGACAATATCGGCATACCATGGTTCTCCAAAGGCAATTGAGAATAGTTGCTCATCCGGGAAACTTTCACGCAATGGGATAGTCTCCTTGTCCACAGCAAGATGTCTCAAATGATCCGCAACGGTGTTCTCAATTCCTTTCTTGTCCTTGATTTTAATATCAAACTCTTGCAAGAGTAAAATCCATCGTATGAGCCTCGGTTTCGCTTCTTTCTTCATTAGCAAGTACCTAAGTGCTGCTGATAGGTGTCTAAAACACCTAATTTTATATCTAGTATTTATGCTTTCTTTGCGAGTTTTCTTGTAAATTATGTATTTTATCTTTTCTTTTGAGTTTATAGGTGTTTTGGAGTCATTGGAGCAAAATAAGAAGAAATTGTCCAAAGTCAGCAAGAAGGACAAAGTCGTCATTTCATGGGCGGATGATATTGGGAGCACAAGTGAAAGATAAGGGGCAACTATTTGGTGGCCCGTATCCACTATTGGGGTGTTAATAGAAATCCCACTTCACAGGACATTATCTAGATCGAATTGAGAAACTTTCCCTTTCTCTATTGTTATCAGCGGCTGCTATTGCCGTGAGGTTGAGATGCGGAGAAATCAGTGAAGAAGAGAAGAAATCGAGCAATGAAATCGAAATCAGTTTCTCTAGAAATGGGTTGGTGGTTTGTTAGGATGGAAGATTGAGGAGAAATTGATGATTGAATTGAGAGTTGCGAAGTTAGGGTTTGAGAAGAAACAAAGGAGATTTGCGACTGCTTTCATGACTCTCTCGAACAAGATCGAGACGATGGATTGATATCTCGAGAAATTGATTGAAGAATAGGGATGAATTGATGAAGGATTGAATTGGGTCTGAAGAATTCAGGGAAGAAGAGCTTAGGGTTTGCTATTGTGCTCTGAGGTCGGATGAGAAGGGAGAGACTCAGTGAATTTGTTGTTGTTGTTCTTGAGGTGGAGTTGAAGCGATTGCAGATGCCAGGTCTGAAAAGGATTGAAATAAAGTTGGTTCTCGTGGTTGTATGAAGCTTAATTCTGTGCAGGTTTGATTGGTTGGTGACAATGAAGCTCAGATGGTGAAAGTGAGCAATAACTGGCCGAGGAGTTTCAGAATGAGGGGATGCTTGGTCTGGTATTGCAATGAGCTGCAAATTGCAGCTGGAGTTAAAGCAAGTGCTTGAAGGAATTGTGTTGCAGGTTTGGAGATGGAACTGAGCCGTGTAGAAAGGATTGAGATATGGACAAAATTGCAGGTCATGGGTTCTGGTGATGATTGTGGAGATTTAGGGGTGGTGCTCAATTTGGATGTACGAATCTGAGAAGGTGATATGCCAGTGCAGATGGAGAAACCAATTTGCAGCACTAAAGTTGAAGATTTCAGTGATGTATCTAGTTCCTTAACGCAACAACGAACTAAGCTGATGGAACTGCATGGTGAAGTCTCATTTACAACGGGAACTGTGGGTATTCTCCAATGAAGGATGCATGAGTTGAAACAGCAAGAGCATTGAGCAGTTACCGTGGGCCTCTTGATTCGAACAAGAGGAAGCTCAGACATAAAGCAATTGGCAGTAAACAAGGTTGGCCGGAGTTGGGAGGTGGTGCTGTTCGCAGGAAGTGAAGCTTTGGTCACTGAAGTCACGGAATAGAATGGAGGCTAGAAGAGCTTGGACGTGGCCTGGATTTGGAATCTGGTGATGATGCTGCCAGGGTTGGATGAGGTTTGTGAGCTTGTATGAAGGAAGAGGAACTGTGGTGCTGCTGTGATG
Source organism: Papaver armeniacum (assembly GCA_023531295.1). NCBI lineage: Eukaryota > Viridiplantae > Streptophyta > Magnoliopsida > Ranunculales > Papaveraceae > Papaver > Papaver armeniacum. The sequence continues at coordinate 320,298 of JAJJWW010003564.1, read as the reverse complement.
CAACTCAGATTTGGAGTCAAGAAGGGAATTACAGATTGGTGGTATCGTGCTAAGACTCAGATGAAGCTGGTGCTGGCTAGTTATGCAGCTCCAGTTGAGAAGATTACAGGGCATTGCAGAGTTGTATTGCAGGGAAACAGAAATGGCCTGAAATTTGGCCAAGAGAACAACCAGAAACAGATGAGACTCTGCTGGTTTTTCTTCATAGTGAGTCGACCCAGTGATCCCCGATCCAACTCACCTGTCCGACCCGATTCAGATGAACTTGGACTTGGGCTTGACTCTTTTGGGCTGTTGCTAAACCGATCGGAAAAAGGCAGGGAAGAATATAAAACAGCCGAGACCTCTCTTTTTAGGGGGGGATCTTTACCGAATCTCTTATCTTGGATCTTATCTATCTTTTTGCCTCTACTTTGTTTTCTAGGGTTTAGAACCATGAAGTCTTTTCTCTTTCTTCTTGTTATGAACTCCATGAATATGAGCTAGAGTTTTATTATTGGTTATGGAATAAGTTGGATTTCCAAATATGGGTTTTAATTCAATAAATTAGTTTTCTCTCATATTATCGTTTATGATTCACCATGAATATTGTTACATGATTTGGATGCGTGTTTAGTCGAGTCGCGAATCGATTGAGTTTGCTTTCATCTTTATTGCTAGATTAGGGTTATTATACGCAAAAGTGATAATTCCGGATTGCAAGTAGCATAAATATGATTATAGTTTGTAGTGATATATTCTCATGATCATATGTGAACCATAACCTTTGTTAAATCGGATTAGTGCGCTTTCCACGTTCGATTGCTTTGATTGGCCTGATTTCATAGAACTTAATGCATCTAGGGAATTAAACTTGATTAGTGCTTTTACACGTTAGGTTGTTCCTTTAGGTAGAATTCATATTCGTATCTTTTAATGTGTTTGTTGATGACAAGAGGAGATTAGCGGGATATTCTTGCGATCAAGGTATTCTAGGGTCTTTGATAAAAGTTGAGATTAAAATATCAATTCTAGTTATTGTGTTGAAAACATGTTTGTGAATGAAAACGAAATCCTTGACCAATACTTTCTTATCCTTGATTTGATTTGTTTGCTTATTTCTTTATTTGTTTTATTTAGTTTATTATAATCACAAAACCCCGGTGTTATTTATAGGGAACCGAAACAATTTGACAACCTAGACCTCTCTGTGGGATCGATCCTTTCTTGCCCTTGCTTCATTATATATTTTGAGTAGTAAGAAAGTGTAATTATATTTGTGTCGGCTGACAACCGGTCAAATTTTGGCGCCGTTGCCGGGGAGGCAGCGGTTGTTAATTGTTTTTGGTTTCTTATTTTTGTTTTTAGTTTTTGTTTTATTTTTCTTATTTCTGGTTTTTAACCTTGGTTTGAGAATTTTATTTCAGGTGCTTGTTTCTCATGGAAGGAGCATACTACGTGGATGGATACGGTTTTCAACAACCTCAACAATATGAAAATTACCAATTCCATGGGTATAATCAAAACCAATTCATTGGTTATGACCAATATTCCATGGAACCTTATGGTTTTCCTCAACAACCTTATGGCGGGTATGTGTGTGAACAACAACAAGGATGGGAGGATTCTTATGCTCGTGAACAAAAAGTCTCTAACTTTATAGACAAAGTTTCCACCTTTTTACAAGAGGAATTTCAAAAAGCAAAAGAGACTACAAACGAGCAACTCCAAGAACTTCGTGAAGGTATTGCTAGCTTGCGAAGAGGCATTGATCAATGCAAGGAAGATATGGATAATTCTAATGTGCATATGGTTTGTGATGATTATTTGATTGATGATAATGTGGAAAAAGGCCAATCCTTGGGCACTTTCGTGGATAATTGTGTAGTTAACTCAACTCTTGATCGTAATAATGATCATTCACCTATTCAAAAGGATGAGTTCGAGATTAACAACACTAAATTCAGCGAGGACCAATCTTATGTTGACTATGATAGTGACGGTGATTATGATACATTGCTTGAAACAACTCATGGTGACATCTCCGAGGAGTCTTTTTGGGATCAAGATGAAGATGAAGAGGAATATGTCGACACTTGTGTAGATTACTCGAGCATTGATCTTAATAATGATCAAGAGCCTATTCAAAGGGTGGAGCTTGAGGATGATGCATTTTCGAGTGTTCTAAAAAAGTTTCTTATAATAAAATTTGGATCCGCAAAAGAGTATGTGCCTTACAACAAAAAGGAGGAATATGTTGAGAATGAGACCGTTTTGACCAATATTGTGGAAGACCCAATTGAGCTTGCATATGATTGTAATGATGATGTTTATGTCGAGACTTTGGTTAAGGCAGAAACGGACGAAGAATGGTTGCAAGGTTTAATAGAGGACCATGATATAAAAGAGGTGAATTATTCACTTGAGTTTTTCAAGGATGAAGAGGATTCCGTGATAAAAGAGATTGTGCAAGGTTTGTCTAACCCGTTGCCTATTGTTTCTTCTCCTTTACCTCTTATTGGTTTGAATGTATGTGCTTCGAGAGTATTGTTGAATGACTTTGTTTCTCGATTTCCGCCATTAGAGATACTTGTTTCTCATACTATGCAGGTTTTGGAACAAGAAACCGTGGAAGTCCCTGACTTCTATATTCTTTATACACTTCCAAGTGTGGACAAGAATAAGTGTGGGGGAAGCTTTTATCGGTTAATAGCTTCATTTCTGTTTTATATTACTAATATTTGTGTGAAGCTAGTGTTTGAAAAACAGGTTCTATAGAAGGATCCTCAACTTTTCAGATTGTTGGTATATGGACGATAACAAAAGAGTTGGGCTGACGACTTTAAACCAAGCGCTAAATGGGAGGCAACCCATAGGTTTTGTATTTTAGTCCCTTTTATTATTTATTTTTATAGTTTTCATATCATATTTGCATCCCCATGTTTAATTTCATTGAGTCCGGAATCTATCTTAAAAGAGAATTAAGACGAATATCTTTTCGTCATAAAAATTCAGACTACACGTAGTTCATTCCAGAGACCATAACTGTCAGACCGTATCGAAACACTGTGCCCTTTTGACACTTTGTAGAAAACACGTAGATGAACAACTTTTGTGAAATGGAGTTTTTCCAAATTCCTTACCAATTTGTACAGTTTTTGCGTTTTATCTGTTGTTACGTCAGAATTCAGAATTTTCGGTTTTTCACATTGAGGACAATGTGAAGTTTAAGTGTGGGGGAGTCTTAGAGTTTTTAGTCTTTTTGAGTCAAAATTTTCAAATTTTTTGTATATATTTGAATAAAACTCCAACTTGTGGTTAGTTTAGAGTCACATAGTATACATGTCGCTAAGATTACATCGAGAATCTCATAATAGTGACTGAACTTAGAGATGACAGAGAACATGATCGGGTTTCTTACTTGTATGAGAGTTAAAGTTGGATTTAACCATGCCAGTGGCAAATAAGGTGCAGACTGAAATTCGGTAGTAGAGTTGTGATCCCCTATAGTGGAGACTACCCATGTTACATAATGTGAGGCACCGACCTTCAATTCTTTATACCTGTCTAAATTTGTGCTTTTAGAGTGTGTGTCACCGTACGTAAATTCCGGGCAGAATGGTGAGCTGCCCAACCTCCCACCATAGAAGCACTATTTTGATCTCTTGAGTGCTATTTTTGTCAATCATGTTGGTGACATCGAATTGCTAACTTACATACCACTTGTAATCTTGTTCGCAGTTAGCACCATCCACCTTATCTCTCTCTACACCAACAGGTCCATAGAAACACCATCATCATCAACAAGAGGAGCATCACAAATCTACAAGGAAAGTTGAAGACGTTTGAGGTTTACAAGCAACAATACAAAAAAAAGAGTGAAAATTATCAAGATGAGAGTTCGAGAAGGTTATGATATCGAGACATATAAGTTGTGAAGAATCAAGCGGTAAAGTACTTACACCATGGCCTTTGTACTTAAGTTTTTATTTTTTGTATTTTACTTTCTCTTGTCTTAAAAAAAAAAAAAAAAAAAAAAAAAAAAAAAAAAAAAAAAAAAAAAAGACAAGAGAAAATCTTTAGGTTTGTTAATAGTTTTTATTATTTTGTTTTATTTTTATTTTGTATTTGTTTTATCTCTTATTTTAAAAAAAAAAAAAAAAAAAAAAAAAAAAAAAAAAAAAAAAAAAAAAAAAAAAAGGAAAAAAATTAAATTTTGGGTTTGTATAGTTCGTTTTTAGTTTTGTATTCTTTCAATAAAGCCAATGGAAAGAAGGAATAACTTTAACGAAGTTTCAAGCAATAAGGAATTAGAGGAAAAAATCATATTGTCAAGATTCTACGAAGTTCAAGAGTTATCATCAAGAGTTGAAGACCGAAGACGAAGATGAAGACACCGATTGAAGACCGAAGACGTTTCTATGGATGCTGTGAGAGTGGTGCTAGCTGCACATCGAACGGATAACGAGGTAAGTAAGCATATTCCCACCTTCATTAAGTGGTTGATTTCCTTTCGTAGAGATCGTCAGAAAAATGGGTTTTCAAAAATATATAAAAGATGTGGGTTTTCAAAATATTTCGGAGGGTTAAGCCTTCCTACCATTCAACGTGTCTCAGGATTCTCTCTTCATTCCAACCTGGACACATGTGTGACCCATAAAAAGTTGTTTATTATTGAGAGCAATATCATAAAACCCTTTCTTGTGAGGCAGAGTCGAGACATTTGATCACTCCGAACCCGAATTTTAGTCAAGAAGGGATGGTTATCTCTCTCTCAACTTTTAAGAATGAGATTGTGTTCATTTATGTGTCTAACTTCTTATGACTAGTGTGCAGAATTTCTATGTCTTCTTAGCGCGTTGGATACTATCATTATGGAGAACTAGTAAGTTGGAAAAATAGGTTTTGTGGGTATATCTCTAGTAAACCCTCACGAGACTATAACTCGTCCACTAGGGACACCTAGGGGTTCAAAGGCTTGTTATTTATGCTAAAAGTGACCGTAGCCTCGACGACACGGAGTTGTATGTATTTTAGTTTAATTTGATTTGCTCGAGGACTAGCAAAGTCTAAGTGTGGGGGAATTTGATAGGTGTCTAAAACACTTAATTTTATATCTAGTATTTATGCTTTCTTTGCGAGTTTTCTTGTAAATTATGTATTTTATCTTTTCTTTTGAGTTTATAGGTGTTTTGGAGTCATTGGAGCAAAATAAGAAGAAATTGTCCAAAGTCAGCAAGAAGGACAAAGTCGTCATTTCATGGGCGGATGATATTGGGAGCACAGTGAAAGATAAGGGGCAACTGCTGGGTGGCCCGTATCCACTATTGGGGTGTTAATAGAAATCCCACTTCACAAGGCATTATCTAGATCGAATTGAGAAACTTTCCCTTTCTCTATTGTTATCAGCGGCTGCTATTGCCGTGAGGTTGAGATGCGGAGAAATCAGTGAAGAAGAGAAGAAATCGAGCAATGAAACTGAAATCAGTTTCTCTAGAGAAATGGGTTGGTGGTTTCTGTTAGGATGCAAGATTAAGGAGAAATTGATGATTGAATTGAGAGTTGCAGAAGTTAGGGTTTGAGAAGAAACTAAGGAGATTTGCAGCCTGCTTTCATGACTCTCTGAACAAGATCGAGACGATGGATTGATATCTCAGTAAATTGATTGAAGAATAGGGATGAATTGATGAAGGATTGAATTGGGTCTGAAGAATTCAGGGAAGAAGAGCTTAGGGTTTGCTGTTGTGCTCTGAGGTCGGATGAGAAGGGAGAGACTCAGTGAATTTGTTGTTGTTGTTCTTGAGGTGGAGTTGAAGCGATTGCAGATGCCAGGTCTGAAAAGGATTGAAATAAAGTTGGTTCTGGTGGCTGTATGAAGCTTAATTCTGTGCAGGTTTGATTGGTTGGTGACAATGAAGCTCAGATGGTGAAAGTGAGCAATAACTGGCTGAGGAGTTTCAGAATGAAGGGATGCTTGGTCTGGTATTGCAATGAGCTGCAAATTGCAGCTGGAGTTAAAGCAAGTGCTTGAAGGAATTGTGTTGCAGGTTTGGAGATGGAACTGAGCCGTGTAGAAAGGATTGAGATATGGACAAAATTGCAGGTCATGGGTTCTGGTGATGATTGTGGAGATTTAGGGGTGGTGCTCAATTTGGATGTACGAATCTGAGAAGGTGATATGCCAGTGCAGATGGAGAAACCAATTTGCAAAAGACTAAAGTTGAAGATTTCAAGGATGTATCTAGTTCCTTAACGCAACAACGAACTAAGCTGATGGAACTGCATGGTGGAGTCTCATTTACAACGGGAACTGTGGGTATTCTCCAATGAAGGATGCATGAGTCGAAACAGCAAGAGCATTGAGCAGTTACCGTGGGTCTCTTGATTCGAACAAGAGGAAGCTCATACATAAAGCAATTGGCAGTAAACAAGGTTGGCCGGATTTGGGAGGTGGTGATGTTCGCAGGAAGTGAAGCTTTGGTCACTGAAGTCACGGAATAGAATGGAGGCTAGAAGAGCTTGGACGTGGCCTGGATTTGGAATCTGGTGATGATGCTGCTAGGGTTGGATGAGGTTTGTGAGCTTGTATGAAGGCAGAGGAACTGTGGTGCTGCTGTGATGCAACTCAGATTTGGAGTCAAGAAGGGAAATACAGATTGGTGGTATCGTGCTAAGACTCAGATGAAGCTGGTGCTGGCTAGTTGTGCAGCTCCAGTTGAGAAGATTACAGGGCATTGCAGAGTTGTATTGCAGGGAAACAAAAATGGCCTGAAATTTGGCCAAGAGAACAACCGTAAAATGCATGAGACTCACGGTTTTTCTTCATAGTGAGTCGACCCAGTGATCCCCGATCCAACTCACCTGTCCGACCCGATTCAGATGAACTTGGACTTGGGCTTGACTCTTTTGGGCTGTTGCTAAACCGATCGGAAAAAGGCAGGGAAGAATATAAAACAGCCGAGACCTCTCTTTTTAGGGGGGGATCTTTACCGAATCTCTTATCTTGGATCTTATCTATCTTTTTGCCTCTACTTTGTTTTCTAGGGTTTAGAACCATGAAGTCTTTTCTCTTTCTTCTTGTTATGAACTCCATGAATATGAGCTAGAGTTTTATTATTGGTTATGGAATAAGTTGGATTTCCAAATATGGGTTTTAATTCAATAAATTAGTTTTCTCTCATATTATCGTTTATGATTCACCATGAATATTGTTACATGATTTGGATGCGTGTTTAGTCGAGTCGCGAATCGATTGAGTTTGCTTTCATCTTTATTGCTAGATTAGGGTTATTATACGCAAAAGTGATAATTCCGGATTGCAAGTTGCATAAATATGATTATAGTTTGTAGTGATATATTCTCATGATCATATGTGAACCATAACCTTTGTTAAATCGGATTAGTGCGCTTTCCACGTTCGATTGCTTTGATTGGCCTGATTTCATAGAACTTAATGCATCTAGGGAATTAAACTTGATTAGTGCTTTTACACGTTAGGTTGTTCCTTTAGGTAGAATTCATATTCGCATCTTTTAATGTGTTTGTTGATGACAAGAGGAGATTAGCGGGATATTCTTGCGATCAAGGTATTCTAGGGTCTTTGATAAAAGTTGAGATTAAAATATCAATTCTAGTTATTGTGTTGAAAACATGTTTGTGAATGAAAACGAAATCCTTGACCAATACTTTCTTATCCTTGATTTGATTTGTTTGCTTATTTCTTTATTTGTTTTATTTAGTTTATTATAATCACAAAACCCCGGTGTTATTTATAGGGAACCAAAACAATTTGACAACCTAGACCTCTCTGTGGGATCGATCCTTTCTTGCCCTTGCTTCATTATATATTTTGAGTAGTAAGAAAGTGTAATTATATTTGTGTCGGCTGACAACCGGTCAGCTGCATGATCAGAAAAGACAACAAGTTGCCCAAGCACCGCACCAACCGCATAGTCGCTTGCATCACACATGATCTCAAAAGGCTTGCTCCAATCCGGTGGTTTAATGATAGGGGCTGAAATCAAAAGTTCTTTCAAACGATTGAATGCCGCCATACACTTTTCATCAAAGTTAAAAACCACATCTTTTTGCAATAAGTTTCAAAGTGGTGATGCTATCTTGGAAAAGTCCTTGATGAATCTATGATAGAAACCTACATGACCAAGAAAAGAGCGTATCTCCCTCACCGTAGTGGGAGGGGTTAAAGCACGAATAAGGTCTATTTTAGATTTATCGACTTCCAAGCCTTTAGAAGATATTATATGGCCTAAAACTATGCCATGAGTTACCATAAAATGGTACTTCTCCCAATTCAGCACAAGATTTGTTTCAACACATCGTTCAAGGATTAGAGACAAGTTATTCAATCAAAGGTCAAATGAATCACCAAAGACACTAAAGTCGTCCATGAACACTTCGATTATGTTTTCAACATACTCTGAAAAGATACTTACCATACACCTTTGAAAAGTAGCTGGAGCATTGCATAAGCCAAAAGGCATCCTTCTATAAGCAAAAGTACCAAAAGGACAAGTGAAAGTAGTTTTCTCTTGGTCCTCTGGCGCTATCACAATCTGATTATAACCTGAATAGCCATCAAGGAAGCAATAGTGAGAGTGTCCAGCTAAACGTTCAAGCATTTGATAAATAAAAGGTAAAGGAAAGTGATCTTTTCTAGTAGTGGCATTCAATTTCCTGTAATCAATACAAACCCTCCAACCGGTTTGCACACGAGTTGGGACAAGTTCATTCTTATCATTCTCCACTACCGTCACACCTGATTTCTTTGGTACTACTTGTACCGGGCTCACCCACTTGCTATCGGATATGGGGTAAATAACACCCACTTCCAAAAGCTTGAGTATCTCTTTTTTCACAACTTTCATCATGGGAGGGTTCAAACGACGTTGTGCTTCCCTTGTAGGCTTTGCATCGTCCTCCAAACGAATATTGTGCATACAAACGGCAGGGCTTATACCCTTGATATCGGCAATTGTCCATCCTATGGCCGTCTTGTATTTCCTTAGCACCCTTAGAAGTTTTTGCTCATGTAAATCACTAAGCTCTTTAGAAATAATCACAGGTAACTCTTCATTATCACGCAAGTACAAGTACTTTAGGTGATCGGGAAGAGGTTTCAATTCTAACTTTGGAGATTTAACAATTGAAGGTACAAGCTTTTCATCACTGCATGGTAAAGAAATAAAAGAGATATTATGAGTTTCCGGGCATCCTTGTAGTGAATTAAGATCACCAAGGGCTTCCTTGACTTCATTACCACACTCTACACCATTATCCGTGGATGTAGTTAATACGGTTTCCAAAACATCATCACCATTTAATTCAAATATTTGTTGTGCCAATGTATCCATAACATCAATGGAGAAACAAGAGTGGACATCACTAGGATATCTCATCGTCTCGAAAATGTTGAAACGTATTGTTTCTACATCAAACTCCATGGTCAACGTTCCCTTGTCCACATCAATTATGGTTTTCACCGTTTTCATGAAGGGACGCCCAAGTATCAATGGAAGAGACGAATCCAGTGACCCTTCATTCATCTCTAACACACAAAAGTCAGCTGGAAATACAAGTTGATTAACCTGCAAAAGAACATCCTCAACAATACCCATTGGGTAGACATTAGAGCGATCGGCTAATTGCTATACAATTTCAGCCTTTTTAAGAGGACCAAGATCAAGTGAATTATACATTGATGCAGGCATAACATTAAGGGATGCACCTAAATCCAACATAGCTTTGTTAAATGTAGTGTTACCAATTGTGACGGGAATGTCAAAACTACCGGGATCCTTACACTTAAGTGGGAGTTTGTGTTGTAAGATTGCCGAAGCATTCTCCCCCACACTAAGCACTTCATTACCTTTGAGACTTTGCTTATTGGTACACAAGTCCTTAAACACCTTTGCATACTTTGGAACTTGCTTAATAACATCAATGAGTGGTATGTTCACATGGATCTTCTTTAGAACGTCTAAAATCTCCTTTTCTAGTTCCGCCTTCTTAGAACTTGCAAATCTGAGGAAAAGGTAAAGGAGGAACATAAGTAGAAACCGGAGTTTTAGAGTTAGGAATAGGTACCTCGTAAGTTTGGGGAGAATCCTTATTCTTCTCCTCCAAAACAGGTTCCTTTGGTGCTTCCACCTTGCCCGAATCAAGAATCCGGGTTGCACAAGTTGTGTACCACTTCTCAACGTAATAGCATTGACACCCTCTTTTGGATTAATAGGTTGAGAAGGGAGTTTCCCACTATTTTGTGCCTTCAATTGGTTCAACTCAATATCCATGGAGCTCATTTGTGTTTGCAACTCCTTGATAGCACTCTTAGTTTCTTGCTGACTTTCTTTAAACATGGTGGAAATGCCTTGCATCATTGTTTGAAGCTTTGAATCAATATCGGAACCTTGATTTTGCATTGATTGTTGTGCTTGTGGTTGCTGAAATTGTTGTCTCGGCTGGAATTATTGTTGTTGAGGTTGAAATCCACTTGAAAAGTTGAAGGTAGGTTGTTGAACCGCTCCTTGCTTGTTGGCATAGCTAAAATTGGGGTGATCTCTCCATCCCGGATTGTAAGTGTTTGAGTAGGGATCATACCGTCTTTGTTGATTTGGAAAGATCGCATTAGCTTGCTCGTCCTCATAAGTTTGAGAGGAACTTGGTATCACCGCGGCTGTAACTTGTTTCATCATTGCCGACATGTTACCCATTTGTTGACGAAGTTCCTCAACCTCACTCACTTCATTCACTCTTCTTAGAAGCACATCCGAACCACGACTCAAAAATTGTTGGGAGTTTGCTGCCATGTTTTCAATCAACTCTCTAGCTTGTGCCACCGTCTTGCTAACTAGTGCACCACCACCCGCAGCGTCAATAAGATTCCTATCACTTGATTGGAGTCCTTCATAGAAGTATTGGATGATCATAGCGTCACTGAATTGGTGGTGAGGACAGCTTCCAACCAATCTCTTGTATCGTTCCCAACATTCATATAGGGATTCTCCCACATTTTGCTTCATCCCACAAATCTCCTTGCGAATTTGAGTATCCTTTGATGCAGGAAAATATCTCTCTAAAAAGAGTTTCTTAAACCCATTCCATGTTGTGACACTTCCGGGAGGTAAATAGTACAACCAATCCTTAGCACTATCCATTAAAGAGAAACGGAAAACTTTCAACATTACACCATCCGCCTCAACATCCGCTGGAAGCATAGCCGTGACAATGGTGTGGAAGTCCATAAGATGTTTGTTTGGGTCTTCATTCACCATACCATGGAATTTTGGTAATTCTCTAAGCAACCCCGGCTTTATCTCAAAAGTAGAGTTCGTTTGAATACACCCCTGTTGTGTATCAAGCCTATGAGAAGCCAAGTCCTTGAGTGAACGATTTGCATCACCCATTGTTTCTTCTTCTTCAACTTGTGGTTCGTCTACGATTGGAACCTCTTGTTCTCCTTCTATTTGAGTATCTCCTTCCACCTCTAACTCTGGATTTTCTGTTGTGTCTTGACTTGGTTGGAGTATTGTGCCTCTTCGAGTAGCTATCCCGCACCTTGGGTAGTTCCAATCTTTAGAACCCGGGGATTAAGTACCTGAAAACAATTCTCCCAAACAAGTGAGAAACAAGACAAGAAACAAAAAGCAAAGATAAAAGCAGAAATTGTAAAAAGAAACTAAAAACTTAATAACAAGCCGTATGCCTCCCCGGCAACGGCGCCAAAATTTGATCGGTTGTCAATCCGTCAAAAATAATTTCACTTTCTTACTCACTAAATTTAAATGAAGTACAAAGTAAGGAAGAGTTCGTATCCACAGAGAGGCAATTGATGTTATGCGATTTTCAGTTTCTAAGGTAACCAAGGGGGGGGTGTTTGTTGTTTTAACGAAATACTAAAGTAAAAATAAAATAGAGCAAAGCAAATAATTAGAATAATCAATAAGGATAAGATATTGGTCACGGGATAGTATCATTCACAAACATGTATTTTCATCAATGATTAGAATTGGTATTTTAATCTCTCATTTACTAATAGTCCTAGGATACCTTGATCGCAAGTATATCCCGCTAATTCCCTGTTTTCATCACAACCACATTAAAAGATGCATATGTGAATTCTTCCTAGAAAGCAACCTAAAGTGTAAAAGAACAATTAGATTTAACTCCCTAAAAGCAATAAGTTCTATGTAATAAGACTAATCAATGCAAACGAATGTGTAAAAGCACTAATCGTTTTAACAAAAGTTATGATTCACTTGTGACTAGTAGGATATATCACTACAAGCACTACCCACAATTATGCTACTTAGAATCAGGGATAAACAACTTTTTCGTATTGAAAACCCTAATATAGCTCTAGAGATGAATGTAAATCGGATTGATTCCGGACTCAACCAAACAAACTATCAAATTATATAACACTATTAATTGTGAATCACAAACAATAAAATATTGAGACAAAACTAATTCATTGAATCATATAACATATTGAGAAATCAACGTTATCCCATAAACAATAATATTTGTTTAGCTACTCATAGCTATGGAGTTCATCATAATAATATTAATTGAAAAGAAGAAGATGAACAAAAGCAAACCCTAGAAGCGTAAACAAAACCGGCTCTCAAAGTTCCAAGAAAAATATGTGTTGTCCCAAAAGTTGTAGAAGTCTTTCCTTTAAATAGCTCTCTTGTTTCCAAAATTAGGTCTAATCTTCAAAGGTCCAAAAGAAAGAAGTCCACCAAGCCCATGTGTGAGAAAAACCCATGTAAAAACTCTGCCCAAAAGCGGTCGCCGGAAAACTGGTATTGTGGCCGGAAATTGGTCGGAATCCGGCACCGGAAAGTATCTCAGGTGACCGGCAAAGTCCTCCCGGTCACCGGTCAACGAGTCACATCGGGTCAACTCGGGTCAACTCGGTCAGACCGAGTCAAACCGAGTCAGGGTGAATGAGAGAGTCAGCTGAGTCAGGTTGTGAGTCAGTCATTGCCTTGGCTGATTGACCTGATTAGTCTTGGCTCAGGCCATTGCACTAGCCTAAGCTTGTGCAGCACCATCATTGTGTTGTAACATTGCTCTCCAGCCAAGATGGCTCTTTACTTCACTCAAATCACTTCAAAACCACCATTTCAGTTCAGCTCAATTGCTGCAATTCATACTGCCCTGAGTTCCAATCTCCGCACCACCATGGCCTGCTCCATTCTCTATAATTCTGCAACCACTTCATCATACAAACAACCAACCGGTTCCATTGCAATTTCACCATAAACAGCTCCAATGTCAGCCATGACAATGCATCACTCACCAGAGCCTTTGTCGTCTCATTCAACTCAGCTGCTCCTTGTTAGATCAATAATAAACACATAAATCCACATCTTTATCACTTGCAGCTCAGTTTAACTCCAGCTTCAATACCAGCAGCAGCCCACTCTCATAGCATCACCATTATGCCAGCAGCACCTGTAACATCTCTAACATCTTCTGCAACATCATAAACATACCACAACCTCAAGCCACAGCAGTAGTGCTAACAGTTTGTACATTCTGCAATTTCACTTCAGTTGCATTTCTTCTTGTAACCTGCAGCTCAACCTCATGGATTGCTGCTTGCTCTTCACATCTCTCGAAAGCCTTCGCATTCCATCTAATTCCTTGCTGTAGTTCGAGCTCAACCCAGTACTTGAGCTTCACCAGCATCTACAATTACAACTCATCTATTTGCACTTGAGCCCAACTGCCATTCTCCCCTGGACTCTCTTAGTATCATCTCCATTGCCACTGCCAGCTTGCACCACCTGCTATGCTTCTCAATCCCCCATCTGCAGCTTCTAGCCTGCACTTACTCTTCCATGCTTCTTCTTTGCTGAGTGCACCAGAGCTGCACCATTTGGCATTCAACCCAAGGCTCAACTCCTTTGTTGCAACAGACCCAATCACAGCTACCAATTGCTCAAGAATGCCTCCAACAGCATCAACATTATTTGTTACTTTCATTCCCTGTAACTTGTACTCCTGCCCATCTTGCCTGTAATTCATCTCGGCTTCCTCTTTGCTTCAGTTTAACCTGCAACATCAAGGCCATTCCAGCTTCTCAAACTTCACAGACCCTGCTCAATCAACTTCATCCTTTTCAGTAGCAGCTGCACTAGGTCCTCAGCTCCTTCATAATGAGCTTTGAAATCATCTTCGATTACATCCATCCCAGACCACCACCAACAGATACCCATGAGCAACTTCTCAGCAATATCAGATTCATTGCCACCATTCTTCCAATTTCGACAATTCAATCTTCAACCGTCACACAACATCACCATCATCTTCAGTTCTTCATAACTTCAACTGATTTGCAAACCCATTTATCAATTTCACCAAATCGACAGAAAGAAACCATCTCACTACCAACTTCATTCTGCAACCATTTGATTTTGCAGCAAACCCTAACTTCAGAGATTCAATATCAGATTTGAACTCTTCTTCTCAACTTCACCAAACCCTAGTTTGAATTCCTGCTCATTAACCCCAAAAAGCAACATCAGATTCAACCACAAAACCCTGTAATTTTCCATGAGAAACTCAATCAAACCATGATTCTTCTCAGTTCTTCGATCTCTTCCACCATTTTCATCTTCCAGCAGCATCAGCTTCTCGATCTCTATTCAAAACCCACTTCAAATCCATCCTTTACTCGCTCAGATTTGGTCTCGTGAGTAGCAACAATGACTACTTTTAGTTTCGGTGAATGAATTGATGAGAGGCAGAATCCTATTGATTTTAGGGTATCGACATTAAGGTTAGACGACTACACCCCAGAGATAGGAACCACCCCAATTATTGGGTGCTAACAGCACACACATTTTTTTTGCTAAGGGCTACCCAAATTGGCATCCCCTTAATCCTCAGCTGGCCTGTCTTTAGTGCTCTTCCACATAGAGATGCCCCTTAACCTTGACCGGGCTCCGGATAGTGTTCGCCCATGAAATGATAATTTTGCCCTTTTTACTCCAATTGGGTGATTTCTCCATCTTTTCGTCCGCGCGACTCCAGAGTACCTAATAACTCAAAAACACGCATAAAATACATAATTTACTAGAAAAATAGCAAAGAAAGCATAATAATAACCAATATATAATAAATAGGGTGTATTCTACACCCTATCACAACACGGGAAGAACAAACTCTCTTCACCTCTCTAAAAGGTTAGGCGGATCTTCCTGATCATCTTGCATGATTTCCGTTTCGATTTTGTCCTAGTCTGTCACCATCTTATGCTTACCAACAACGCCCCTGTTCCGAGCTAAGCAGGGGACTTAATGTTGATAGTAGTTTTTAGCTTGGGGTTAAAATCGTAAAACCCTAGACAGACAGTGACGTTACAGGGCTTAAACGCATTTATTGAACCCTTTAATATGTCTGCGAGAAAATTACCAGGGTACCTTTTTTCTAATTAATTACTAATTAGGGTTTCGATAGGCCAAAACCCTAATTCCCACGCCCACCGCGCCAAGGCATGCCAACCATGCTAGCCGCACCCCTGTGCCAATGGAAAACCGTGCCAGCCACATATACCGCGCCAAGGCATGCCAACCATGCTAGCCGCACCCCTATGACAATGACAAACCGTGCCAGCCACACCTACCGCGCCAAGGCATGCCAACCATGCTGGCCGCACCACCGTGCCATCCACACCTACCGCTCCAAGGCATGCCAACCATGCTAGCCGCACCCCCTGTGCCAATGGCAAACCATGCCAGCCACACCTACCGCGCCAAGGCATGTCGACCATGCTAGCCGCACCCCATGTGCCAATGGAAAGCCGTGCCAGCTACATCTCCACGCTAGAGCATACCAAGCATGCTTGCCGTCCCAACACGCCATGCACAACGCTGGCTGCCAAAACAAAGGCCTGCAACAATCAACGGTCATCTTTCAATCACAGGAGCAAATCCTAGCCGTCAAAGGTTACCAGACAACACATGGTAACCTTTGACCCAAAAACCTAGCTTGGTCACGCCAAACCCTTGGCCCCACATGCCAAGCCAAACCGCACCTTGCCTTGGCCCTAGCCATGCTAGCCGTACCATGCGCCCATGGCATGCCAAGCCCTTGGCCCCGCCATGCTAAGCCAAACCATTCACGCCAAACCCTTGGCCCCATATGCCAAGCCAAACCGCACCTTGCCTTGGCCCTAGCCACGCTATCCGCACCATGCGCCCATGGCATGCCAAGCCCTCGGCCCCGCCATGCCAAGCCAAACCATTCACGCCAAACCCTTGGCCCCACATGCCAAGCCAAACCGCACATTGCCTTGGCCCTAACCATGCTGGCCGCACCATGCGCCCATGGTATGCCAAGCCCTTGGCCCCGCCATGCCAAGCCAAACCATTCACGCCAAACCCTTGGCCCCACATGCCAAGCCAAACCGCACCTTGCCTTGGCCCTAGCCATGCTGGCCGCACCATGCGCCCATGGCATGCCAAGCCCTTGGCTCCGCCATGCCAAGCCAAACCATTCACGCCAAACCCTTGGCCCCTCCATACCAAGCCAAACCGCACCTAGCCTTGGCCCTAGCCAAGATAGCCGCGCCATGTGCCAACGGCATGCCAAACCCTTGGCCCCACCATGCCAAGCCAAAACCGCACCATGCCAAACACACCTAGCCATGCCACCATGCCGGCCTTCCCTACGCGGCTACCAAAACGAAGGCGTGCGACAATCAAAGGTCCCCATTCAATCCCAGGAGCAAATCCTAGCCATCCAAGGTTACCAGACAATGCATGGTAACCTTTGACCCGAAAACCTAAGTTTGGCCACGCCAAACCATGCCATGCCAACGGCATGCCAACCTAGCCGCGCCACCATGCTGGCCTTCCCTACGCGACTACCAAAACGAAGGCGTGCGACAATCAACGGTCACCCTTCAATCCCAAGAGAAAATCCTAGCCATCCAAGGTTACAAGACAACGCATGGTAACCATTGACCCGAAAACCTACGTTTGGCCACGCCAAACCATGCCATGCCAACGACATGCCAACCTAGCCGCGCCACCATGCCGGCCTTCCCTACGCGTCTACCAAAACGAAGGCGTGCGATAATGAACGGTCGCCATTCAATCCCGGGAGCAAATCCTAGCCGTCCAAGGTTACCAGACAACGCATGGTAACCTTTGACCCGAAAACCTAAGTTTGGGCACGCCAAACCATGCCATGCCAACGACATGCCAACCTAGCCGCGCCACCATGCTGGCCTTCCCTACGCAGCTACCAAAACGAAGGCGTGCGACAATCAACGGTCGCCATTCAATCTCAGGAGCAAATCCTAGCCGTTCAAGGTTACCAGACAACACATGTGTTGATGGTGGATTTTCACTTAAGGATAAAATTATAAAGGCCAAAATTATGCGCTAACATCTTGCAAAATATAAAGCCATTAATAAGTGATGAATACTTCTTCACCTTACTAATTCACCTAGAATAGACCATGTGGCATCAATCCCAGTATTCAGTGAATTAAATACACAAAATTCATCCAGGTTGGAGCATGTAGCAACAATCCCATATACCCTGTGAATTTATAGCATTATTAATTAATGCATGACCAGCCTTGTATTTCCCGTACTCATTACCGGTGCGGCATGACGACTGAGTGTTGTTCTCAGCAGAGCAACACGAATCTACAAGCATTAATAATGAAGCATGTACGAAATACCCATACAGGCTACAACTCTCGGTGTGTTATACTAGCCCGATTGAGCATATTTGAACCTGAACTGACCATATCAGTCTCAGAAACGATCACGACCATCCAACTTCACCAGCATGATTGGATGGCTTAGATTGAATCCATGACCCCAAGCAGGTATTGGAATATACACCACCGATCCAACGCGGGCTCTGCATGGTCGGCCTCCCCAAGGGGTGGCATAGCTTGCCAAACCGTCCAAGCCAAAGCAGTATGGACGAAAAACCCTAAATTAGGGTTTGCGACACATGTAAACAGTCTCAACCATCCATCTTCGCAGGCATAGATGGAGGGTGTAGATGTATATTCAAAGGGCCCAGATCATGTCAACACAAACACCGTGGGCCCGCCCATATACCTGACTGATCGGTCAGACCAACTATGGTTGGTCGTCTTGATTCGTGCGCCCCAAACTGGGTATGACACACGGCCGACAAAAGCTAATTAGGGTTTGTGTCGCGATCACGAGCGTCCATTTTCTCATGCGCGAATGAAGGGTCCAGGAATAGACTAAGCAGGTCCGGTAAGTATTAACACGATCAATGTGGGCCCACCTATCTCCACACCCGATCGGCCAAGACCAAACTTGGCTGTACACCTTGATTCGCGCGCCCTGAATGTGGCATGCCACGCCCTTTAGGAATCCTTTGCGCACAGATTCCTCGTCGCAAAATCAATCTCAGCCACTCTTCTTTACCGGTAAACTTGAGTGACCTAGATCGCACCTTCGTGGGATAGTGAAGTATAGACATGGGCACCAGCATGTCGTCTACACACATGCCTGATCGGTCCTCTATAAAGCACTTCCCATGCTTGGATTAGGGCAAGCTGAAAGAAGGAACTTGCGTACCTCTTAAACCCTAATCCGACGGTCGCAGATGAGGGTTGCAAGTCATCTCGTTCGTCCAACTTCACCATCTTGGACGGACAGCCTAAGACATGAGTTAGGCTATCAATGAGGCGTCACCACAATCACCGTCCATCACTCTTCCACATGGAGTGATCGGTCAAGTCAGGGCTTGCCTGTATAGCCTCCAAACGATCACTCGAATATGGCTGGACATGATGTTATTTTAAGACGCTTAAATTCGTGACTTACTCCATTAAGCCTTAAAAACAGCGATGCTTCATACATGTTGAATATACTCGATGCAGTACCTGCATAGAATACACACGATACTTCACAAGTATCGACTTCCTAAATAACTTAGTTATTTAGTCTAGCATTACATGCTACTTTCTGTGGGTCCCACGATCCACACACTCGAGACATCAATCATGTCACAAACTGGGGGATACATACTGGGGTATTGGTCTGGCGGTTTACAGCGTGCAGCGTGCAAAGCGCCATCACAAGAATGTGTCAGGAAGTCATGGACGGTTAGAGATGACAGGAGAAGTGGGCAAGACTGGTCGTGTAACACTAACACAACTCCACTACTCCATCACTCCACTTCCTCCACTTCCCACGAGAGACGTAAATAAGGCTCAAATGACTTGTATAAATAGGTTCTCCTCCCTATTTCCAAAAACAACATAACAAGTCCAGATAACAGAGGCAAGTGTTGATACCATCGTATTCAAACACCGGAACTGATAGCTTACATCCCGCAAGCCGCCCACTTTCGATACAAGTCATACATAGCCAACACCTTCACAATATCTACACCTTCTTCGCTTCCCTCCCTAAGATCAACCCCATATCCTTCACTTTGTGACCGAAACAAGTCTGGAACGGCCATTTCTTGGTTTAGGACGGAGTTGCACAGATTGATTTCTCGAATCTACAAGCACTCCCGTGTATTGCATTTGTTTAAGGTTTAGACTCATTTCTCATCCACACACCCCAAATTACCAAAACCGGCAGAGATAGTTTTCACCCATAAACAATTGGCGACCACAGTGGGAGGTTGATCTCTCGGTTACAAAAAATTAAATTCTCAATTTTTCGGTTTTCATCTCGCGATGTATCCTCACCCGGAAACCACAGGTGGTTCAGATATCATGGGAAGTGTAGCTAGAATGCTTGAGGATGTCTTGGCAAATTAAGCCGGTATCGCTAGAAGACAGAGCGAGACATTCCGCCTTTTGAATGATATAACAACACAATTACAAGAAGGGTCGGCAGGCATCTACTCAGACAGTGCAAGGAACGCTGGATACTTAGTCAGGAGTCACACTTTTACCAGTGGAGATGCAAAAAGAGCGCGTAATCACAGGGGACTCAGGAGAGACAAACAACATGGTCCAGCCGACAACGAAGACTCGAGGAAACTCCACAGAGGAAAAGACTTGTCCGGGGTACCATAACGTCTGCCGGATAAAGAAAGGGAGCCTGCAGCTTACGGAGCCCTGCTAGAAGATTTATATCTCAAGACTCTTGTCGAAGCCCAGAAGACTGTCCAATCCGCATCGACCTTTCAACTGAGTGAAGAAATGCTTGAGGAAGGAGAGATCAATCAAGGAACACGTGGGTACAGAGGATGGGAGCGTTCAATTCGATCACTCAGCAGTGATCTTACGACACCTTCCACACCCCGTCACCCAGGCAAGCGATCCGCGGATATGATGGCACTCACAAGTCTTCCAACTTCATCTCCGAAACGTGCTCCACATCGAAGCCATGTAGAGACACCAAAACGTCCACAAACACAGGAAAGGCTGGATTCGAAGTACCTACACTTTCCGTTCCTAATGAAAAAGATTTTGGAGTTGCTGGAGGCATGGATACGAAATGGAGAGGTGGAACTACCTCCTGTATGGCGTTCACCCACTGATCAAGAAGTAATGGACCCGAGGTATTGTCATTTACACCGGTTCCTTCGCCACCCTACCAGTGAATGCAACGCTTTGAAACGCATTGTTCAGAAGAAACTTAATTTAGAGGGATAGCTTTCCTTCTCTGAGAGATTGATGCAGACGATTTCCTTAAAGAGGCTACTTCAGATACAAGTAAGGCTTCAAAAACAAGTAAGTTCTATTCAACAATTTTACAAGAAAGATAGTTCTAAGAATTCACTGGGGACTTGGCATCCCGCACATAGAGAAAGAGGCTCAATGATCAAACGCCATGTTTGTTTCCCTTCATACTTCCCTTTTACACGACATTTGCAATTTCATATGATATGTGCAATCATTCATGACCAAGATGCAAAATCCATTTAAAATAATCTCTTCCAGAAAAGTCATTCACAAAACTATCTCAAAATAAACCTATTCAATTACCTATTAATTCAAAACCGGAAGTCAAATTATGAAAGGAAATCCTCACTATCACTCAAAAAGAAAAGCATCTAAAAGAAAAGACAAGTAGGTGGCACGAATCCTTCAAGGAAAGTCCTTCAGCAGCAACTTGTCCTTCTGGGAAAGAGTGACTTTCATCCTTTGAAGTACAGCCTGCTTCAGCTTCAACTCCTTAGATAACTTTTCAACCTCTTCTTCTGGCGAGTAACACATTCTGCAGAAGGGACTTCATCTTGTAATTTCTGGAGCTCCTGAATCTCGGATAACCCTTTGAAGAACCAAGGAGCATTGAATTTGTACTGCACAAACACATCTCGATGGCACTTCCAGTCTTCAATCATCTCCTCAGAAACTGTTCGACCAGTCGTGACGCTCATCCCATGGATAGAAAATAAAGCTTCCTGAACGCGGTTGACCAATGCAAGACGACTTTTGAGCTTCGTAGTGGTAGCAATGTGGCCGTGCCTCTCCCATATCGCCGTGTACAACCCTTCGAACCGAGCTGGCACACTGAATCCTCCAACCAACACATGACCTGGATAAGGGACAGTGAAGGGAGGATCGAACAAAGCCCCAGGCTGCATTACCAATACTTCACCAATCACAGGAGCCTTGTCAGTTGCAGGAGGCCTTTCAGAAGAAGTCACCACGACAGCTTTATTGATTGGAACCTGCTCAAAACGTTCTTCAAGGGGATCCACCTCAACAATAGCGGATGTTACCTCTCTTACATTCCTCCCGATGTCTACTTCACTCTGGGTGCTAATTTCCATTATGGCCCCATCAACAAGATCACTTAGGGAGGCACCTTGTCCAACCGAGCTTGCGTCATCTCTGTCATTGTCCTGAAAAGGAGCGGTTTCACCGGACTTCTCGGATGAAGATCGGTGTTACCGGACTTCGAGGAGCAAGTGTTACTAGACTTCTCAGCATGAGGATCAGTGTCACCAGACTTCTCAACATGAAGGCTAACGTTACCATACTTCTCGTTCTGAGTGCGCGCCAACCTTGTGAAAACATTCTCTTTCGGAATTCCCCGATTTCAAGCAAGGATCACTTTTAGAGAAATTTACTCTGGAGAAATGAAGAAATCGACAGGAAGAGATTTAAATACCTACATATTGGAGGAATTGAGGATCACCGAATCACATGCCTGCCTTTTAGATCTCTCTCCTGCTTGGGGACTGCAATCATCATCTCTGGTCCGTTTGCCTGGGAGTGGCTTCAACCGGAAATGCTTCTTCAAAACGTCAGAAGATGGCTCACCACGGGAATCTGTCACAACGTCCTCCGAGAATTCCTGGAAAGCCAACAGTTGCTTCCTCCAAAATTCCTTATACTTATCGGTTACCACTGGGTTTCTCCCAATAGGCCAGAAAGGAAGACTCTGCAATGCCAAGAACATGTCAGCATTAAAAATACCTGGGAGAAGTTCTTTCGGAGCCTCCGACGGACGGATAAATGGAACACCCTGGTCAAATCCCATTTGACGAGCAGCCCCGTCAATGTTGTACGGAGTCACAGTAAATGCTTCGTTGAATAGAGACGGGATATATCCCGAATACAAACACCGAGATAATAAGTTCTCCAAATTTCATAGTCTTGACATCGGTACGCAACACAGCATCAGGACCGTCAGAAGCAATAGCAAAGGTCTTCGGCTGAACAATGGAAGAGTGGATTGTCCCTCATAGACGGAAATCTACGGAAGACACATTATCAAAGATGTCCACGAGTTTCGCACCGGTTCTGGGACGCCTCCTCTGCCAACGAAGTATTCTCGAGCCACCATACAAACTGCTGAGAGAAGTTGCAGGAACAAGAGCATAACTTTTGAAATGTTCCCACAAGAATTCCTGAAGAAAAGCGAAATGGACGTACGACTCCACCTTCTTGTACCCGTTGGAAACATGCATGTCCATTTCTAAGGCGTCCAGATGAGAATACAGCGATCCGAGGAATAAGGCACCTAAGGGAAGAACTTCACCTTTTGCTAGCTTTATAGAAATCCTGATAAGGACACCTCTTATGATCTTCTTTCCAGAACCATCGTCAAATATATCTCTGGATAGCCACAAAGATAGGAATGCAATCACGCTGAGCTCGTTTTCCAACTCCTGGTCCGGTTCTGGGTCTGCAGGAGACCACTCCGATACCCACCAGGTGTAAAAGCATCTTGTGTCTTTTTTCTCCTCCTTGTCCAGATTGTCGAACTCTGCCACCTTTCGGAGTATAGCGTCATAATCACGTTGTTCCGTGTCAGAAAGCTCGTAATAAAAACTTCCAGCGACAGGCAGGTTCATCAATGCAGCTACGCTTTCCAGAGTAATAATCATCTCTCCCCATATAAATATAGCTGTATAAGTAGAAGGGCGCCACCGAGAAATGAAAGTAATCAAGCCTGCAGCATCTTTCTTAATTTCAAGAGTAGCAGATGCCATGACTGCATTGAGGATTTGCGCTTTGGTCAAATTGGCTTTAACATCCTTATTATTCAACATGCGTCTCATCCACCCTTCATAAGAAGCCAGTGGAGTATGACAAATCTTGAAGTCGATAGGAGAAGGCGGATATTCATTTCTTCGAAGACAGAACCTCATCACAAGTGTCGAAGAAGAAGATGGATCAGCTTCCATATTTTCTGAACCGGAGAGCAGGACTATCCTATGAGAGGGATGTTTCCTAATGTTTGGAAAAGGAAAGGTGAACAACTCATCAGCAATGTTCGGCATATCTTTGAAGCTGTCAACACTTCCTGACTTAGCACCAGCATTATCTCTGATGAGCACGAAAGTGCGACGCATTTTCACTCATAAATACATTAGATGGGCCTCATTTTATCACTAATAAACTTGTTTGTAGGTGTTTTTGTCAAATAAGCTCTTATGGAAAAGTTGCTCGAAAAGTGGTTTTTGTACCCCGAAGGACACATGTTATTCGGACTCTCAGTTTTGGATAAGGGGCACCCAATTACTAAGGGGCACCCTAATTGCTATTCGCACTCCCGGATTGGATAAGGGGCACTCATATTCAACAATTTGAAACTGAAAATTGGCGGGAAAATGGTGTTTGAACTGGCAGATTTAGGGTTTGGATTTTGGAGGTGTTATAACGAGACTCAAAGGCTGAAACTTATGGAAACCATCTGTTAGAGCAAAACAGGGATAGTAGGAGTGATTTTGTCGATTGAATTTGGCTAGAACTCGAGTTAGAAGGAAACAGAGGTGTGGACTTTTTACGGGTATTTCGAAAAGATTTTTCTGGAGCTTTGGCCGGATTCAAAGTGGGTTCTTTGATTGGATATACCCCTGTTTTGACTAAACAGGGTTGGTAATCACTCCGTTCGAGAAAATAGGTGGCCACGTCAAGTTTGGATAAAACAGGGAAGAAAAATATTTCCGTATTCTGTTGAGTTTAGTTTGGGAATTGCATGAGGAAAGAGTGTGTTCGATGATTCGTAACATCTACTTTAACGTGTTTGGATGAAATTGAGCCGCTGGAAACGCGTGAAGGAAATATTGAAGGAAATAATCACGTAAATATATATCCGAGTAAAAGAAAATATATCCGAGTTATTACAAAGGATTTTGGGGGTCTGTTGAGTATAAAATAGATGCTTGGGATGAGGAAAGGATTATCGAGCGATTGGGGAGGCTACAGAGTGGAGAAAATCGCTGCAGAGAAATCTGCAGCAGCAGCAGAGAAAGATTGAAGAACGCGAAGAACAGACCCTCAAAGACAGTCGTTTACGCGGAAAATATAAGACTGTCATTCTGCGACAGTCCACTGTTATTCTTCGTAAGAGTGGGTTTGCGACGCTTATAAACGTTGCAAATTCCCGTTTTATTGTATTTTCTCTTCTTTTCTTCATTGTAAACACCATTTGGGCAATAAAAATTAATTTTGAGTGTGTCTACATCATGAGTAGCTAAGCCCCTACACTGGGTCGACGGAGGAAGCCGAATTTCATACGTGGGTAATTTTAATTAATTCTTTATTTGGCTTTTGCACTAATTAAAATAGAATTATGACTTGATTAAATTGGTTGTTATTCAATTAGATAGGTTATGCTTTGTTTAGATAATCTATGCTTAGGGATACAATTAATCTTTTGAGAGTCTACCTTGGCAAAAATAAGAGTCGGTGTTATTTTGTTTATTGAGCTTTAATTGTTGAGAATAAATCAATTGAACCTATTGATATGAATTCGGTGGAATCCTAGGCCCAGTGACTCTCGCTTTTGTTTATTATTTTCTTTAAACCTTTAAATTTAATCTTCGCAAGTCTGAGAGAACGAATCTTAATTACTACTACGAAAACTAAGAAAAATCTTAAATCATTTTGGCGCCGTTGCGACGCGGATTTGTTTTTAGATTAATTTTTAGGTTTATTTTTTTTATTTTGTACAGTATTTTATTTTTCCTTTTTATGCGTTTCTTTTTGTATTTATTTTCAGGGAATTTTTGAGGATGATGACTTCTTTTGAGGAGACGTCACCTACGATGACGCTGGCGGAATATATGCGTAGGAAGTCAAATTATCATGAAACCTCATCCGAGATGACGCTTGTCAATATATGCGTAGGCAATGGTATGGAGTTTCTGCTCCACATGAGGTAAGTGAAGAATCACATGAAACTATTTATGAGAAGTATTACAAACACACACCGCCTAGTTTGGAACAAAGATTGAGAGTTCTTGAATGTGAAAGATTATTTGCTGATGATGATGAATCTAGTAGTGACTCTCTATCCCAAACAGAACATATAGATGACCCTGTGGATGATTGTGTGGATGATTCGCCTAATTCCATAGATGAATCTACCTCACAAGATCATTCACCCGACTTGGAGGTTGTTTCTAAACCACTAGACTTCCAAAAGTTGCCTAATTTAGGGTTAGAATTGTGTGCTTCTAAAGTGTTGTTGGATTACTTTGCATCTAAGTACCCAGAGGATTTGCCTATTTCTAATACCATGCATGAGCCAGTTGAAATTTTCCCAGAATCCCCATACTTTGTTCTTTACGCACTTCCATGTGCAGTAAAAACTTGGTTTAGGGGTAAATTTTGTTTTCTGACGGTTTCAGTGTCCCCATTTTTTCATAAAATAATTGTGAAGCTGTCGTGTGTATATATTGTATTTTGGGTCGATCCCCAAGTTTTCAGGTTATTAGTGTATGGGGATCCGTTTTTGTACAATCCAGTAGGTATAATTATTTATTTATGTTTGTTTACTTTTGTTTATTTTATTGAATTTCCCATCTTAAGTTTTGCGTTGGATGACTCAATTACATTGAGGACAATGTAATGTTTAAGTGTGGGGGAGTAGTTAACTTTTTACTTTACTTTTTTCAGGAACCAGCTGTTGAGCGGGTTAAAAAAAAAAAAAAAATAATTAATTGTTGTTAGTCTTATGACCAGCTGTTGAGCGGGTCTATTCTTTTGTTTTCTTATCACATTATGACCAGCTGTGTAGCGGGTCAAAAAAAAAAAAATTGTGTCTTGTATATGGCATTTGTCATGACCAGCTGTGTAGCGGGTCTAAGTCTCTTATTTATGACCAGCTGTGTAGCGGGTCAATTTTCTGTTTTGCTCGAGGACTAGCAAAATGTAAGTGTGGGGGATTTTGATGAGCACGAAAGTGCGACGCATTTTCACTCATAAATACATTAGCTGGGCCTCATTTTATCACTAATAAACTTGTTTGTAGGTGTTTTTGTCAAATAAGCTCTTATGGAAAAAGTTGCTCGAAAAGTGGTTTTTGTACCCCGAAGGACACATGTTATTCGGACTCTCAGTTTTGGATAAGGGGCACCCAATTACTAAGGGGCACCCAATTGCTATTCGCACTCCCGGATTGGATAAGGGGCACTCATCTTCAACAATTTGAAACTGAAAATTGGCGGGAAAATGGTGTTTGAACTGGCAGATTTAGGGTTTGGATTTTGGAGGTGTTATAACGAGACTCAAAGGCTGAAACTTATGGAAACCATCTGTTAGAGCAAAACAGGGATAGTAGGAGTGATTTTGTCGATTGAATTTGGCTAGAACTCGAGTTAGAAGGAAATAGAGGTGTGGACTTTTCACGGGTATTTCAGGCGAGATTTTTCTGGAGCTTTGGCCGGATTCAGTGGGTTCTTTGGATTGGATATACCCTGTTTTGACTAAACAGGGTTGGTAATCACTCCAGATTCGAGAAAATAGGTGGCCACGTCAAGTTTGGATAAAACAGGGAAGAAAAATATTTCCCGTATTCTGTTGAGTTTAGTTTGGGAATTGCATGAGGAAAGAGTGTGTTCGACAGATTCTGTAACATCTACGGAACGTGTTTGGATGAAATTGAGCCGCTGGAAACGCGTGAAGGAAATATTGAAGGAAATAATCACGTAAATATATATCCGAGTAAAAGAAAATATATCCGAGTTATTACAAAGGATTTTGGGGGTATGTTGAGTATAAAATAGATGCTTGGGATGAGGAAAGGATTATCGAGCGATTGGGGAGGCTACAGAGTGGAGAGAAGTGCTGCAGAGAAATCTGCAGCAGCAGCAGAAAAAGCTTGAAGAACGCGAAGAACAGACCCTCAAAGACAGTCGTTAAAACACTGTCGTTTACGCGGAAAATATAAGACTGTCATTCTGCGACAGTCCATTGTTATTCTTCGTAAGAGTGGGTTTGCAACGCTTATAAACGTTGCAAATTCCCGTTTTATTGTATTTTCTCTTCTTTTCTTCATTGTAAACACCATTTGGGCAATAAAAATGAATTTTGAGTGTGTCTACATCATGAGTAGCTAAGGCCCTACACTGGGTCGACGGAGGAAGCCGAATTTCATACGTGGGTAATTTTAATTAATTCTTTATTTGGCTTTTGCACTAATTAAAATAGAATTATGACTTGATTAAATTGGTTGTTATTCAATTAGATAGGTTATGCTTTGTTTAGATAATCTATGCTTAGGGATACAATTAATCTTTTGAGAGTCTACCTTGGCAAAAATAAGAGTCGGTGTTATTTTGTTTATTGAGCTTTAATTGTTGAGAATAAATCAATTGAACCTATTGATATGAATTCGGTGGAATCCTAGGCCCAGTGACTCTCGCTTTTGTTTATTATTTTCTTTAAACCTTTAAATTTAATCTTCGCAAGTCTGAGAGAACGAATCTTAATTACTACTACGAAAACTAAGAAAAATCTTAAATCAATCTCCAGAAGACATCTCAACAGGAGTTCTTTTCTTCATTCTACAATAAAAGACAGGAGTCAGTACTTACATAAAAACGCATGGGATGTGTGGTCACACACGACGGAACACACATTCACGTTGGAGCACACAAAGCTAGTATTGGGTCCAAACGAGGCTGGTATTGAGCCACGCCAACAAATTAAGCCGTTGGTCAGGTCCACGAAGCCGGTCGAGGTTACAGGGCTAACACCCCAAATGAGTTTAATATCACGTAGTCAAGCAGGTATCGGGCCACGCAGATCAATATCATGTTAATAGGCTGGTACGTGTCATGTCAAATCCGGTATTAGTCAAGGCCAGTCAAAGTCACCAGTGTTGGGCCACATCAGCAAACAAGACCGGATGAAGTTTCAAGTCTGGTATTGATCAAGTGACAAGTTCGGTATTGATCGAGTTTCAAGTCCGGTATTGCTCAAGTTTCAAGTCCGGTATTGCTCAAGTTTCAAGTCCGGTATTGATCAAGTCACAAGTCCGGTATTGCTCAAGTTTCAAGTCCGGTGTTGGTCAAGGGCACAAGGCCGGTATAAAGACGACATTCAGTCAGGCATACACGGTATGAGACCCAGTTCAATCGAGCATATATGGAGGGACCACATTTATTTGCATAACACGGTTCTCTTATGTTAATGGGAATCATGTTCACGAAATCCAAGCCGAATTTCTTTCCAAGCTACAACCTAAGAAGCTAGGTTTTGGATGCAACAAATTCATGGATTCACGGGTTGTTTTACTAAGCAATTCTAGAAAATATTGGCGTATCAACCTCGGTGGAAGAACTAAGCATAATACACGTCTTGCAAAAGGTGTTTACCTAGCAAACTAGGGTTCTACCTTAAAAAAAAAAAAAAAAAAAAAAAAAAAAAAAACACGCTTACCTTGCTGCGGACGGCGACGGCGAGCTCCGGCGGCGGTTGGCGGCGGCAGTGGAGATCACGGACGAGAGCTGCCGAACCAAAAAAAAAAAAAGAAGAGAAAGTATGAAGAAAAAAGAAAAGGGGTCGGTCTTTTTATAGACAAAATTTGGAAGAATCCCAATAGAACAAGGATTCCTCTTTTGATTGAATTCCTCTTTTGCTTGGGTTCCTCTTTTGATTCAAACACGCAAGGAAGGAAACCGGTCCCACCAAAGGATTCCGCGCTTAACGGGCGTTTACATGGACAACTGCTAGCAATCGATCAAAATTCTTCCGGGTAAACTTTCTCTATCCTGTCTTCTTCATATAAGTATGTCACCATCTCATGCCTACCCCACAATGGCGTAACCATTATGCGCTAGGGACTTAATGTTGATGGTGGATTTTCACTTAACGCTAAAATTGTAAAGGCCAAAATTATGCGCTAACATCTTGCAAAAGATAAAGCCATTAATAAGTGATGAATACTTCTTCACCTTACTAATTCACCTAGAATAGAGCATGTGGAAACAATCCCAAAGATTCTCAGAATTAAATACACAAAATTCATCCAGGTTGGAGCATGTAGCAACAATCCCATATACCCTGTGAATTTACAAACATTATTAATTAATGCATGACCAGCCTTGTATTTCCTGTACTCATTACCGGTGCGGCATGACGACTGAGTGTTGTTCTCAGCGGAGCAACACGAATCTCCAAGCATTAATAATGAAGCATGTACGAAATACCCATACATGCTACAACTCTCGGTGTGTTATACTAGCCCGATTGAGCTTATTTGAACCTGAACTGACCATATCAGTCTCAGAAACGATCACGACCATCCAACTTCACCAGCATGATTGGATGGCTTAGATTGAATCTGCAGGAGCAGAATATCGCGACATCAGTACTTCGCGAGAGTAATAAACGACTACATTGCGAAGGCATCGCAGGGAAGTAATATAAATGACGCAATGGATGACGACAGTCAAAACATGAGAAAAGTGTGAAGACTTGGCGAAATTTAGGAGTGTCGCAAAGAAGAGTGTTTATAACACTCGCCACACTTCGCGAGTCATCCCCGAAAATAAAGGACAGCTTAGCTGTCATCCACTGTGTATTACCCTATATAAAGGGTTGAGTTAGTCTGTTGAGGGGAGAGTTCTTTTTGAATTGTTAAGCAAGTCATTAGGAGAGAGAAAATCTAGAGTGATTGTAATTTCTTTAGCTCTGTTCTATCTATCCTTGTAAACATTTCAAGAAGATAATCAATAAAAATATATAGATATTCATCTTCAAATGGATTAGTAAAGTAAATTCTTGTGAGGGTGTATTGTGGGATTTCCTGCAACTACATATGCGCTAGAAACAGGGATGAGTAGAAGATCAACCTTGTGAATTGAAAGAATCAGGAGTAACAAGAAAGAAATTTCGGAAAATTCTCAACAATTTACTAAAATTGAGAAATGGCTAGAAGAAGGAATGCATCAGAACAACCAACAATTGTGAGGAGAAGTGGGAGATTAGCTGGAGAAAGGAGAAATGAAGTAGGTGAACCATCAAGAATAAACGCAAGAGATAGAGAAGAAGGTCAAATTCAACCACCAATTCAACCACCAATTTAACCAGTACCGAATAGAGTAGTAGATTATGATAGGGTGAGCGTGCATACATGGAGATCAGATTCTGTGGAAGAAAGAGAAGAAGTGCAACAATTGATAAATAATGAACAAGTGGAGAGAAATCGAGAAGAAATGGGAGAAACAGCTCATAGAAATGAAGAAATTGTAGCATTAGAAACGTTGAGACAAACAATACATGAAGAAAGACGATTAGAAGCGGAAGAACGCGCAAATTTAACAAGGCAAAACCATGAATTAAGAATGGAAAATATGAGGTTGTAAAATGGGAGGTCGGGAAATAATACCAGGTCAAGGTCAGGATCGGTTAGAGATGATAGAAGGAGAATGTTACTTGTAGAAAATATTAATGAAGAAAATTTAGAAAGAGAGCTAAATCTCGGTGAAGGATACTCTTAAATGCGTCCGTCCAGATTTTTACAGGGTGACCAAAATAATGGAAATCAAGGAAATAGGCAGCAAAATAATCCAATTGATGAAGAAAATCCGGAAGAAGGAAGAAGAATACTGCATGGAAGAGAAACACAGAGAAAACAAAAGGAGATTGAAGATGATATCGAAAAGCATTATATTGAACAGGCGCGTCTAGCTCGCGAAAGAGAAAGATTAAGAGTAGAAATGGAAGAACGGGAATTGGAGGAAGCAATTCGGCAGAATAATCATGACAATCGAGAAAGAAGGCGCGAGCAAAATCGCAACAATGGAAATATCAATGAAGAGTATGAAAGAATACAAAGGAGAGTTGATAGACAACCAAGAAGAGAAAATGATGGATATAATGGTGTGCGAATTCGAGAACGAGATGGAGGAGAAAATCGCAGAGAAACAAGAGAAGAAAATGTTGAACAAGAAAATCAAGATAGACATGAACGCAGAAGGAGAGAAACGGAACTAAAAAGACCAATAAATTCGAACCCTGATGTAAATGAACAAATCTTAAGAGAGTTGGCAGAGATGAGAGGAATGTAGAACAATAGAAGAGGAGGAGGAAGGAGACAATTGGATGAGGCAATTGAAGAAGCTGCAAAAACCCCCTTTACACTAGAGGTGCAGTTGGGAGGAATACCTCCAAAGTGCAATTTACCCGCATTAACCAAAGATTTTTGATGGAACAACTTGCGCAATACAACACATCAAAGCGTATGTAAGATGTATGTTACAAATGTGGGAAAATCATGACGCTATATTGTGCAAATATTTTGCATCAAGTTTAACAGGAGAAGCACTGAAGTGGTTTGAAGGTTTACCAAGAAACACCATCACGTCATTCAACCATCTACAAGCTATATTTTTAGGGGCATACATAAGTAACAACTCCTCGCGACCAGGAATTGAAGATGTATTTGGGCTGAAACAAAGAGTTGGTGAAAGTTTAAGACACCTAACTGTGAGATGGAAGACGATGTGTAGCGAGATGGCTGGAAGAGTGGATGAAAGATATCTCATTTTATCATTTATAAACGCTATGTTCGCAACCAATTTGCTATATATTCAAATTTTTAGAGTCAAGAATACAATCACGATGACGGAGCTGCGAGAACTGCAAGAGGAATATATTGCTTTGGAAGAAAGGCAAAATGAGGTGGAGTCGTACCCGGTTGCGAATACAAGTTCAAATGCTGCGAATGCAAGTTTGTTACCTAAATTAATACACACAGTGGCGAGTACTTCGCAAGGGCAGCAAGAAAGAGTGATAAGTGATGAACAACCAAAGTTAGTAGCCATGGGAAGCCGAGATGAAGAAGAGTTTGAAAGAGAAAGAAACTACTATAACCGTGGCGGCAATAACAAAATTCAGAGACTTGATAATCCGCAAGAAACTTATGGAAGTCAAAGGCAGAATTATCATGGAGGTCAGCGACGTCACATAGTAGTATGGGAAGAAATCAAAATGCCACCATTAAATGCTAGCATTGAAAAAATATGGGAAGCTATACTCTTGATGGAAAACATACCTGCGCCATGGAACATGGGGAATGAGCCACCACCAAGTGATAGAAGTCACGAGTTCTGTTCTTACCACCGTTTTCATGGACACTTAACAAATGACTGCAGAAATATAAAAAGAATCATCCTCAGAATGATTGACCAAGGAAAGCTAAGTTATTTTCTAAAAAGTGAAGGGAAAGTTCAGCCATTACCACCACCGCCAGAAATGCACAGAACAAATTCAACAAACGGAAAAGAAACATTCGTAATAGAAGTTGGATCGAAAGCTAAAAATTTGTTTTGAATGGTGCAGAGACAGAGAGTAGCAGGAGCAAAAAGTGTAAGAAGTGAATAATCATCAAAAAGCAACAACAAAAGCTTGTTCAGAGTAAGAGGAAGAAACAATAATTGAAGAAGAAATATGCGAGGATCTCGCCATCAAGAATGTATGACAATTTGATTGAAGAATTGAAAAACAAAAATGATTAAACAATGAAAGATTGTGCGATAGTTTCGCAAACAAAATGAATGATTGAATGAATTAACAAAAATGAAAGAGTGAGTGAATGGGACGAACCTTTATGGCGTACACCCTAGTTCGCGAATGACATTTCACAAGAGGCAAATGTAAGACCTAAAGTGCGTCATATAAGGGGGTATCTCTTGACATGGCTTAGTGAAAAGGTTACACCGCTCCTGGAACCTGAGTCATGAAGATTTGGGGCCCATGAAAGCCTATCCGGGGGAGATACCTTGGATTTCCAACTATATATATAAGGTTATACCCTGGTTGGACGCCCGAGGATCTCTTCCTAGGAGTCAGTGTATGCTCAAGGCGCCGGGGTACACGGTTGAGCCAAGAGTTCCTGGGGCATTTGAAGTGTCTCGGCCATTCTTGGCAAGTCTTGGTATATGCTGCACTCGGCCCGAAGAAAACTCCACTTAGGGTGCAGTCTCGTAACCATAAACCATATAGGTATAAGGGATAAGAGGCTGCGAAAACAACTGGTTGTTGTTAAGACCGGATGGGAGGAGCTAGTCTTGTATGGCCGATGTACGCCTCCTTGAAGGGGCAACCAGGGAGAAGATAAGGGCGGCACCCTCCATTAGGGAGCTGATAAGTGTCAAAAGACGCAAATGTCATGAGGCTTTATTTTCGCAAGGAAATTTAGGCTTGTCATATTTGTGCGATGATCCTGTAGAGGCAATAATACTGACGCAAGGATAAGGCGAGATCAATGGGTTTTTGCATGAAAATACAAAGACGTCCTGCGATTTCGTCGCGAAGACGGCAATGCCATGGGATTTTACACTCACAAGAGTATTTAAGCCTGTCATATTGTCGCAGATAAAATATCCTGCAGAGGCAAAAATACTTAACAAATGATAAGACAAGGTCAATGGGTCATTACATGAAAATGTAATGACGTCCTGCGATTTTGTCGCAACGAGGGGTGGCGAAATAAGACCTTTAATTAGGAAGGCAAAATAAGACCACACAAGAATGATAAGACAAGATCAATGGATTTCTTTATTCGTAAAGACATCCTGCGATCTTGTCGCAATAATGAACTTCAACATAACTAAAAATACAGACATATATACAATCGAGGAAGCGAGTAAGCTTGCGAAAACGATTATGTTCCATCATAGAGTTACAAATAATAAAGGATGAAGTCAGAGATTTCATTACTCAGATATAATTGATCAAATCTCTCATTTGAAAATCAATAACAGAGGCAAGTATGGGAATGAATAGGATAAAATCTTGCTATTCATTTCCACATGATGGATTTATGTATTCATAATGATGGTCAGTTGAATTATAAAGAAGAATTGCTTGACAAATACGCGCAAGTAAAGAAAACGAAGATTGAATTCATATTTGACAATCCAAGAAGATTGAAAGAGTATATGTATTACAAGAAGCGAAAGAAGAAAAAGAAGTTATTTCTTTGAGGATTCTCCTTCTTTGTCAGATTCTTCAGTTCCATCATTCTTTTCGCCAGAATCTTCTTCTTCGCTAGCTTCACTATCAGAGACATCCGAGAAAGGCGTATCTTCAGGAATAACATCGCGAAGACAAGGATATGAACTAAGAGGAATGCGGTGATCATTGCAAACCATTTTAATAGTTTGATTGCGAAAACGAACAACAGTATTGTTGAAATTCGCCACTGTAGCTTGCAGTTGTTTCTTCAACTTAGAATACTTATTATTGCGAAGAGAAAGGCCTTCTGCGAGTTCCCCTTTTTTAGACTCAAGTTCTTCAATCCTTGTTTGAAATCTCTTCTCGGATTCTGCAAAACATATGATAATGAATTAACAACTCAATAGCAAGACTACGAGAGATAAAGAGCAAAGTAAAGTATAATAAACAACCTTCTCTCATCGGATATCATGTCTTTAACCAAGGCAGTATGCTCGGCATGAAGGCTAACATCAACACCTAAATTATTCCTGGCATTATCTAGAACCTTCGCAGCCCAAGCGAATTCATCATCATTATTTATAACAAGAAGCGAACGAATTTGATCTTCTCGCTCATTAAGTATAGCATTCTACTACGAAGAGATTCATCTCGTTCAATTTGTACTTCGAGAAGAGATTTTGAAATGTTGCTAATGCCTGTGCACCTTTATTAGCAATGCGATCTTTGTCATCTATAAGGTCACTAATTTTCTTCCTTAAAAGTTCGGTTTTTCTATGGGAATCAAGATACATTTGTTTAAATCGGTTGGCTAAACCTAAACTAGATCTATGCTCAATCTCTAAGAGACGATATTTGGTTTGAAGTTCATTTAATGAAAGGGAATCAACTTTGTTTGACGAATTACTTAAAGACTCGTTGAGATGGGTGAGAAGAACATCATTATCCATAGGCTCGGGAAATGAATGGAGAAGAATGGCTTCTTCAGAGAAATTATATATGTCTGCGAAAATAGTAAATCAGGCAAAGAATAGTAGATGACAAAGTAAAGACGATTTGAAGAGCAAAAATTTTTGTACCATAAAGTTGTTGATTTGCGCTTTGAAGAGTAGATATTTTAGTCTCCTGAGAAGTGAATTTAGTTTCCAGTTGTTGAATTCTTTCATCTTTCTTGCGAGACATCGCAACCTCAGTTTCTAGTTCTCGGATCTTCTCTTTAAGTTGGAGATTTTTCTTTTCAAGGTTGTCGCGTCTTTTCTCGAGATTTGAGGCAACAACAAAGGAAGCTCTCCCAGACTATAAAGGAAAATAAAGAAATTATTAAGATAAAGCTTAAAATCGAAATTACATAGAAGCAAAGGAATATGAACATACCAAAGCATTGAGAGCATTCAAGTGGCTGGAAGTCAATGTTCGGGAAACTCCGCGAAAAGATTCATTATCCTCTAATAGCGGGGCATCGCAGATTTTCGCGAGAGCTACGCAAGTTGCTGATAAGTGATCATCTCCCATTCCTTGCATGGAATCGGAGAAAACACTAGACAGTTGCGCCATAGCGGAAGTAGTAGAGTGATTCTCTTTCGCGGAGGAAGTACCAACTTCATTTTCATCCTCATCGAACTCTCACCGGTTTGAGAGCTACGATGAGAAGAGGGATGGGTTTTCCGTTTTTAGAAAGCGGAGCGAAGACTTGTCCTTGCGAAAAGTGATTTTATCTTTGCTTTTAACCTTCGCAGCCTTCACTTCTTCAACGTCAACCTTCGCATACGCATGAAGATAAGAAACAGAGGCAACAATATTGTTTAAAATAACAAAAGAAAATGTTTCTTACTTCATCCGTGAGCGATCGGAGTATCGCCAGGGTACTTGCCTTTGGATCTTCTTTATACTTCTTTCTCATTCTGGCAATCTAAATTTTTTTGAAAGATTAATAAGCAAAGGAGGAAGAAAATGTCGCAAAGTAAAATTGAAAAAAGGAAATATACCTCTTTTGCCTTCTCAGGCCACTTAAACTCCCAAGGATGATAATTCGCGAGGGTTGCAGGGAGAACATGTGAACCTGCGATGTAAGGTCCATTCAAAAATAAAGGAACAACCCACCATTTCTCATCTTTGGAATGACGAGGAGTACTATTGTTGCCCGAATGCCGGCAATATCTTGCATGAGTAGTTTATCAAAGATCAACATTATCTTTTTCTTCAATCGAGCACCCCAAATGAGATTTATCATTTCTCATATTTATAACTACATAATTCGCAAAGAAGTTCTCTACAGTATACTTCTCAAATGGCTATCTCTAAATTTACAAATCTAGGATCTTTGACATTATCAGGATATAAAGATCCTTTACCAGCGCCACGGTTTGCGAATTCAAGCATTAAACGGATGCAGTCGCCACTCAACTGATAAACAGCTCGCGATAATTTTTCATGAGCAAGGATTTCATAGAATAATGGTATCTCGGGATTGTATAGAGGAATGGGGAGTCCTGCGAGGAGTTGACCTAGCGAGACTATGATTTTATGATCATCACATTGATGATCAGAAAACAATTTTGCAGAAAGTATAGATGAAGATTCTTGATCAGGAATGGTTGATAATGTGAAACCCTTTTCTTGTAACTTCTTTTGAACATCATTGAAAAGGGGTGCGTATGTACGACCAAGTGAAGCCATTGTTAGAGTATGGGAATGAAGGGAGAAGAGAAAATCAAGAGAAGGAAAAAAGGATTTACAGTAGCAGAAACGCAAATTACGGAGGAAGGAAGCTGAAGGAAAGTTGCAGAAAGAAAATAAAAGAGAAAAAGAGAAGGGTGAGAAAACTATATATAGAGAAGAGAATCCTCGAGAAAACAAATGCATTTAATGCGAGATGGGACGTGAATGGTCAAGAATAAGCGGTTGAAAGAGACGTGTCAAGAAAAGAGTGGAAGAAGAAACACCTGTAATAAATTCCGTACATGAATAAAACGAGTAAAAATGAACAATCGCGAGATAAAGATGAGCAGTTGCGGCATTTTAAAATATTGGTTCTCATGACATTATCTTCTTCGCAGAGAAGACATGAGAAGAGGCAAGATGTAGGAGCAGAATATCGCGACATCGGTACTTTCGCGAGAGTAATAAACGACTACATTGCGAAGGCGTCGCAGGGAAGTAATATAAATGACGCAATGGATGACGACAGTCAAAACATGAGAAAAGTGTGAAGACTTGGCGAAATTTAGGAGTGTCGCAAAGAAGAGTGTTTATAACACTCGAGACACTTCGCGAGTCATCCCCGAAAATAAAGGACAGCTTAGCTGTCATCCACTGTGTATTACCCTATATAAAGGGTTGAGTTAGTCTGTTGAGGGAGAGTTCTTTTGAATTGTTAAGCAAGTCATTAGGAGAGAGAAAATCTAGAGTGATTGTAATTTCTTTAGCTCTGTTCTATCTATCCTTGTAAACATTTCAAGAAGATAATCAATAAAAATATATAGATATTCATCTTCAAATGGATTAGTAAAGTAAATTCTTGTGAGGGGTGTATTGTGGGATTTCCTGCAACTACAGAATCCATGACCCCAAGCACGTATTGGAATATGCACCACCGACCCAACGCGGGCCCTGCATGGTCGGCCTCCCCAAGGGGTGGCATAGCTTGCCAAACCGTCCAAGCCAAAGCAGTATGGACGAAAAACCCTAAATTAGGGTTTGCGACACATTACATGTGTCGCAAAACAGTCTCAACCATCCATCTTCACAGGCATAGATGGAGGGTGTAGATGTAGATTCAAAGGGCCCAGAGCATGTCAACACAAACACCGTGGGCCCGCCCACATACCTGACTGATCGGTCAGACCAACTATGGTTGGTCTTCTTGATTCGTGCGCCCAAACTGGGTATGACACACGGCCGGCAAAAGCTAATTAGGGTTTGTGTCGCGATCACGAGCGTCCATTTTCTCCTGCGCGAATGAAGGGTCCAGGAATAGACTAAGCAGGTCCGGTAAGTATCAATACGATCATTGTGGGCCCACCTATCTCCACACCCGATTGGCCAAGATCAAACTTGGCTGTACACCTTGATTCGCGCGCCCTAAAGGTGGCATGCCACCCCCCTTTAGGAATCCTTTGCGTCACAGGATTCCTGTCGCAAATCAATCTCAACCATTCTTCTTTACCGGTAAACTTGAGTGGCCTAGATCGCACCTTCGTGGGATAGTGAAGTATAGACATGGGCACCAGCATGTCGTCTACACACATGCCTGATCGGTCCTCTATAAAGCACTTCCCATGCTTGGATTCGACCAAGCTGAAAGAAGGAACTTGCGTACCTCTTAAACCCTAATCCCACGGTCGCAGATGAGGGTTGCAAGTCATCTCGTCCGTCCAACTTCACCAGCTTGGACGGATAGCCTAAGACATGAGTTAGGCTATCAATGAGGCGTCACCACAATCACCGTCCACCACTCTTCCACATGGAGTGATCGCTCAAGTCAGGGCTTGCCTGTATAGCCTCCAAACGATCACTCGAATATGGCTGGACATGATGTTATTTTAAGACGCTTAAATTCGTGACTTACTCCGTTAAGCCTTAAAAACAGCGATGCTTCATACATGCTGAATATAGTCGATGCAGTACATGCATAGAATACACACGATACTTCACAAGTATCGACTTCCTAAATAACTTAGTTATTTAGTCTAGCATTACATGCTACTTTCTGTGGGTCCCACGATCCACACACTCGAGACATCAATCATGTCACAAACTGGGGATACATATCGGGGTATTGGTCTCAGCGGTTTACAGCGTGCAGCGTGCAATGCGCCATTACAAGAATGTGTCAGGAAGTCATGGACGGTTAGAGATGACAAGAGAAGTGGGCAAGACTGGTCGTGTAACACTAACACAACTCCACTACTCCATCACTCCACTTCCTCCACTTCCCACGAGAGACGTGAATAAGGCTCAAATGACTTGTATAAATAGGTTCTCCTCCCTATTTCCAAAAACAACATAACAAGTACAGACAACAGAGGCAAGTGTTGATACCATCGTATTTAAACACCGGAACTGATAGCTTACATCCTGCAAGCCAGTTCAGCTTTCTGATACAAGTCATACATAGCCAACACCTTCACAATCTCAACACCTTCTTCGCTTCCCTCACTAAGATCAACCCCATCTCCTTCACTTTGTGACCGAAACAAGTCTGGAACGTCCATTTCTTGGTTTAGGCCGGATTTGCACAGATTGATTTCTCGAATCTACAAGCACTCCCGTGTAGTGCATTTGTTTAAGGTTTAGACTCATTTCTCATCCACACACCCCAAATTACCAAAACCAGCAGAGATAGTTTTCACCCATAAACAACATGGTAACCTTTGACCCAAAACCCTAGTTTGGTCATGCCAACCTAGCCACGCCACCATGCTGGCCTTCCCTATGCGGCCACCAACAAACTAAAGCATGCGACGGTCAACGGCTACCTTTCCTCTCAAGATGCAAAATCTCGACCATCGAAGGTCACCAAGCTAGCAAGCCTCCCAAGCTCAACTTGCCAGGCAACAACAATATACTACATGTTTTCCACAAAAAACATTCGAGACATCAACACATATCACAAACTGGGGGATCCTCTTTGGGTATTGGTTTGGCGGTTTATAGCGTGCGGCGTACACTATGCCCGTCATAAGGAAGTGTCATAAGGATGAGGCGGTTAGTAAATACATGGAGTTAATGGTGAAACGCTCTTTTATGGGACATCAATTCCATGCGTTAACGGTTTTATGGGACATCAATTCCATGCGTTAACGGTTTCATGGAACATCAATTCCATGCGTTAACGGTTTTATGGAACATCAATTCCGTACGTTAACTGTTCCCACCTCCTCCCATTTACTCACCTATTTTTCCATGCCTTAATGAGACCAGAGTACGTTTCACTTCGACTTGTATAAATAGGTCTTACCTATTTCCACCGAACAACAAGTTCAGTCAGGAGGATACACTACTCAGAAAATGTTTGCTAGCTTTTCATCTGTTAGCTTCCCACTTTCTGATACAAGTCGTAACACAACTACTCTTCCAGAATCAGCTATTCTGGTCCTATCACTTTCCTTTCTTCCCTCCCAAAACCAACCCATTCTCCTCCACTTTGTGACCGAAGCAAGTTTGGAACGACCATTTATTGGTTTAGGACGGACTTGTACAGATTGATCTCTCGAATCTAAAGTAATCCCTTGCAGTATATTGTTTAGGGTTTAAATTTGTTTCTCACCCACACACACCCGAAATTACCGAAATCAGCAGAAACCATTTTCACCCACAAACAGTAGTATTGTCTCGACTTTGTCCATAGAAAATCGCTTTCGGTAAGAGGACTTATAGGTGGATAAACTAAAGATTGTGGTGTATTTGGGTACCCTCGTCTTTCCAATTGGTATCAGAGTAGGAAAACACGAAAAGATCTAACAATCTGTGTCTGGTGGGATCCAACCTATAAGAATTGAATCCAATGTGTGATTCGGTTAAAGTTTCAAAGATTTTAAATACTCTTCAACATGATCTAGAAGATTCTGAAGAGAATTACTCGGTACTTATCAAGACGTTAGAAGAAAATGTTGAACAAAACCGGTCTTATACTGAAGACATCAGTAATATCTTGATTGATAGAGGACTGGTTAAGGATACAGAAGATCTTCATTAAAGGAAGTCACATAAATGTTCAACACTAACATCTAGACATTTGAAACCAAGTAAGAAGAAATTGTTAGATCACTGCTCGGTCAAACTTGCAAGCGTTGCTATCTCAAGCTTGTTTCTCAAGTTTAGTTGCCAAAACTATAAGTCTTGATTTCTGGTCTACTTATAGCTAATTCTCGAATTAGGATAGAATGTGTAGTTGGGCTTTAGACTTCACGGTGTTCATCGATTGAAGACGAAGAACTACTAAGAGGAGCTTGTGGAGTTTCTTCAACAAAAGGTATGTGGAGACTTGAACTCATCTATCACTCAAAAGCCTATATCTACTCTATCTCCTATTTGAGACAAAAGTCGTATAGCTATATTGACTTCAATTATACACATTTCATATTTCGAGCTGAGTTTAACTCGCTTACATATTTCTCGAAATATGTGTTGGTAAGCTTTCGCTTTAACAAAGTTCATCTTATATTCTCGAAATATGTGTTGGTAACATCTTATATGATTTGTGTGAGACAGTCATTTGGTGTAGACTCGGAATGTTTCGTATTGATCAATTGAGCACTTGAAAGTTGCTTTGAAGCTAATAGTTTGTGTGAGACAGCTATTGTCGTCTTCTAAGAATGTTTCAATGATTGAAATGGGAGTTTAGAACAATTAACCATTAATTGGATATAACATAGTATGCGTACTTGTATGCTAACTGTTGCAAGTTATTCCAAGTCCGGGAACCATAGTATGCATACCC
This sequence comes from Papaver armeniacum, assembly GCA_023531295.1. NCBI lineage: Eukaryota > Viridiplantae > Streptophyta > Magnoliopsida > Ranunculales > Papaveraceae > Papaver > Papaver armeniacum. The sequence goes on along the minus strand of JAJJWW010003564.1, from coordinate 278,233 downwards.
GTATGCGTACTGGTTTGATAGTTGAAGTCCGAGAACTTAGTATGCATACCCGTATGCGTACCGGCGTAAGTTCAAGTCCGGGAATTCAACTGAGTTTGGTTGTGAACGACAGCATGCATACCCGTTTGCATACTGGCGAACCCAGACCAAGTCCGGCTACTTAGGTATGCGTAAACGCTTGCATACTTGAGTGGGTTAAGTTCTAAAATCGGTTTGTTCATGAACAAATACATTTATAAAATAAGGAATGCAATCTTTTGCAAACCGTGGCTATAATGTTCATGAATTGATTCGAGTGAATCAAAATTGATTTTTCTTCAATTGTGTCTTGTATACTTCTATGAGAATATAAACAATTGAACAAACTCTATAACTAGTTTCATTTGGGTCATTTGAACTAGTTGTGTTAAGATGAACAAGGTTGATATGAAAGTGTTCATATGGCTAACTTCGGTTAACTATTGTTGATCCAACCAAGTGTACACGTTTAGGTACGGTTACCCATATCTAAATGAAGTCACATTTTTTTTGTGTATAACAAGCTAAGTTTGATCTAACGGTTGAAAAATATTAGCTTGAGTCTAATCAAGTTTTTATCTAATGGTGAATATTGAATGCTTTGTTACCAAGGTACCATTGATTGCAAACCCTGATTTGAAGACTGTATAAGGGAGAACTCTAGCAACTGGGAAACCTAATCCCCACACTTCCTGTGTGATACTAGTTGCGACTAGATTCGATTCTCCTTAAACCTAGGTTTTTCCTAAAACCATTATAGGTTAACGAATTAAAGACTTCATTGGGATTGTGAAGCCAGACCCAACTATTTTCTCTGCAGTTGCGTGTTCTGATCTTACTTTGTTCTATCGTATTGAGTACTATGTTTTCTAAGATTTACTCGAGATTTAATCTCCGATAGGTAAGATAAAAAGTAGTCACAAACATCTTCGTCTCATCATTTGTGATTCCACAATATCTTGTTCCGCTACCATACGGTTAAGATTATTGTGAGCTGGTTGATATTACTTGGCTGTTCTTCGGGAATATAAGTCTGGTATATCAACTGGTTCCTGTTCACCTAGATTTATCATAAGACGGAACAAAACTCATAGGTATTTCTATGGGAGACATATTTATTTATTCAGTAGACTTTTCTGTGTGAGACAGATTTATTTCTCAAGTCTTCGACTTTGGGTCGTAGCAACTCTTAGTTGTGGGCGAGATCAACTAAGGAATCAAGTGCGCAAAATCCGGCGTGGTTCTAGAGGCGTAAGTAATGCGACTGTACCTTGATCAGTGTGAGATTGTTTAGGGCTCAACTACATTCCAGTCCGAAGTTAACTTGTAGTAGGCTAGTGTATCTAGCAGCTTAATAAAGTGTGGTGTTCAAATATGGACTAGGTCCCAAGGTTTTTCTTCATTTGCGGTTTCCTTGTTAACAAAATTTCTGGTGTCTGTGTTATTTCTTTTTCGCATTATATTTATTTATATAATTGAAATATCACAGGTTGTGCGTAGTTCAATCAATTAGATAATCCAACCTTTGGTTGTTGATATCATTTGATTGACACTTGAACGTTGGTCTTTGGTACCGTTCAAGTTTTTTCTTATAATAATTAAGCTGACGGATTCTATTTGTTCGATTTGTTGATTACATTGAGAAACAGAGGTACAACTCTTGGATATATTTCCATTGATTGAGTCTGACTGTCTAGTTGATTCTCTTAGAATTATATTGGAGTTTGTCCATACAGATTGCCTAAAAGAAATATTGGATGTGGTTGTTAGACCCCCGTTTTTTCATAAACAATTCAGAGGATTTCTTCAAAAATGGTGGATTGGTTTGAATCAGAAGATTTGTTGGGCAAAGAATTTGTTTAAACGTGTTAAGGGATTGTTTAAGAACTTAACAAGACATCCTAACTCAAAGTCAAAAGACCAAGATAAGCAGTCTAGAGAACCTGTTGAACAATGTCTGGGAGCTTTTGCACTCAAAACTACTTCTCCATTTTAATGGTTTCTTGACAGTGGTTGTAGCAGACATATAACAGGTGATTTCTCTTGGTTCACAAAGACAGGAGACTATAAGGGAGGCTTTGTGACTTTCGGAGATGGAAGTAGCTGTCTTATTAGCAAAAAGGGGACTATCAAACTTCCAGGTATTCCTGAAATTCATGATGTAGTTTATGTCAAAGGAATGAAAGCCAATCTTTTTTCAGTAAGTCAAATTTGTGATAAGGTCATAAAGTTATTTTCAATATGGGAAGTTGTGATATTTAAGATAAGTCTGGAAAATAATTTTTCGAGGACGAAGAAGTATGAATAACTGTTATCTTCTTGATATACAGTCTAATTTATACTTTAACCTGACCAAGGTAGAGTCAACTAATTTGTGGCATCAACGGTTTGGTCATATCAACTACCGAATGCTTGGTAATCTCATTAATCGTGAACTTGTGAGAGGCGTTCCCAAAATAAATACTAAAGTAGAAGGTGTATGTGGTGCTTGTCAAAAAGGTAAGCAAGGAAAAATTTCACACAAACTTTCTCGAGACATAGCCACTCGTGCTCTTCTCGGTCTTATTCATATGGATCGTTTTGGTCTAATCCAACTAGCGATTGTTGGAGGAAAGAAATATGCTTTAGTAATGGTAGATGAATACACACGGTTCACATGGGTTGCTTTCCTAAAGCACAAAAATTACATTCTTGAGGAATTCAAGATTATTTTGAGTAGAATCCAAAATGAACAAGGTCGCAGACTTAAGAAAGTAAGAAGCGATCTTGGTGCAGAATTCAAGATACAAAAGTATATGAATACTGTAATCAACTCAGAATTTATCATCAGTTTTTTGCTCCCATTACACCTCTGGCAAATGGTGTAGCTAAAAGAAAGAATACAAATATTCAAGAAATAGCAAGAGTAATGCTTCACAATAAAAATTTTCCATTAACCTTCTGGGGTGAAGCTGTTTTCACAACTTGTTATATTATAAATAGAGTTTATCTAAGGTCAAAAACTCTGAATACCCCATATGAATTATGGTATGGAAGAAAACCCAATCTAAGCTATTTAAGGGTTTTCGAAAGCAAATGTTATATACTTAAGGATAAAGAACATAAAGGAAAATTTGATTCCAAAAGTGATGAAGGAATCTTTCTTGGCTATGCTTCTGACAGTCGTGCCTTCCGAGTATATAATCTCCGAACCAAATTCATGATGGAATCATTTAATGTAGTTATTGATGACATTAGTGATTTTCATCAAGATAATCATATTGCTGCAGAACTTCCTCCTTCAGAAACTGTTAATAAAGAAAAACAGATTGAAGAAGAACCAACAATTGTTCCCATCATTAGTAACATAGATGATACAAAAAATATTGTCCACAAACCTGCTAAGTGGGTTCATCAAATACATTCCACCGAAGATATCATAGGATATGCCAATGCCAGAGTTATGACTCGAAGGGAACTCCAGAATGTCTGTCACTATACATGCTTTCTCTCCTCAATAGAACCAAAAAATATTGAGGAAGCCCTTAGTGATCCCACTTGGGTAAGCTCAATGCATGAGGAACTTAATCAATTCGAAAGATAAGGAGTATGGGAGCGTGTTCCTAAACCAGAAGGTGTAAATATTGTCGGAACAAAGTGGATTTTCAAGAACAAACCAGACGAATACGGAACTATTGTTCGAAACAAAGCCAGACTAGTTGCTCAAGGATATTCGCAAATTGAAGGTATTGACTTTGATGAAACTTTTGCTCATGTTGCTCGTTTATAATCAATTAGAATTTTACTTGCTTATGCATGTAATCTTAAGATAAAGCTTTTTCAAATGGACATTAAATCTGCATTTCTCAATGGGGATTTAAATGAAGAAGTTTTTATTGCTCAACCCCAAGGATTTGAAGATCTATTATTTCCAAATCATGTTCTTAAACTCAAAAAGGCTTTATATGGCCTAAAACAAGCTCCGAGAGCTTGGTATGATAAGTTAACGTTCTTTTTACTTCAAAAAGGATTCTCTAGAGGTGGTGCTCATAAGACACTTTTCAACAAATGGAATGGAAAGAATGTACTTGTAGCACAAATTTATGTTGATGATATCATCTATGGATCCACCTCAAAAAGTCTCATTGATGAATTCCTAAATCTTATGAGTGGGGAATTCGAAATGAGCAATGTTGGAGAACTATCATATTTCCTAGGTCTGCGAATTTGGTTGAAAAATTTGAGATAAAAGGTGCAACACCAATGCCAACTATTGGAAAACTTCAGTCCAGTCCAGGTGAAAAATCGGTAGATCAAAAATTGTATCGATCCAACGGTTGAAAGATATTAGCTTGAGTCTAATCAGGTTTTCATCTAACGGTGAATATTGAAAGCTTTGTTACCATGGTAACATTGATTACAAACCCTGATTTGAAGACTATATAAGGGAGAACCTAGTTAGCAATTCGGAGTACGGCAAACGTACGTGTATTATACGGATTTGTAGAAGTTAAATTCGGTCATAAGTCCGGTCAACGGTTCGTGGTTTGGAAGTAATTCGGAACGTCATACGTACATGTATAATTCATTTCACATATATGAGTTCGCCCCACAAAATTCGGCTTATATAAATAATAGACTAGTAAACATTTATAGTGGGAATATAACATATTGTGTGGGTTTGTTGATATTATATATGAAATATATATGTTTGTAATCAAAAAACAAGATCAGCACAGCTGGCCAGGCAAATAGTGAGAAAGTTTGATGTCAAGGGTTCGAGCCCCTTTAATAACGTTTTTGTTAAAAACGGATTTAACTATTTGGGCTTCGCTGGACTGCCCAAATGGGACGACTCTATCACACAAATTCTTGTTCGGGACGTAATATTCGCGTATAAGCCGGCAAGCTGAGAAAACACGCGTACCTGGTTCGCAGTTGCAATTGGACGGCCGATTTATTCGCCCCTGATCAGTTCGCGAATAATTCGCCGAATTGGTAACTAGGAGGGAGAACTCTAGCAACTGGGAAACCTAATCCCCACACCTCCTGTGTGATACTAGTTGCGACTAGAGTCGATTCTCCTTTAACCTGGGTAAAACATTATAGGTTAACGACTTAAAGACTTCATAGGGATTGTGAAGCCAGACCCAACTATTTTCTCTGTAGTTGCGTGTTCTGATATTACTTTGTTCTATCGTATTGAATACTATCTTCTCTAAGATTTGCTTGGTATTTAATCTCCGATAGGTAAGATAAGAAGTAGTCACAAACATCTTCGTCTTATCGTTTGTGATTCCAAAATATCTTGTTCCGCTACCATACGGTTAAGATTATTGTGAGGTGATTGATATTACTAGGATGTTCTTCAGGAATATAAATCCGGTATATCAATTGGATCTTGTTCACCTTGATTTATCAAAAGGCAGAACATAACTCATAAGTATTTCTGTGGGAGACAGATTTATATATTCAATAGACTTATCTATGTGAGACATATTTGTTTATCAAGTTTTCGACTTTGGGTCGTAGAAACTCTTATTTATGGGTGATATCAGCTAAGGGAATCAAGTGCGCAGAATCCGGCGTGGTTCCACATGCGTAAATAATGTGACTATACCTTGATCAATATGAGATTGGTTAGGGCTCAACTTGTTAGAGCATTGCTCGGTCAAACTCTCATGCGTTTCTATCTCAAGCATGTTTGTCAGTGATTAAAACTATAAGTCTTGATTTCTAGCCTATTTTAGCTAAAGGTCTCGGAATAGGATAGAAAGTGTAGTTGAGATCAAGACTCCATGGCAATCATCATACAAGACGAAGGACTACTCAAGGAACTGGTGGAACTTCGTCGACTAAAAGGTATGTGGAGACTTGAACTTATCTGTCACTCAAAAGTCTATTTACTCTATCTCCTACTCTTGAGACAAAAGTCGTTTTGATATATAGACTTTCATTATACACATTTGCTATTTCGAGCCGAGTTTAACTCGCATATCTATTTCTCGAAATATGTGTTGGTAAGCTTTCGCTTTAGCCAAATTCATCTTTACCTAGTGACTAAAGTCGTGTTATGTTTCAATCACTTTGAAAATTGCACTGACGAAAAATGGTCTGTGAATAACGGCTATATAACGTTCTCTGAGAATGTTTCAATGATTGAAATGAGAGTTAAGATTACATAACTGTAGTAGCAGGAAATCCCACACTACACCCCTCACTAGAATTCACACAATTAAGTCATTTTAAGATGAACAATTATATTCTTTATTGATTAAAACTCACTAATATTACAAGGTGGAAAGGAAAATAAGCAAAGGACTTTACAACCGCTCTAAACTTTCTCTCTCTTAATAACTTGCTCCTCACTCGAAAAAGATCTCCCCTCTCTTAAGCCTATTCGGCTCTTTATATAGGACATTACATAGTGGTTGACAGCTAAGCTGTCCTTTATTTTCGGATCTGACTTGCGACATTCTCGCGAGTGTACAAATGTTAAATCTCGCAACACTCCTAAATCTCGCTAGGCCTTCCCATATTTCTCGTGTTCAAGCTGTCGTCATCCTCTGCGTCATTTATATTATCCATCTGCGACATCTTCGCAATGTGTCATTTATGGATTTCGCAAGGATCTTGTTGTTGCGATATTCTGATCCTACATCTTGCCTCTTCTCATGTCTTCTCTGTGAAGGGGAGAATGTCATGAGAACTAATACTTTCAAAATGCCGCAGCTGTTTATTTTTTCTGCCGACAAGATTCCGTGAATTAAGCACAACCATTTACACGTGTTAAATTTTCTCTTATTCACCGGCACTTTAAATGCTAACCGGTCATCATTTTTTGTCTATTTAAGAAGAGATCCATCGTAAAAATGTCTTCTTTCTTTTACTTCGTCTTCTTCATCTGTAAATCCTCTTTTTATCATCTGCAACTTTTCCACTGTCCATCTTCGTAAATCCTCTCCATCTTTATGCTACTGTTCTTATGGAGCCATCAAGGTTTGTTTATTTTGCTGAAAATGATCTTCTTAAAATTGATTTTCTCTACTGAAATTATTTTATTTGATATTGTTCATCTTTAGATAATTCCCATCTCAAGTTTACTGTTTTCAAAAAAACACTTCCAAAGACCAAGTTTACAATCCAAAACCCTAATGTTCCCAAGAGTTCGCAGCAAAAACTCGTTGTGAACAAAAGGAAGCCTGCGAATAGCAAGGTATTAAGAAACACTTATTCTTTTAATAACAATATTGTTGCCTCTGTTTCTTATATGATTTGTGATTCGCAGGGTGATGCAAATATCGAGAGGCCCCCCAAAAAACCTCGCCATCCTAAAAATGTTGAAACAGCTGTTCCATTTCCTTTGTTTAAGCTTTCAACACCTCCTGCGACATCTTCGCAGGCGGAATCTCCTCTTCTCATTTGCGAAATTTTCGTTGCAGATTCATCCCCTGTTACTAATCGTTCTATAAATGAAATTCCTCACAGTAACCCTGTTGCGAATGAACCCCTTTATTCTTCTACTGTCCATGCCTCTTCTCTTAACATTGCCTCAACCCCAATCATTAACCTTCATCAAATCTCGTCTTCCGATGACATACCTATGGCGAAAGATGATTCAACTCTCTCACCTTCTACCATCATCGCTTCATCATCCGAATCTCTCCCTTTTACTAAAGAAAATTTGGAAGGGATGGATATTGCTTTCAAGGTTTTATCCGATCTTCTCGATGATGTCAAGAAAGCTTCCACTGATCCTGTCAGATTTGGTGTTTGCGAGGTTGTAAGTAAATATTTTGGCTCTGACAGAATGGTTTCGCAAACATCTTTGGAGAAAGAAGTTGAAGCTTTGAAAAGTAACCTCCAAGCTATGACCTTGAAATGTGACACTCTTCATCTTGAGAATCAAAAACTTCAAAATGTTTATTTGGATCGTGATAATCTTCGCAGAAGAATGAAGAACTAAAAGGTAAAAACCTCTTACCCCCTTTTTTTTTTAAAAAAAAAAAAAAAATCTCTATTCCCCTTTTAAGCTCTAAACCAGAAACGAAAAATGGATATATATCAATTTGAATCCGTCGCCGAAGAAGCCCGAATGGATAGAGATGCTTGGATGGATCAATATAACCAATTAGATAATCTTCATACGTACTCTGTTGATCAAATAGATAACCTTACCAAGGAGAATGCTCAATTAGTCCAAAAGCAAAATTTATTAAGTAATGAATTATCTCGCCTCTCTTACTTTTTGACTAAAGCTAATATGGAGTTGGAAACTTTATCAGATGAGAATCAAACCCTATCTCAGGAGAAACGAGTTTTTTTGAATAAGGTGGAGATCTCTTCGCAAGAACTTAACATTTGCCAAAAAGTATGTAATGATCAAGAACGATCTCTCTACTCATTGAGAAATAAACTCAAAGAAGTAACAGAATCATTTTCTGCGGAGAGAGATAAACTTATTCAAGGTAGAATAGCTTTAAGCATAAAAGCAAGTCAACTCAAAGATCAATATTCCAAGTTAGAAGAATCCTACACCTCTCTTGCGAAGCAAAACACCTTACTTATTTCTAATGAAAAAAGTTTACGATCTCGGTTGAAAGGCTTGGTTGGTGATAAGTTTGATAATGCCATGGATCACTTGGAGAATAGTTGCTTGGATTTAACTCAATATCTTATCTCGCAAAAGGAAGGTAGTCATAAAATTTGACTGCCTCAACTATTTTTTCTTTGTTAAGTCTTTTTATTATGTCTTCCTTGCGAATCTTTCACCTATATGATTTTCTTTACACTTTGTTTTTGCAGAATCTGAGAAAAATCTTCGCTCCTCCCTTTCTACTTTGGAATCTAACTATGCCAAGATTCGCAAATAAAATGCATTACTTGCTACTTCTTTTGCTCGTTCTCGCGATCGGGCAGAAAGAAGACTTGATTATCTCTCTTACTCCAAAGATATCCAAAGTAGGAATCACCAGAAGACACTTCTTTGCCAAGTTCATCTTAAGGCTGAAGTTATTGTGAATGAAATTTTATTATCCAAATCTCTCTCCCCTGTATCCATCGATCCTTTGGAAGTAGATGATGATGAAGTCCCTGGTACTCCGGACAGTGATTATCATTATGAAAGTGGCGAAGATTTCGCAAATGAAGAAGAGATTCCTCCAAATGATAAAGGTGTTGATAATAATCCAGATGGAGGAGAAATTGAAACAAACCAAAATGAAGGAAGGACTGACGAAGCTGAGAAAGCCAACGAGATCGAGAAAGCTAGCGAGAGTGATAAAATTAATGAAGGATGTCCATTATCTCCTTCTTGCGAAAAAGTTGATGTTGAGAGTTGAACTTCTTTTGTAATTTTATTTCTTTGAACCTCTTCACCTATATAACTGCTTGCATATGATGCATTTCAGTCCTCTTTAAGGTGCACTTATTTCTTTATTATTGTGTTTATTTGCGAGAAAGATAATGTCCATAAATAATAATTAGTTTTTATAAATCTTTTATTGAATCATGTGGTCTTATTTTGCCTTCCTAGTTAAAGGTCTTATTGCGCCACCTCTTGTCATTGCGAAAAAATCGCAGGACGTCTTTACATTTGCATGCAAAAACCCATTGATCTTGCCTTAACCTTTTCTTTGAAATTTTTGTTGCGACAATATGACAGGCCTAAAAATCCTTGCGAAAATAAAGCCCCATGACATTGCCGTCTTGCGACGAAATCGCAGGACGTCCTTACATTTTCATGTACTGACCCATTGACCTCGTCTTATCTTTATTTTTTGTATTATTGCCTTTCAGGATTGTCGCACAAATATGACAAGCCTAAATTTCCTTGTGAAAATAAAGCCTCATGACATTTGCGTCTTAAGACACTTATCAGCCCCCTAATGGAGGGTGCCGCCCTTATCATCCCCCTGGTTGCCCCTTCAAGGAGGCGTACTTCTGCCATACAAGGCTAGCTCCCCCCCATCCGGTCTTAACAACAACCAGTTGTTTTCGCAGCCTCTTATCCCTTTTTCCTATAGGGCTTATCGTTACGAGACTGCACCCTAAGTGGAGTTTTCTTCGGGCCGAGTGCAGCATTTGCCGAGACTTGCCAAGAATGGCCGAGACACTTCAAATGCCCCAGGCACTCTTGGCTCAACCGTGTACCTCGGCTCCTTGGTCATATGTTGACTCCTTAGAAGAGACCCTCGGTCGTCCAACCTAAGTCATAAGCTTAGATTGAAAATCCAAGGTACCTCTCCTGGATGGGCTTTATAGACCCCAATTCTCCATGACTCAGGTTCCAGGGGCGGTGTAACCTTTTCCCTGAGCCATGTTAACAGGTACCCCCTTTTATGACTACTTTAGGTCTTACATTTGCCTCTTGCGAAATTTTTATTTCGCAAACTAGGGTGTACGCCATAGCAGGTTCGCCCCTTTTTGATATGTCATTGATTTTTGATTATCTCTTGTCATTATCTGTGCGAGATTTTCGCATGTTCTTTCTTTACTTTGTACAATCTCGCAGTAATTCTTTCGCAAGATTTTCATATAAATTCATTTTGCTTCAATCATACATTATTTCGCAGTCTAATCTTTTCCCACAATCTTTTACGGGTAATATCTCTTCAAGTATAACCTATTCCATGGTCTATCCAATCTGTGGCCCACGTCTTTACCCTCAGGATCCATCAATCTATATGCCCCCGTTCCAACTATATCCTTAATGATATAAGGTCCATCCCATTTTTTCGCAAGCTTGCCACCATTTTCTCGCTGATATATTGATGTTTCTCTCAATACCAAATCACCTGGTTGAAATTCGCGTATCTTAACACGTTTATTATATTCTCTGGCTAATCTTCGTTGGTAATTCTCCATATGTTGTAGAGATCTTTCTCTTTTTTCTTCTAATTCATCTAGTTTGGTTAAAATATTACCCGCACTAAGATTTTTCTCCCAAACTTCTCTCTTTGTTGTTGGAATAATAACTTATGTTGGTAGTACAGCCTCAACTCCATATGTTAAACAGAAAGGTGACATTCCCGTAGCTTATCGCCTGGTTGTATTGTAAGCCCATACTTCATTATGCACTTGTTCACACCATGCTCTATTATGCCCTTCTAATTTCTTCTTCAATATATCTGCGATTTTTTTATTTGTTGCTCCTGCCTGTCCGTTGGACTGAGGGTATAAAGGAGTTGACTTTCCACATTTTATCTTAAATGCGTTAAGTAACAGTTCTATATTCTGTCCCTCAAATTGTTTCCCATTGTCAGACACCAACTGTGCGGGGATTCCAAATCTGCATATTATATTCTCAAATATGAATGTAAAAATATCTTTGTCGCTAATGTGTTATACTGCCTTTACTTCGGCCCATTTTGTGAAATAATCTGTAGCGACAATCAGATATCTTCTTTGCCCAGTTCCCGGTAAGAATGGTCCCACAATATCTAAACCCCATTTTTCAAAAGGCCATACACTTGTTGAAGATGTTAGTGGTGCTCCTGGTGCATGTATTTTCTTTCCGTGTCTTTGGCAATCTTCGCAACGCCTTGATATTTGATTCACATCCTCGTGCATAAATGGCCAATAATAACCTTGCATCTTCGCTTTGTATGCCAAAGATCTTCCACCGCTGTGATTACCAGCATCCCCACTATGTAACATCTTTAGTACTTCTTCTCCTTCTTTCTGTGTTAAACATCTGAGTGAAGGTCCGTTAAAGGCTCTCCGGTACAATATTCCATCCCTTAGTTCATAATTTGTCGCATGGCTTTTTAATTTGTGTGCCTCCAATCTATTCCTTGGTGTTTCTCCTCTTTTTAGATATGCATGAAGTTCTGCTCTCCAATCTTCGATACTAGGTATTTGTTCTCCATCTTCTATTATCATTACATCTAACTCTTCTTCTTCTTCTTTATTGATTGATGGCGATAAAAGTGTTTGTATCTTTATGCATCTCGCAGTTGGGTCTGTCATCATATTTGAGATGAAAGCAAAAGCATCTGCGAGTGTTATCTTTTCTTGATATGTGTCTCCATTTAATTTTTGGGATTCTCGCTGACAACTCTTCAACAAGTTTTTTATATTTCTTCATGGATGATTCATTTGTAGTGTATTCTCCTTTTATTTGACAAATGACTAATGCGAATCGCTGGTGATTCTTACATTTTCCAACTTCATTTCTATTGCGAACTTCAAGGCATGTATCATAGCCTCATATTTTGTCTCATTATTGGTGGATGCAAACTCCAATCTGAAGGAAAAAGCCATTTTGTTGCCCTCTGGCGAAATCAAAACAACTCCAACTCCATTACCTTCCCCATTTGATGATCCATCCACCAATATTTCCCATCTGTTTGGCTCTGTTAATAGATCTCTTGGATTTCCATGCTCTTCTTCTATATCCATCATTTCTTCCACTGCTTCATCATCTTCTAAGGGAAATTCTGCTAAGAAGTCTGCAACAACTTGCGATTTTGGTGAAGATAGTATTTCATATTTGATTTTGAAATGTCCTATCTGTGCATTCCATCTCTCAACTCTGCCTGATGTTTTTGAATTTTTCATTACGGACTCTATTGGTATTTTTGTCAGTACCCTTATTTCATGCGCCTGAAAATATATTCGAAGTTTAAATGCTGCATAAACTAATGCCAAAATTAGTTTTTCAATCTTTGAATAATTTTTCTCTGCAGCATTGAAGGTTATGCTGATGTAATAGATTGGTTTTCAACTCCTGCGTCTACTCGCAATAACACAGCACTTAACGCATGCGAAGTTGTCGCAAGATAGATTAATAATTCTTCTCCCGGTTCTGCCTTTTGCGAAACAGATATATTTGTCAGATGTTCTTTTATTCCTTGAAAAGCTTTCTCGCAATTGTCTGTCCATCTAAACTTCGTCCCCTTTTTGAGTATATTGAAAAAATGTTTACATTTATCTGATGATCGCGAAATGAACCTTCCCAACGAAGCTAAGAGTCCATTTAACTTATGTACATATTTTACCGTCGCCGGTGTTGGCATGTCGCGAACTGCTTGTACTTTCTCTGGATCAACTTATATTCCTTCTTTTGATACGATGTAACTGTTTATGGGTGAAAACTACTCCTGCATAATTTAGTAATTTGGGGTGTGGATGAGGAATGAATTTTAACCTTAAACAAATGCACTGCGCGGTGAGTGCTTGTAGATTCGAGAGATCAATCTGTGCAAGTCCGGCCTAAACCAAGAAATGGCCGTTCCAGACTTGTTTCGGTCACAAAGTGAAGGAAATGGGGTTGATCTTAGGGAGGGAAGCGAAGAAGGTGTTGAGATTGTGAAGGTGTAGACTTGCTTATGACTTGCAACAAGAAAGTGAACAAGCTTACGATTGGTGTAAGCAGGCTCTGGGTGTTTTCTTGTTGTTTTCTCTGTTGTTTGGAAATAGGGCGGAGAACCTATTTATACAAGTCATTGAGTCTTATTCACGTCTCTCGTGGGAAGTGGAGGAAGAGGAGTGATGGAGTAGTGGAGTTGTGCGTTGGTGATACACGACCAGCCTTGCCCACTTCTCCTGTTCATCTCTAACCGTCCATGACTTCCTAACACGTTCTTGTGATGGCGCGTTGCACGCTGTAAACCGCCAGACCAATACCCCAGTATGTATCCCCAGTTTGTGACATGATTGATGTCTGGAATGTGTGGATCGTGGATCCACGAAAGATAGCATGTAATGTTGAATTGAATAACTGCGTTATTCAGGAAGTCGATACTTGTGAAGTATCGTGTGTATTTTATGCAGGTACTGCATCATGATGTGGTAAAGTGATGGGTAATGACACCTCACTAACCAATTAACTCCTGACCAGGGCTGTATAACCAAGTTGGTGAAGTTGGACGGATGAGATAATCTTTGAGACACTCATCTGCGACCGTTGATGAAGTTAGGGTTTTGAAGAGGTGCGCAGGCATCACTCTTCAGCTTGGTCGAAACCAAGCATGGGATACAACTTTGGCCTAACCGACCATACATGCGTGTATATGGCATGATGGTGTAGGCGCCTATACCCATTACCTCATGAAAGTATGATCTCGGTCACTCAATTCATCCGGTGAAATCGAGTGGTCGAGATCGATTTGCGACAAAAAACTAGTGCCGCAAGGGCCGCACGTCACGCCCTCTTCAGGCGCACGTTCCAAGACGACCAATCTTGGTCGGTCTTGGCCGATTGGCCTGGTGTGAAGGTGGTAGGCTGGTGTTTACGCCTATACCTGAATATCCCATGAAAACGTGATTTGAGCCATCCAAATCGTCCGGCGAAGTTGAGTGGTCGAGATCAGTTTGCGGTTTGGGAGGTGTAACCACGCTAGTTTGAGCGTGCGTTTTGGATTAGCCAGGCATGATATGCCTTGGCCGATCGGGTTAGGGAATAGATGGGTCCACGGTGGTCATGCTGGTATGACCGAACCTGCTTAATCTAATCTTGGACCCTTCATTCATGCCGGAGAAGATGGACGCTCGTGATGCTCAAAACCCTAATTTTGGGTTTCAAAGCCGTGCGTTATCTCTTGTTTGGGCGACGATTTTGTCACGACCAAACATGGTTGGTCTTGACCAATTGGTCAAGTGTGTAGGCGGGCCCACGGTGATCGTGTTGACATGCTCTGGGCCCTTTGAATCTACATCTACACCCTCCATCTATACCTGCGAAGATGGATGGTTGAGACTGTTTTGCGACACATGTAATATGCCGCAAACCCTAATTTAGGGTTTTCCATCCATAATGCTTGGTATGAACGTTTTTTTGGCAAGATAGGCCAATGGCCGACCGTGCGGGTTCCACATTGGTTCGGCAGTGGATATTCCATACCAGCTTGGGGGTGATGGAATTGATCTGGGTCAACCAATCATGCTTATGGAGTTGGATGATCAAGGATCATATCCGGTGATACGGTCGGTCCGGATGCTCAATCGGGCTAGTATAACACACCGAGTACTCGGCACATGCGGGTATTTCGTACATGGTTTCATTATAGTGCTTGGAGGTTCGTGTTACTCTTACAGAGTAACACTCAGTCGTCATGCCACACTGATAATGAGTACTGGAAATACAAGGCTGATTAGAAATTCACAGGATGGGATTGTTGCCACATGCTCCAACCGGAGGAATTTCATGTATTCACGGAATGAGATTGTTGCCACATGCTCCATTCTTGGTGAATTAAGTGAGGGAGTATCCAACACTTATTAATGGCTTTATCTTTTACAAGATGTCATCGCATAATTTTTTTCTGGTTTTTTACAATTTTAACCTCAAATGAAAACCCACCATCAACATTAAGTCCTCTGCCTAGCACATAATGGTTACACTATTGTGGGGTAGGCATGAGATGGTGACATATATATGTGAGAAAGACAGGATAAAGGAAGTTTACCCGGAAGAGTATTGACCGACCGCTAGTTGTCCATGCCGTTGCGCTTGTATGGAATCCTTTGGTGGGATCGGTTTCCTTCTTTGGGTATTTGAATCAAAAGAGGAAACCAAATAAAAGAGGAATCCTTGTTCTATTGGGATTCTTCTAATTTTTTGTCTATAAAAGAGACCAAAACCCTTTTCCTTTTCCTCACGAATATTTTTTTTTTTGTTTGGCTCCTCCCCGCGTGATCTTCTTTGCCGCTTGCCGACCGCCGCTACCGGAGCTGCCGTCGCCGGAATCTGCCGCCGTCCGTCCAAGGTAAGTCTCGTTTTTTTTTTATAAAAGTAAAACCCTAGTTTGCTAGGTAAACACCTTTTGTAAGATGTGCATATGCTTAGTTTTTTCCACCGAGGTTGATACGCCGATATTTTTTAGAATTGCTTAGTAAAACAACCCGTGAATCCATGATCATGTTGTTTTTGCTTCTTTCCACCATTGCATGCAAAACTAGCTTCTTAGATTGTAGCTTAGGAAGAGACTTTGGCTTGAATTTCGTAAACATAATTCCCACGATCATGAGAAAAACCGTGTTGTAATACGTGCCCGTGAATGTAGTCCCACCTTGTGCGTTTGATCCGAACGTGGGTCACACCCATATATGCTTGACTTATTTGAAACCAATACCAGACTTGAAACTTGTACCGGACTTGAAACCAATACCAAACTTAAAACTTGTACCGGACTTGAAACCAATACCAGACTTGAAACTTGTACCGGACTTGAAACCAATACCAAACTTGAAACTTGTACCGGACTTGAAACCAATACCAGACTTGAAACTTGTACCGGACTTGAAACCAATACCAGACTTAAAACTTGTAACGGACTTGAAACCAATACCAGACTGAACGAGCAATACTGGTGTTTGGACCCGTGTTTTGTCGTGCGTGACTACATGTTTTATGCGCTTTTCATACAAGTTCTAACTCCTGTCTTTTATTTCATTATGGAATGAAGAAAAGAATTCCTGTTGAGATGTCTTCCGGAGATAATCCTGGTACCAAGTCAGGAAGTGTTGGAAGCTTCAAGGATATGCCGAACATTGATGATGAGTTGTTCACCTCGCCTTTTCCAAACATCAGAAAGCATCCTTCTCATAAGATAGTCCTGATTTCCGATTCAGAAAACATGGAAGCTGATCCATTTTCTTCTTCAGCACTTGTGATGAGATTTTGTCTCCGGAGAAACGAATATCCGCCTTCTCCTATTGACTTCAAGATTTTCCATACTCCACTGGGTTCTTATGAAGGATGGATGAGACGCATGTTGAGTAATAAGGGCATTAAAGACAATTTTCTTTCAGCGCAAATCCTCAATGCGGTCATGGCATCTGCTGCTCTTGAAATTAAGAAAGACGCTGCGGGTTTGATTACCTTCATTTCTCGGTGGCGCATTTCTACTCATACAGCCATATCTAGATGGGGAGAGATGACTATTACCCTGGAGAGTGTAGCTGCATTAACAAACATGCCTGTTGTTGGAAGTCTTTCTTACGATCTCTCTGATACGGAGCAACATAACTATGATGCTATACTTCAAAAGGTGGCGGGATTCGACAGTCTAGA
Source organism: Papaver armeniacum (assembly GCA_023531295.1). Taxonomy (NCBI): domain Eukaryota; kingdom Viridiplantae; phylum Streptophyta; class Magnoliopsida; order Ranunculales; family Papaveraceae; genus Papaver; species Papaver armeniacum. The sequence continues at coordinate 261,219 of JAJJWW010003564.1, read as the reverse complement.
CAAGGAGGAGAAAAGAGATACGAGATGCTTTTACACCTGGTGGGTGTCGGAGTGGTCTCCTGCAGACCCATAGCCGGATCAAGAGTTGGAAAATGAGCTCTGCGTGATTGCGTTCCTGTCTTTATGGCTATCCAGAGATATATTTGATGATGGTTCTGGAAAGAAGACCATTAGGGGTGAGCTCGTTAAGATCGCTATAAAGTTGGCAAAAGGTGAAGTTCTTCCCTTAGGTGCCTTGTTCCTTGGATCGTTGTACTCTCATCTGGACGCCTTAGCAATGGACATGCATGTTTCTAACGGGTATAAGAAGGTGGAGTCGCACGTTCACTTTGCTTTTCTTCAGGCATTCTTATGGGAACACTTCAAAAGTTATGCTCCTACTCCTGCAAATTCGCTCAGTAACTTGTATGGTGGCTCGAGAATACTCCGTTGGCATAGGAGGCGTCCCAGAAGCGGTGCGAAACTTGTGGACATATTTGACAATGTGTCTTCTGTAGATTTCCGTCCATGGGGGCCGGTCCATCCTTCCATTGTTCAGCCAAAGACTTTCGCTATTGCTTCTGACGGTCCTGATGTTGTGTTGCGTACCGATGTTAAGACTATGAGATTTGGGGAAATTGTTTACCTGCGCAGCTGCATCCCAGGATACGTCCCGTCTTTATTCAACGAAGTATTTACTGTGACTCCGTATAATATTGACAGGGCGGCTCGTCAAATGGGGTTTGATCAGGGTGTCCCATTTATCCGTCCACCAGGGGTTCCGAAAGAATTCCTCCCAAATATCCTTAATGCTGACGTATTTTTAGAACGGCTGAGCCTTCCCTTATGGCCTATTGGGAGAAACCCAGTGGTAACCGATAAGTACAAGGAATTTTGGAGGAGGCAACTGTTGATCTTCCAGGAATTCTCGGAGAGTGTTGTGACAGGTTCCCGTGGTGAACCATCTTCTAACGTTTTGAAAAAGCATTTCCGGTTGAAGCCACTTCCAGCCAAACGGACCAGAGCTGAGGATTGCAGTCCCCAAGCAGGAGAGAGATCCAAGAGGCAGGCATGTGGTTCGGTGATCCTCAATTCCTCCAATATGCAGGTATTTAAACCTCTTCCCGTTGGTTCCTTCATTTCTCTCCAGAGTGAATCTTCCTAAGAGTGATTCTTGATTGAAATCAGGGGATTCCGAAGGAGAATGTCTTCACAAGGTTGGCGCGCATTCAAAATGAGAAGGCTGGTAATGTTGGCCTTCATGCTGAGAAGTCCGACGGTACTGATCTTCATGCTGAAAAGTCTGGCGGTACTGACCTTCATGCTGAGACGTCTGGAGAAACCGCTCCTTTTTCCGACCATGACAGAGATGACGCAAGTACTGACCTTCATGCTGAGAAGTCTGGAGAAACCGCTCCTTTTTCCAACCATGACAGAGATGATGCAAGTTCGGTTGGACAAGCCGCCTCCCTGAGTGATCCTGTTGACGGGGTCGTGATGGAAATTAGCACCCAGAGTGAAGTAGATGTCAGAAGGAATATAAGAGAGGCAACATCTACTATAGTTGAAGTTTCTCCCCTTGAAGAACGTTCTGAGCAGGTTTCGGCCAATAAAGCTGTCGTGGTGACTCCTTCTGAAAGGTCTCCCGTAACTGACAAGGTTCCCGTGACTGGTGAAGTATTGGTAGCACAGCCTGGAGCTTTGTTTGATCCTCCATTCATTATTCCTTATCCAGGTCATGTGTTGGTTGGAGGATTCAGTGTGCCGGTTCGGTTTAAGGAGTTGTACAAGGCAATATGGGAGAAACACGGTCACATTGCTACCGCTACGAAGCTCAAAAGTCATCTTGCATTGGTCAACCGCGTTCAAGAGGCTTTATTTTCTATCCATGGGATGAGCGTCGCGACTGGTCGAACAGTTTCTGAGGAGATGATTGAAGACTGGAAGTGCCATCGAGATGTGTTTGTGCAGTACGATTTCAATGCTCCTTGGTTCCTCAAAAGGTTCTCCGAGATTCAGGAGCTCCAGAAATTACAAGGTGAAGCCCCTTCTGCAGAATGTGTTACTCGCCAGGAAGAAGAGGTTGAAAAGTTGTCTGAGGAGTTGAAGCTGAAGAAAGCTGTACTTCAAAGGATGAAAGTCGCTCTTGCCCAGAAGGACGAGTTGCTTCTGAAGGACTTTCCTTGAAGGATTCGTGCCATATACTTGTCTTTTTTTTTCTTTTTTTTTTGACTGATAGTGAGGATAACTTGACTTCTGGTTTTGAATTAATAGGTAATTGAATTGGTTTATTTTGAGATAGTTTTGTGAATAACTTTTCTGAAAGAGGTTATTTTAAATAGAATTTGCATCTTGGTTATGAATGATTGCGCATGTCATATGAAATTGCAAATGTCGTGTAAAAGGGAGGTATGAAGGGAAGCAAACATGCGTTTGATCACTGAGTCTCTTTCTCCATGTGGGGATGCTAAGTCCCCAGTGAATTCCAAAGATATCTTTCTTGTAAAATTGCTGAATAGAACTTACTTGTCTTTGAAGCCTCACTTGTATCAAACCGAAGTAGCCTCTCCAAGGAAGTCGTCCGCATTAATTTTTTAGAGAATGAGAGCTATCCTTCTGAACCAAGTTTCTCCTGAACAATGCGCTTCAAAGCGTTGCATTCACTGGTAGGGTGGTGAAGGAACCGGTGGAAATGACAGTACCTCGGGTCCATTATTTCTTGATCGGTTGGTGGACGCCATACAGGAGGTAGTTCCACCTCTCTATTTCGTACCCACATCTCCAGCAACTCCAAAATCTTTTCCATCGGGAACGGAAAGTGTAGGTACTTCGAGTCCAGCTTTTCCTGCGTTAGTGGGCGTTGTGATGTCTGTACGTGGATTTGATGTGGAGCACGTTCCGGAGATGAAGTTGGAAGATTTGCGAGTGCCATCATATCCTCGGGTTGCTTGCCTGGGTAAAGGGATGTGGAAGGTGTCGTAATATCACTGCTGAGTGATCGAATTGAACGCTTCCATCCTCTGTATTCACGTATTTCCTGATCGATCTCCCCTTCCTCAAGCATCTCTTCGCTTGGATGAAAGGCCGATGCGAAGTGGACAGTCTTCCGGGCTTTAACAAGAGTTTTGAGATACAAATCTTCTAACAGGGCTCCATAAGCTGCAGGCTCCCTTTCTTTATCTGGTAGACGTTGTAGTACTCCGTACAAGTCCTTTCCTCTGTGGAGTTGCCTCGGTTCTTCATTGTTGACTGGACCGTGTTGTTCATCTTTCCTGAGTCTCCTGCGGTTACGCGCTCTTTTTGCCTCTCCACCGGTAAAGGTGTGACTCCTGACTAAGGATTCAGCGTTTCTTGCACTGCTTGATTAGATGCCTGCCGACCCTTCTTGTAATTGTCCTGCTATATCATTCAAAAGGCGAAATGTCTCGCTCTGCCTTCTGGTGATACCGGATTGATTTGCCAAGACATCCTCCAGCATTCTAGCTACACTTCCCATGGTATCTGAACCGCATGTGGACTCCGGATACATTGCGAGATGGAAACCGAGAAAATTGAGAATTCGATTTTGTGCAACCGAGAGATCAACCTCCCACTGTGGTCGCCAATTGTTTATGGGTGAAAACTACTCCTGCATAATTTGGTAATTTGGGGTGTGGATGAGGAATGAATTTTAACCTTAAACAAATGCACTGCGCGGTGAGTGCTTGTAGATTTGAGAGATCAATCTGTGCAAGTCCGGCCTAAACCAAGAAATGGCCGTTCCAGACTTGTTTCGGTCACAAAGTGAAGGAAATGGGGTTAATCTTAGGGAGGGAAGCGAAGAAGGTGTTGAGATTGTGAAGGTGTAGACTTGCTTATGACTTGCAACAGGAAAGTGAACAAGCTTACGATTGGTGTAAGCAGGCTCTGGGTGTTTTCTTGTTGTTTTTCTCTGTTGTTTGGAAATAGGGCGGAGAACCTATTTATACAAGTCATTGAGTCTTATTCACGTCTCTCGTGGGAAGTGGAGGAAGTGGAGTGATGGAGTAGTGGAGTTGTGCGTTGGTGATACACGACTAGCCTTGCCCACTTCTCCTGTTCATCTCTAACCGTCCATAACTTCCTAACACGTTCTTTGATGGCGCGTTGCCGCACGCCGCTTTAAGAAACCGCCAGACCAATACCCCGATGTATCCCCCGATTTATGACATGATTGATGTCTGAATGTGTGGATCGTGGATCCACGAAAGATAGCATGTAATGCTGAATTGAATAACTGTATTATTCAGGAAGTCGATACTTGTGAAGTATCGTGTGTATTTTATGCAGGTACTGCATCATGGTGTGGTAAAGTGAAAGGTAATGACACCTCACTAACCAATTAACTCCTGACCAGGGCTGTATAACCAAGCTAGTGAAGTTGGCAAATGAGATGATCTTTGAGACACTCATCTGCGACCGTTGATGAAGTTAGGGTTTTGAAGAGGTGCGCAGGCATCAGTCTTCAGCTTGGTCGAAACCAAGCATGAGATACAACTTTGGCCTAACCGACCATACATGCGTGTAGATGGCATGATGGTGTAGGCGCCTATACCCATTACCTCATGAAAGTATGATCCGGGTCACTCAATTCATCCGGTGAAATCGAGTGGTCGAGATCGATTTGCGATAAAAAACTAGTGCCGCAAGGGCCGCACGTCACGCCCTCTTCAGGCGCACGTTCCAAGACGACCAATCTTGGTCGGTCTTGGCCGATTGGCCTGGTGTGAAGGTGGTAGGCTGGTGTTTACGCCTATACCTGAATATCCCATGAAAACGTGATCTGAGCCATCCAAATCGCCCGGCGAAGTTGAGTGGTCGAGATTAGTTTGCGGTTTGGGAGGTGTGACCACGCTAGTTTGAGCGTGCGTTTTGGATTATCCAGGCATGATATGCCTTGGCCGATCGGGTTAGGGAATAGATGTGTCCACGGTGGTCATGTTTGGTATGACCGGACTCCTTAATCTAATCTTGGACCCTCCATTCATGTCGGAGAAGATGGACGCTCGTGATGCTCAAAACCCTAATTTTGGGTTTCAAAGCCGTGCGTCATCTCTTGTTTGGGCGACGATTTTGTCACGACCAAACATGGTTGGTCTTGACCGATTGGTCAAGTGTGTAAGCGGGCCACGGTGATCATGTTGACATGCTCTGGGCCCTTTGAATCTACATCTACACCCTCCATCTATACTTGCGAAGATGGATGGTTGAGACTTTTTTTGCGACACATGTAATATGCCGCAAACCCTAATTTAGGGTTTTCCGTCCATAATGCTTGGTATGAACGTTTTTTTGCAAGCTAGGCCAATGGCCGACCGTGCGGGTTCCGCATTGGTTTGGCGATGGATATTCCATACCGCTTGGGGTGATGGAATTGATCCGGGTAATCCAATCATGCTTATGGAGTTGGATGATCTGCGATCATATCCGGACTGATACGGTCAGTCCGGATGCTCAATCGGGCTAGTATAACACACCGAGAGGGGCTAAATCGGGCTAGTATAACACACCGAGAGTCGGCCATGCGGGTATTTCGTACATCGTTTCATTATAGTGCTTGGAGGTTCGTGTTACTCTGTAAGAGTAACACTCAGTCGTCATGCCACACTGATAATGAGTACTGGAAATACAAGGCTGATTAGAAATTCACAGGATGGGATTGTTGCCACATGCTCCAACCTGGAGGAATTTCATGTATTCACGGAATGGGATTGTTGCCACATGCTCCATTCTTGGTGAATTAAGTGAGGGAGTATCCAACACTTATTAATGGCTTTATCTTTTACAAGATGTCAGCGCATAATTTTTTCTGGTTTTTACAATTTTAACCTCAAATGAAAACCCACCGTCAACAGTAACCTAAAAATTTTCCCGATGCAACCCCAAAAATACATTTTTCTGGATTTACCTTGATGTTAAAATGTCTCATTTGTTCAAAAATTTCCCTCAGATTTTGGATATGATTTTTTGCTTCTTTACTTTTTATTAACATATCATCTACATATACTTCCAATGTTTTGTGTATCCACTTCGCAAACACCTTTTCTACCATCATTTTGTATGTTGCTCCAGCATTTCGCAAACCAAATGGCATTTTTGTGTAACAATATAACCCTCTTGGAGCGAAAAAAGCAGTATGCTCCTGATCTTCATCAGCGATAGGAATTTCATTGTACCCTTTATATCCGTCTAGAGAAGATATTCTATCATTTCCTGCTGCTGATTCGACCATTTGTGGGATATCCAGTAATGGAAAACTATCCTTCAGACAAGCTTTATTTAGATCAGTAAAATCTATATAAATTCTTATCCTTTTTTTCTTCTTTGGAACTACGACCATATTTGCTATCCACTCTGGGTATTTTGCTTGTCTTATAATCCCTGCATCGAGCATCTTCTGCAACTCTTCTTCTATTTGAGGATGATACGTTGTCGCGATTTTTCTGATTCTTTGTTTGAATGGTCTTACATTTTTGTCAATTTCCAATCTGTGACATGCCACAGATGGGTCTATTCCAGGCACCTCATCCATGTTCCATGCGAAAATATCTTTAAATTCTCGCAACATTTTCTTCTTCATCTGCTTCCATCTTGGTCCCAATTTTTAGTATTTTGGGTTCTTCTTCGGTCCCAACATTCACTTCCTTCGTTGGTTCTGCCGCAGTGTAGCTGGCCTTAGGTTCTCCCATAGGTGTAGGTTCTTTTATCTCCTTCGCAAGCTCAGTTACTTCTTCCAAAATTTCGCTGGGTATCCCTTTTCCTTCCTCTGCTCTTATCATATAAGCTCTAAATTCCTCCTCTTTCTTTGCTTCCTTCACCATTTTTCTGCGATCTTTTCGTTTCTTTGCACGTCCTTCATATTGTTTCACTTCAATTTGATAGCATAATCTCGCTTTATCAGCTTCCCCTCTAATTTCACCAATCCCACTTGGCATAGGAAATTTGATGCATTGATGTAATGTTGATGCTACAGCTTTAATCGCATGAATCCATGGCCTTCCCAATAGCATGTTGTATGGTGATTCCATATCCACTACGCATAATTCCACTTGTGTTTCAATCTCCCCCAGCAAGATTCGCACCTCTATTTCTCCTTTTGGTTTTGTTGTAGATTTGCCAAAGCCATGAATATGATAAGTTGAAGGGGACATCTCTTCATCTTTGTATCCCATTCCTCTGTATGCATGGTAAAAGATTATATTCGCTGAACTCCCCGTATCAACTAGAGTTCTGTTTACCGCTCATTCTTCCATAATTTTTGTTGATTTTTCTTTTTCTTTTTGTGTGGTTACTGTGAGGAGATGTGTTTTCTCTTGATATCTCTGCTGCTGTGAATGTAATCTTCCGTTTTTCCCAATCTTTCATGGGTGACACTTTCTCCGTTGTTACGATTTTCTTTCCTTCAAAATCTCATTTATGTATTCTCCCTCTGATATTTTCATGAAATTCATTAATCATTGTTTTTGTAATCAAAATACATTCCAACTTTCTATTACGTTCCTTGATTTTGATTTTCTCTACTTTAACCAATTTATCAATTTGTTTCATCATCTTCTTAATTTGAACAATCTTAACAACAATCTCCAATAATCTTCAGTCCCTGTTTCTAGCACCATATGTAGTAGCAGGAAATCCCACACTACACCCCTCACTAGAATTCACACAATTAAGTCATTTTAAGATGAACAATTATATTCTTTATTGATTAAAACTCACTAATATTACAAGGTGGAAAGGAAAATAAGCAAAGGACTTTACAACCGCTCTAAACTTTCTCTCTCTTAATAACTTGCTCCTCACTCGAAAAAGATCTCCCTCTCTTAAGCCTATTCGGCTCTTTATATAGGACATTACATAGTGGTTGACATGACTAAGTTTGTCCTTTATTTTCGGATCTGACTTGCGACATTCTCGCGAGTGTACAAATGTTAAATCTCGCAACACTCCTAAATCTCGCTAGGCCTTCCCATCTTTCTCGTGTTCCAACTGTCGTCATTCGTTGTGTCATTTATATTATCTATCTGCGACATCTTCGCAATGTGTCATTTATGGATTTCGCAAGGATCTTGGTGTTGCGATATTATGATCCTACAATAACCATTGGTAGGATATAAGCATTGTTGTGGAAACACATATATGTATAAGTCCTTATTGCTTGAACCAAAGTTTGTGAACTTTGTTGATCAAGAGAAACGGAATGTGGCGTGAGCCAAGTCCGCGAACTGGCGGAAGTTCTTGACCCGAGAATTTCTTCTGGAGTTTGTGAACTCCTTCCGAGAGCTTAAGTCCGCGAACTTGAGTAGGTTATATCTAAAATCGGTTGTTCTTGAACTCATGTTTATATAAACTAAGGAATGCTTTTGCAAACCGTGGCTATAATGTTCATGAACCGATTCGAGTGAATCAAACTGTTTTTGCTTAGATTGTGTCTTGTGTAGTTACATAATATCTAAGCAATTGAACAACTCTCTAACTAGTTCATTTGAGTCATTTGAACTAGTTATGGTGAAGAAGAATATGGTTGATATGAAATTGGTCATATGGCTAACCATTGGGTTAACTATTATTGAACCAACAAATGTTAATGTTTGGGAACGGTTACATAAACCCAAAATTGGACATTTCATTTGTGTGTGACAAGCTAAGGTTTCGATCCAACGGTTGAGAAATATCAGCTTGAACCTAATCTGGTTTTCATCTAACGGTGAATATTGAATACTTTGTTACCAAGCTAACATTGATTGCAAACCCTGATTTGAAAGACTATATAAGGGAGAACTCTAGCAGCTGGGAAACCTAATCCCCACACATTCTGTATGATACTAGTTGTGCTAAGCTAGAGTCGATTCTCCTTTAACCTTTGGTTTCTTCTTTTAAACCAGGTTAACGACTTAAAGACTTCATTGGGATTGTGAAGCCAGACCGATACTACTTTTCTTGTAGTTGTGTGATCTGATCTTGTTGTTTCTATCGTACGAGTTCAATTTGAATAATTGGCTTGAGATTTATATCTCCGATAAGCAAGATAAAAAGAAATCACAAATACTTCGTCTCATCGTTTGTGATTCCATAAATTTTTTTTTCGCTGCGTCGATTAAGATTATTGTGAGGTGATTGATAATACTAGGCTGTTCTTCGGGAATATAAGTCCGGGCTATCAATTGGTTCCTGTTCACCTTGATTTATCAAAAGATGGAACAAAAACTCGTAGGTATATTCGTGGGAGACGGATTTATTTATTACCGTAGACTTTTCTATGTGATACAGATTTGTTTATTAAAGTCTTCGATTTTGGGTCGTAGCAACTCTTAGTTGTGGGTGAGATCAGCTAAGGGAATAAAGTACGTAGCATCCTGGTGGGATCGGAGATGTAGGAGCATAACTGTACCTTGGATCAGTGTGAGATTGGTTGGGGTTCAACTATAGTCCAGACCGAAGTTAATTGGAGTAGGCTAGTGTCTGTAGCGGCTTAATACAGTGTGTGTTCAATCTGGACTAGGTCCCGGGGTTTTTCTGCATTTGCGGTTTCCTCGTTAACAAAATTCTGGCTGTCTGTGTTATTTCTATTCCGCATTATATTTGTTTATATAATTGAAATATCACAGGTTGTGCGTTGTTCAATCAATTAGAATATCCGACCTTTTGGTTGTTGATTTAAATTGATTGACACTTGGATATTGGTCTTTGGTACCATCCAAGTTATCTCTCTTTGATAAAGACTCGCATATTCCTATTTGCTTAAGTAAAGATCAAATCGAGTGATTGAGATATAAACTCTTTGATATACTTTTCTCTAGACTGAGTCTGTCTGTCTAGTTGATTCTCTAGAAAGTCTATTAGAGTTTGTCCATACAGATTGCTAAGCGAAATATTGGGTGTGGTTGTTGTACCCCCGCTTTTTCAATTGGTATCAGAGCTGGAAAATACGTTCAAGACCTTATAAGTCTGTGTTTGTAGTGATCCGACTCTATGGACATAAACGTCTCTAGAAACGCTTCACCAGGATTAAAAACCAATCATAGAAGAAGTTCTAATAAAATGGTTATTCTCCCGAAAAAGTTGGATGAACAAATCCAGATCAAATCTGATCTCATTGCAGAAATTGCAATGCTTAAGGATTTGAAATCTGTCAAAATCCCTTTAATGGATTTGAATAACTCATGTTGTTCCTCTCAGAAGAATAGTCATAAGTCAGGTAACAAACAACGTTCGCATGTTTTCAAAACTGATATGACCCAGTACTTCACTTATGATGCTAAATGTGTTGGCCTATGTTTGTTTTGTGATTCCTCTAATCACTTTCAACATACTTGTATGTCCTTCCAAAAGAGCCTGAAAGTTGCAAGTATTCTTCACACGAAAACTAAACAACTTAGTGCCCTCTCTAAAAGGACGTCCAAAACTATCAGGAAACCCTAAACAGGAAAGTACTAATAGTATGAGAGCTTTTGCTTTAAAATCAACATCACCCTTTCAATGGTTTCTTGACAGTGGATGTAGCAGACATATGACATGTGATCTCACATGGTTTATTTCTTCTGACGACTATGAAGGAGGTCCAATAACTTTCGGAGATGGGAGTTGTTGCTACATTAGCAAGAAAGGGACGATCAAACTGCCCGACGTACCTGAAATCCATGATGTAGTATATGTAAAAGTATGACTGCAAATCTTCTTTCTGTTAGTCAAATTTGTGACAAAGGCCATCGAGTTGTCTTCAATGCAAATGGATGTGACATTGTAGACAAAACTGGGAAAGTAATTTTTCAAGGAACTCGTGGTAAAAACAACTGGTATCTTCTTGATACTCAGTTTAGCAATTGTTGTAATTTGACTAAGGTGGAATCTACACATCTCTGGCATGAGCATTTTGGTCACATCAATTATCGTCTTCTAACTAAAATCATTAACAAAGAACTTGTTAGAGGCGTTCCCAAAATCAATGCAAAGATTGAAGGTGTATGTGGTGCCTGTCAAAAGGGTAAACAAACGAAAGTTCACCATAAATCATCTCGAGATATTCTCACTAAAGCTCTACTTGATTTCATTCATATGGATCTCTTCGGACCAATTCAACAACCCACGGTTGCTGGTTAGAAGTATGCTTTAGTTATGGTAGATGATTACACCAGATTTACTTGGGTTGCATTTCTGTCTCATAAAAATGAAACCCTTAATGAATTCAAGATTATTGTTAAACGAATCCAGAACGAACAAGGTCGCATACTAAAAAAATTAGGAGCGACCGTGGAACTGAATTCAAGGACACTAAGGTGTTTGAATTTTGTGACGAACTGGGGATTATTCAACAATATTCACCACCCATTACTCCTCAAGCTAATGGATTTGCAGAAAGAAAGAACAGGAACATTCAGGAAATGGCCAGGGTAATGCTCCATAATAAAAACTTACCTCTAAGGTTTTGGGGAGAAGTTGTTTTTACGTCATGTTATTTGATCAACCGTGTTTACTTACGATCTAAAACCCTAAACACTCCTTATGAGTTGTGGTATGGAATAAAACCCAACCTGCACTACCTTAGAGTGTTCGGAAGTAAATGCTACATTCTAAAAGATCGAGAACAGAGAGGGAAATTCGATACCAAAAGTGATGAAGGTATCTTTCTTGGCTATACTTCTGACAGCCGTGGTTTTCAAGTGTTTAATCTCAGAACTCAGGTCATGATGGAATCTGCGAATGTCATCATCGATGATATTAGTGATTTTCATCATGATAATCCTCTTGCTGAGTTGCCTCCAACCGAGACAATTGAGAAAGTCAAAGAAATACCAGAATCAGTTGAAGTTATTCCAACTGTTGTTGATCCTGATATTTTTAGTGACGAAGAGAAGAGCACTGATCAAGCTACTCCCGACGAACAAGAACGTGTCCCTCCACGACACCTTTGGGTTCAAAGGAATCATGATCCCAACATTATTATTAGGGGAAGAAATTCTACGGCTAAGACTAGAGGGCAACTTCAAAACATGTGCAATTTTGGTTGTTATCTGTCACAAGTAGAACCGAGAAATATTGATGAAGCTCTGAACGATCCCTTTTGGGTGAATGCAATGCATGAAGAGTTAAATCAATTTCTAAGACAAGACGTATGGGAACTCGTACCTTGTCCCTCCAATGTTAATATTGTTGGAACAAAATGGATATTCAAGAACAAGTCTGATGAATATGGCACAATTATCAGAAATAAAGCCAGACTTGTCGCTCAAGGATATTCACAAATTGAAGGTATCGACTTTGACGAAACCTTTGCTCCCGTGGCACGCCTTGAGTCCATTAGACTTTTATTAGCTCATGCTTGTTTTCTCAAGGTTAAACTTTTCCAAATGGATATTAAATCCGCATTCCTAAACACAATTCTAAAGGAAGAAGTCTATGTTGCTCAACCTAAAGGATTTGAAAACCTTGATTTCCCAGATCATGTTCTTAAGCTCAAAAAGGCATTATACGGGTTAAAACAAGCACCTAGAGCCTGGTTTGAAAAACTTACCACTTCTCTTATTAGAAAAGGTTTTTCAAGAGGTGGAGCCGATAAAACCTTGTTTACCAGATGGAGTGGGAAAGATGTTGTCATTTCTCAAGTCTATGTAGATGATATCATCTATGGTTCAACTTCAGAGAAGCTTGCAAAAGATTTTCAGGTTTCACTTGCCAAAGAGTTTGAAATGAGCAATGTTGGTGAATTAAAGTTCTTTCTAGGATTACAAATTCAACAACATAAGGATGGAATATACTTATCTCAAGAAAAATATGCAAAGGATTTTGTTATAAGATTCGGTCTAAGTAAGTCAAGTCCGAAACTGACACCTATGGCCACTATAGTGAGGTGTGTAGTGTGGGAAAACTTGGTAAACTACACAAAAGATACTCAAGAGATGAGAAAGGAGTAAAAGTAGATCAAAAGTTGTATCGATCTATTATTGGTAGCCTTTTATATCTTACAACCACTAGACTTGATATTTCTTTTAGTATTGGTTTTTATGCTAGATTTCAGGCTAATCCAAAAGAATCTCATCTTGCAACGAAAAGAGGCGAAGAAGAGCGTCGCGAGAAAGAAGAGGAGAAGATGCAAAGAGGATCATACGATATGGCAATCACACTGTCGGGTATGGTCTATCTTACACTTTTGATACTAACATCATTTCACCATTTACAAGCCACATTCCATCTTTCTCGCTTATTCATATGCTTTGATTGCATAGCAAAAAAACAGAATTCACAATCCCTGTATACATGTGAAGCAGAATATATTGCTGCTGGCTCATGCTGCACTCAACTTCTATGGATGAAACAAATGCTAGCTGATTATGGAATTGATACTGGAATAATGAAGATCTTTTGTGATAACTCTAGTGCGATTCGAATTACTGAGAATCCCGTTGAGCACTCAAGAACAAATCACATTGATATAAGGTACCATTTTATTCAAGATCTCTATGAAAATGATATCATAAGTATGGATTTTGTGCCTTCCGAACAACAATTGGATGATATTCTCACCAAACCATTAGACACTGCTACTTTTCAACACTTACGGCAGTCTATTGGTGTTGTTTTGGTTCATTAATTTTTTCTATGACTCTTGCCCCTGTGCTTATCTCGATCTTTTGGGAAATTGAGTTTGAAACTCCAGTAAGTGTTACTTCAATTATTTATTTGTTTTCGTAGGATTGATTTTTTTTCAGTCAGAGTTCTTTGTGTTTTGTGTCAAAAGAAATCCTTCTTTTCTTTCGAAATTAAGGTCGCTCTTGTTGTTCTTTCGGGAATGACATACTATGGGGGAGAGTTCTTTTTGAACTTGTGCTCAATTGCCAAATCTTTGTGGGGAGTGCGGCTGTAGAATATTATAGGGGTCGTCTTGTATCTTTAAACTCCTTGATGAATGCATTTAGCTTCGGCTTTATGATTGCATCTAAATAAGATGATATGTGTTTCTTTCTTTTGGTCATGAAATGTCTCTTTCGGAAATTTCATTAATATCCCGTTCTTGTACCTTTGCCAATTTTATTGACAAAAAGGGGGAGAATTAATATGTAGTTCACACTACAAATACATATGGTTTTCGGATCATTATGTAAGGGGGAGTGGTTTCCATATGAGATGGAGTATTGACAAAGGGGGAGTGATACATATCACCATAGTATTGTTGTTAAAGTTGTGATACAATTGGACTTTGACGTTGTGTAATGATACTATGACATTGTATAACAATGATTGAGAACTCTTGTTTTCTTGTTGTTATAGCTACGGATTTTCAACAACGATGATGCTAAACTTACAACCTTTAAGATCATTGGAGTACTTGGAAGTGACGAAGATTTCGAGTAATGTTGAAGATTAGACATGTCGAATAGGAGCTACAAAAGTAAATTTATTTATTTTTTGTATTCCATATGTATTAATAGTTTTGTCACTAAAATTGACAAAGGGGGAGATTGTTAGAGTATTGCTCGGTCGAACTCGCATGCGTTGCTATCTCAAGCATGTTTGTCAATGTAAGTGATCAAAACTATAAGTCTTGAAATCTAGCCTATTTTAGCTAAAGGTTTCGGACAAGGATAGAAAGTGTAGTTGAGCTCAAGACTCCATGGCAATCATCATACAACACGAAGGACTACTCAAGGAACTGGTGGAACTTCATCGACTAAAAGGTATGTGGAGACTTGAACTTATCTGTCACTCAAAAGTATATTTACTCTATCTCCTACTCTTGAGACAAAAGTCGTTTTGATATATAGACTTTCATTATACACATTTGCTATTTCGAGCCGAGTTTAACTCGCCTATCTATTTCTCGAAATTTGTGTTGGTAAGCTTTCGCTTTAGCCAAATTCATCTTTACCTAGTTACGAAAGTCATGTATGTTTCATTCACTTTGAAAATTGCTCTGACGAAAAATGGTCTGTGAATAACGGCTATATAACGTTCTCTGAGATGTTTCAATGATTGAAATGAGAGTTTAGATTACATAACCATTGGTAGGATATAAGCATTGTTGTGGAAACACATATATGTATAAGTCCTTATTCCTTGAACCAAAATTTGCGAACTTTGTTGATCAAGAGAAACGGAATGTGGCGTGATCGAAGTCCGCGAACTTAGTCCGTGAACTGGCGGAAGTTCTCGACCCGAGAATTTCTGCTGGAGTTTGTGAACTCCTTCCGTGAGCTTAAGTCCGCGAACCTAGTTCGCGAACTTGAGTAGGTTATATCTAAAATCGGTTGTTCTTGAACTCATGTTTATATAAACTAAGGAATGCTTTTGCAAACCGTGGCTATAAAGTTCATGAACCGATTCGAGTGAATCAAACCGTTTTTGCTTCGATTGTGTCTTGTGTAGTTACATAAGTACTGTTGATGGTGGATTTTCATTTAAGGTTAAAATTGTAAAAGCCAGAAAACTATGCGCTGACATCTTGTAAAAGATAAAGCCATTAATAAGTGTTGGATACTCCCTCACTTAATTCACCTAGAATGGAGCATGTGGCAACAATCCCATTCTGTGAATACATGAAATTCATCCAGGTTGGAGCATGTAGCAACAATCCCATATACCATGTGAATTTCTAGCATTATTAATTAATGCGCAATCAGCCTTGTATTTCCTGTACTCATTATCAGTGCGGCATGACGACTGAGTGTTGCTCTTACAGAGCAACACGAACCTCAAGCATTATAATGAAACCATGTACGAAATACCCGTACAGGCTGACTCTCGGTGTGTTATACTAGCCCGATTGAGCATCCAGACTGACTGTATCAGTCCGGATATGATCATAGTCATCCAACTCCACAAGCATGATTGGATGACCCAGATCAATTCCATCACCCCCAAGCAGGTATGGAATATCCACTGCCGAACCGACGCGGACCCCGCATGGTCGGCCTCCCTAGAGATTGGTCTAGCTTGCCAAAACGTCCAAACCAGAGCGTATGGGCGGAAAACCCTAAATTAGGGTTTGCGGCATATTACATGTGTCGCAAAACAGTCTCAATCATCCATCTTCGCAGGTATAGATGGAGGGTGTAGATGAAGATTTAAAGGGCCCAGAGCATGTCAACACAATCACCGTGGGCCCGCCTACATACCTGACCAATCGGTCAGGACCAACCATGGTTGGTTATCCTAATTCGTGCGCCCAAACAGAGCATGGTTACACGGCCGTGAAACCCAAATTAGGGTTTTGAGCATCACGAGCGTCCATCTTCTCCAGCACGAATGGAGGGTCCAAGATTAGATTAAGCTGGTCCGGTCATACCAGCATGACCACAGTGGGCTCATCTATCCCCTCACCCGATCGGCCAAGGCATATCATGCCTGGTTATTCCAAGACGCGCTCTCAAACTAGCGTGGTCACACCTCCCAAACCGCAAACTAATCTCGACCGCTCAACTTCGCCGGACGATTTGAGTGGTTCAGATCACGTTTTCATGGGATAGTCAAGTGTAGGCGTGAACACCTGCCTACCACTTACACGCCAGACCGGTCGGCCAAGACCGACCAAGTTAGGTCATCTTGGAACGCGTGCCGGAAGTGAGCATGGTGCGCGGCTTTTTGCGGTACCAAATTCCTATTACAAAATCGATCTCCACCACTCCTCTTTGCCGGTCAAATTGAGTGGCCTAGATTGCACCTTCATGGGACAGTGAGATATGGACGTGTACACCGGTATATTGTCTACATGCATGCCCAGTCGGTCCTTTCCAAAAACCTTCCCATGCTTGGTTTCGACCAAGCTGAAGAGTGATGCTTGCGCACCTCTTCAAAAACCCTAATTCATTAACGGTCGCAGATGAGTGTCTTAAAGATCATCTCGTCCGTCCAACTTCACCAGCTTGGTTATACAACCCTGGTCAGGAGTTAATTGGTCAGTGAGGTGTCACCACCCATCACTTTACCACACCATGATGCGATGCACTGTATAAAATACACATGATACTTCACAAGTATCAACTTCCCGAATAACGCGATTATTCAATTCAACATTACATGCTACCTTTCGTGGATCCACGATCCACACATTCAGTTTATCAATCATGTCACAAACTGGGGGATACATACTGGGGTATTGGTCTGGCGGTTTACAGCGTGCAGCGTGCAACGCGCATCACAAGAACGTGTTAGGAAGTTATGGACGGTTAGCGATGACAGGATAAGTGGGAAAGACTGATCGTGTAACACTGACATACAAACTCCACTACTCCATCACTCCACTTCCTCCACTTCCCACGAGAGACGTGAATAAGGCTCAATGAATTGTATAAATAATCTCAACACCTTCTCCTCCCTCCTCAACCCCATTTCCAAAAACAAGAGCTTGGTTTAGGTCCGGACTTGCAAAAAAATCTAAAGCCAAGTGTTAATACAAATTACCAAACACCGAATAGTTTTCACCCATAAACTTGCATCCAATGTTGATCTCTCGGTTGCAAAAATTGAATTCTCAAAACTTCTGTTACAAGTCATAAGCAAGCCAACACCTTCACAATCTCAACACCTTCTTCGCTTCCTCCCTAAGATCAACCCCATCTCCTTCACTTTGTGACCGAAACAAAGTCCGGAACGGCCATTTCTTGGTTTAGGCCGGACTTGCTGAATGATTGATTTCCGAATCTACAAGCACTCACCGCGCAAAGGCATTTGTTTAGGGGTTTAGATTCATTCCTCATCCACACACCCCAAATTACCAAATCCAAATGGGAATAGTTTTCACCCATAAACAATTGGCGACCACACAATGGAGGTTGATCTCTCGGTTGCAAAAATTGAATTCTCAATTCTTCGGTTTTCATCTCACGATGTATCCTCACTCGGAGACCACAGGTGGTTCAGATATCATGGGAAGTGTAGCTAGAATGCTTGGAGGATGTCTTGGCAAATCAAGCCGGTATCGCTAGAAGACAGAGCGAGACATTCCGCCTTTTGAATGATATAACAGCGCAATTACAAGAAGGGTCGGCGGCGTCCTTTCGAGACGGTGCAAGAAACGCTGGATCCTTAGTCGAGTCACACCTTTACCGGTGGAGATGCGAGAAAGAGCGCGTAATCACGGGGACTCGGGAGAGACGAACAACATGGTCCAGCCGACAACGAAGACTCGGGAAACTCCACGAGAGGAAAAGACTTGTCCTGGGGTACACAACGTCTACCGGATAAAAAATGGAGCCTGCGCAGCTTACGGATCCTCTTTGGAAGATTTATATCTCAAGACCCTTATCGAAGCTCGGAATCTTGTTCAATCCGCATCGACCTTTCAACTAAGTGAAGAAATGCTTGAGGAAGGAGAGATCAATCAAGGAACACGTGAGTACGAGAGGATGGGAACGTTCAATTCGATCACTCAGCGGTGATATTACAACACCTCCCATCACCGAGAGCCGGAGCGGCCGCAAATCCCGGCATCTCATCAAGTGTAACACCTCGGTAGTCACCAGAGCAACAACTTCCACTCCTTCATCAGGACGAGGAGCCGGAGGGACGAGAGGAGGACCATCCCCCATTACCATTGCAGACTTGATGGAGAAGCAGGAAGTTCTTGCTAAGACTCAAACGGATATGGCCGCAACTCAGAAAGAGGTACTCATTTTTCTTAAGATATTAACCGATCGATTTCCACAAGAGCCGTGACAGCCCCTGGAGCAAAAAAAAAGGAACGCATTCAACGCACCGGAGAAGGTACTTCAGCGGCGCGGACCTCCATGGACCTGATCAAAGAAGTGACATCGATATGAGCGGTCTGTCATGGAGACTCCTACACTGGGACTGATCCTCACAACGATCCTACTCAAGTCAATAGTTTTACTATGAACCAGAGGCCGGTGGATCGGGAAGCTGTTTCTCTAGTGGAAAGTTTATGCGAACTTTCACACCTCTCGAAGAATCAGCGCGCGGAGACGTTTTGCTGCAATCAACCAGAGGAAGGTCACGACCGTGCCCTACATGTCACCGCACGCATCAAGGATTCAGAGTTCAAGAAGACCCTTTTACACAGGTGCGTCTTCATTACTCTCAAGACTCTCAGGACATCCAAGGTTCTCCCAGGAAAGGTCGTACGGAAGCCTACCACAATGACGGACTTCGAGGGAAACCAAACTAGCACATACGGGAGAAGCTCCGCGGAAAGAATCATACAAGTTCGTTGCGTCCCACTCCCCACGTGGGCGTCAATTAAGGAAGAAGACCGGCTTACATCATTGAGGGATAAAACCCACGATGCATCTTTGCTGACGAAGCATTCTTCTCCATCATGTGAAGCCACGACCCACAAAGAGGGAACGAACTTTTGTGACGAGTCGTGACCAGAAAGGGAAAACGGTATACCGACACTGCCATTATCAATTAGTAGGGGAGACTGTTACCCAGTCTCTCCACCCAATGGAATGCTACAACAACAACGAACCACAAGAACAAGTGTTAGATGCTCCACAACAGCTGCAAGATGGCACCAACTCCACAACTGATGAGATTGAAATCGTTAAGGAATCTCCTAGGCCTATCTCCATCAGCTCAACCTTGTGTACGGATAAACGCACGAAGCTCGTGGAACTTCTCAAAGAGTACCAGGACATATTCGCTTGGAGATATGAAGAAATGCTGGATTTAGATGAAAATTGGTCACCCATCATCTACATGTCATACCTAGTATCCAAGTCGGTTAAACGATTATAGTTCATACATGAGGAAAATGGATAGATCGGGTCTTTGCATAGACTTGAGAGACTTGAACAGTGCTTGCTCCAAAAACGATCCTCCTCTACCTAACATCGACATGTTAGTAGATGCAACCAGCGGACACGGCATGTTCTCATCCATGGATGGATGTAGCGGCTACAACCAGATAAGGATGTACGAGCATGATGCAAGTAAGATATCTTTTCGAACTCCTCTCGGAAATTTTTATTATACCATGCTGCCATTTGGTTTAAAGAATGCCGGTGCAACGTATCAACACTCTATGACGGCAATCTTCCACTGGAGCGATACCTCAAGGGAGCAGCCTCAAGAAGATAAAGATGTCCACGCGTCATATCAAGCAAGATCCTGGCGAGTCACTTTATCAGACAGTGGTACATGTCGATCATGCTATGTTAGAGAATCCGCGCTTTTGGTCATCCTCTGGAGCTATTGAACGCTCATCTACAACAACATATGCCCTGATAGAAAGAACCAGGCCTGCCGGTAATGAAGAGCCTCATAATGTTTGTAGGAGCATATATCTCACCAACAGGGATACAACCTTGACCTTACGTAGCGGTTCCACTGAAGCAGCAAGAGGAAAACCACCGAGATACAACATCCTGCGCGTCCGTCAACTCCAACTCCAGTACCACATGCACGACTCCCACAATAATGAACCAATGTCCAAGATATTCCATATATGGATCGACAACAACCACTACGAACAAACCATGTAAACCACGCTTGGGGACTGAGGCTCAGCATAAAGTTCCTTCACCGTCAGTCAAGGAATTCTTCAACATGAGAGAGATGGTCAGTTAAGAAGCATGGAATTCGCAAGGGTAAATCGAACTGAAGAGGGAAACACTTCAACGCTCCCTCTAGCAGAAGCTGCTTCAATGGTCTATTCAAGAGTCGCCTCAACGCTCTCTCCGGGACCCACGTTCGCTTCAGAATCCTTCTTCAACACTCTCTCCAGGATCCACCTCAACGTTCGCACCAGAAACCAATTTAACATCCTCTCGAGCCATTTCAACACTCAAGCTGCATCAATAATCTGCGCTCTGGTCAAGTTATCTTTGATGTACTCGTTGCTCAACATATGTCTCATCCATCCTTCATGAGGGTCCAGCGGAGCATGAAAAATCTTGAAGTCGATAGGAGAAGGGTTATCTTATGGAACGGATATTTTCATATAGTTGAATGGGCGCGGTGAACAACTCATCATCAATGTTCGGCATATCTTTGAAGCTTTCAACACCTCCTGACTTGGCATCATCATTATCCCTAGAAGACATCTCAACAGGAGTTCTTTTCTTCATTCTACAATAAAAACATGAGTCAGTACTTGTATAAAAACGCGTGAGATGTGTAGTCACACACGACAGAACACACATTCATGTTGAAGTACACAAGGATGGTATTGGGTCTAAACACCGGTATTGATCAAGTTACAAGTCCGGTATTGCTCAAGTTTCAAGTCTGGTGTTGATCAAGTGACAAGTCGGATATTGCTCAAGCTTCAAGTCCGGTATTGATCACGAGTCCGGTATCACTCAAGTTTCAAGTCTGGTATTGGTCAAGCTTCAAGTCCGGTATTGCTCAAGCTTCAAGTTCGGTATTGATCACGAGTCCGGTATCACTCAAGTTTCAAGTCTGGTATTGGTCAAGTTTCAAGTCTGGTATTGATCAAGTCACAAGTCCGATATTGCTCAAGCTTCAAGTATGGTATTGATCAAGTCACAAGTCCGGTATTGCTCAAGTTTCAAGACCGGTGTTGGTCAAGGGCACGAGGCTGGTATAAAGGTGACATTCAGTCAGGCATACACGATATGGGACCCACGTTCAATCAAGCATATATGGCGGGACCATATTTATTTGCACAACACGGTTCTCTTATGTCATGAGAATCATGTTCACGAAATTAAAGCCAACGTTCGATCAAGCAGGCGCAGTAGCCCCACGAACGAAGCAGGCGCAACAGTCCGTCGATTAGGCACAACCCCACGATCGAGCGAAGCAGGCGCAATAGCCCCTCGACCTAATCAGGCATAGCAAGGTCGATCTGGCAAGACCGACATTCAAACGGAGCAAGCACGGAGCGGGCCCTCGACCGCGCGGCATAGCAAGGTCGATCGAAGCAGGCAAGACCGACATCATACTAGGGGAACGCTCTCCTATATGCCTTTTGAACGTGACATACTCCAAGGACAGGATGACCCGTCTCTCCTGGTAACATCTAACTTTGTCTCATAAGTTTTATCTTTAACTATCACCATCTCATGCCTACCCCACAATTGTGTAACCATTGTGTGCTAGGCAGGGGACTTAATGTTGATGGTGGATTTTCATTTAAGGTTAAAATTGTAAAAGCCAGGAAACTATGCGCTGACATCTTATAAAAGATAAAGCCATTAATAAGTGTTGGATACTCCCTCACTTAATTCACCTAGAATGGAGCATGTGGTAACAATCCCATTCTGTGAATACATGAAATTCATCCAGCTTGGAGCATGTAGCAACAATCCCATATACCTTGTGAATTTCTAGCATTATTAATTAATGCGCAATCAGCCTTGTATTTCCTGTACTCATTATCGGTGCGGCATGACGATCGAGTGTTGCTCTTCTGAGCAACACGAACCTCCAAGCATTATAATGAAACCATGTACGAAATACCCGTGCAGTGACTCTCGGTGTGTTATACTAGCCCGATTGAGCCCCTCTCGGTGTGTTATACTAGCCCAATTGAGCATCCGGACTGACCGTATCAGTCCGGATATGATCATAGTCATCCAACTCCACAAGCATGATTGGATGACCCAGATCAATTCCATCACCCCCAAGCAGGTATGGAATATCCACTGCCGAACCGATGCGGACCCACATGGTCGGCCTCCCCAGAGATTGGTCTAGCTTGCCAAAACGTCCAAACCAGAGCGTATGGGAGGAAAACCCTAAATTAGGGTTTGCGGCATATTACATGTGTCGCAAAACAGTCTCAACCATCCATCTTCGTAGGTATAGATGGAGGGTATAGATGAAGATTCAAAGGGCCCAGAGCATGTCAACACAATCACCGTGGGCCCGCCTACATACCTGACCAATCGGTCAGGACCAACCATGGTTGGTTATCCTAATTCGTGCGCCCAAACAGAGCATGGTTACACGGCCGTGAAACCCAAATTAGGGTTTTGAGCATCACGAGCGTCCATCTTCTCCATCACGAATGGATGGTCCAAGATTAGATTAAGCAGGTCCGGTCATACCAGCATGACCACTGTGGGCCCATCTATCCCCTCACCCGATCGGCCAAGGCATATCATGCCTGCTTATTCCAAGACGCGTGATCAAACTAGCGTGGTCACACCTCCAAAACCGCAAACTAATATCGACCGCAAACTAATTCGTGATTTGAGTGGTTCAGATCACGTTTTCATGGGATAGTCAGGTGTAGGCGTGAACACCAGCCTACCACTTACACGCCAGACCGGTCGGCCAAGACCGACCAAGTTAGGTCATCTTGGAACGCGCGCCGGAGTGAGCATGGTGCGCGGCTTTTTGCGGTACCAAATTCCTATTACAAAATCGATCTCCACCACTCCTCTTTGCCGGTCAAATTGAGTGGCCTAGATTGCACCTTCATGGGATAGTGAGATATGGACGTGTACACCGGTATGTTGTCTACACGCATGCTCGGTCGGTCCTTTCCAAAAACCTTCCCATGCTTAGTTTCGACCAAGCTGAAGAGTAATGCTTGCGCACCTCTTCAAAAACCCTAATTCATTAACGGTCGCAGATGAGTGTCTCAAAGATCATCTCGTCCGTCCAACTTCACCACTTGGTTATACAACCACAGTCGGGAGTTAATTGGTCGGTGAGGCATCACCACCCATCACTTTACCACACCATGATGCGAAGTACACATAAAATACACATGATACTTCACAAGTATCAACTTCCCGAATAACTCGATTATTCAATTCAAAGATTACATGCTACCTTTCGTGGATCCACGATCCACACATTCCAGACATCAATCATGTCACAAACTGGGGGATACATACTGGGGTATTGGTCTGGCGGTTTACAGCGTGCAGCGTGCAACGCGCCATCACAAGAACGTGTTAGGAAGTTATGGACGGTTAGCGATGACAGGAGAAGTGGGCAAGACTGATCGTGTAACACTGACACACAAACTCCACTACTCCATCACTCCACTTCCTCCACTTCCCACGAGAGACGTGAATAACGCTCAATGACTTGTTTAAATAGGTTCTCCTCCCTATTTCCAAAAACAAGAGCAAGTCCAGACAAAAACAGAAACCAAGTGTTAATACAAAACGCCGGAACTGATAGCTTGCATCCTGTAAGCTGGTTCAACTTTCATTTACAAGTCATAAGCAAGCCAATACCTTCACAATCTCAACACCTTCTTCGCTTCCCTCCCTAAGATCAACCCCATCTCCTTCACTTTGTGACCGAAACAAGTCTGGGAATGGCCATTTCTTGGTTTAGGCCGGACTTGCCTGCAGATTGATTTCGAATCTACAAGCACTCACCGCGTGATGCATTTGTTTAGGGGTTTAGATTCATTCCTCATCCACACACCCCAAATTAACAAATCCGGCAGGAATAGTTTTCACCCATAAACAATAAGATCTAAGCAAATGAACAACTCTCTAACTAGTTCATTTGAGTCATTTGAACTAGTTATGGTGAAGAAGAATATGGTTGATATGAAATTGCTCATATGGCTAACCATTTGGTTAACTATTGTTGAACCAAGAAATGTTAATATTTGGGAACGATTACATAAACCCAAAATTGGACATTTCATTTGTGTGTGACAAGCTAAGGTTTCGATCCAATGGTTGAGAAATATTAGCTTGAATCTAATCAAGTTTTCATCTAACGGTGAATATTAAATGCTTTGTTACTAAGCTAACATTGATTGCAAACCCTGATTTGAAAGACTATATAAGGGAGAACTCTAGCAACTGGGAAACCTAATCCCCACACATTCTGTGTGATACTAGTTGTGCTAAGCTAGAGTCGATTCTCCTTTAACCTCTGGTTTCTTCTTCTAAACCAGGTTAACGACTTAAAGACTTCATTGGGATTATGAAGCCAGACCGATACTACTTTTCTTGTAGTTGTGTGATCTGATCTTGTTGTTTTTATCATACGAGTTCAATTGGAATAATTGGCTTGAGATTTATATCTCCGATAGGCAAGATAAAAAGAAATCACAAACAGTTCGTCTCATCGTTTGTGATTCCACAATATCTTTTTTCGCTGCGTCGATTAAGATTATCGTGAGGTGATTGATAATACTAGGCCGTTCTTCGGGAATATAAGTCCGGGTTATCAATTGGTTCCTGTTCACCTTGATTTATCAAAAGACGGAACAAAAACTCGTAGGTATATTCGTGGGAGAGGGATTTATCTATTACCGTAGACTTTTCTGTGTGATACGGATTTGTTTATTAAAGTCTTCGACTTTGGGTCGTAGCAACTCTTAGTTGTGGGTGAGATCATCTAAGGGAATCAAGCACGTAGTATCCTGTTGGGATCATAGACGTAGGAGCATAACTGTACCTTGGATCAGTGTGATATTGGTTGGGGTTCAACTAAAGTCCAGACCGAAGTTAATTTGGAGTAGGCTAGTGTCTGTAGCGGCTTAATATAGTGTGTGTTCAATCTGGACTAGGTCCCGGGGTTTTTCTGCATTCACGGTTTCCTCGTCATCTACAAAATTCTGGTGTATGTGTTATTTCTATTCCGCATTATATTTTTTTATATAATTGAAATATCACAGGTTGTGCGTTGTTCAATAAATTAGAATATCCGATCTTTTGGTTGTTGATTTAAATTGATTGACACTTGGATATTGGTCTTTGGTACCATCCAAGTTATCTCTCTTTGATAAAGACTCGCAGATTCCTATTTGCTTGAGTAAAGATCAAATCGAGAGATTGAGATATAAACTCTTTGATATAATTTTCTCTAGATTGAGTCTGACTGTCTAGTTGATTCTCTAGAAAGTATATTGAGTTTGTCCATACAGATTGCTAAGCGAAATATTGGGTGTGGTTGTTGTACCCCTGCTTTTTCACAACTACATTTTAGTCCGAAGTTAACTTGAAAGAGTCTAGTGTCTGTAGCGGCTTAATACAGTGTGGTGTTCAAAACTGGACTAGGTCCCGGGGTTTTTCTGCATTTGCGGTTTCCTCGTTAACAAAATTTTCTGGTGTCTGTGTTATTTCTTTTTCGCATTATATTTGTTTATATAATTAAAATATCACAGGTTGTGCGTAGTTCAATCAATTAGATAATCCAACCTTTGGTTGTTGATATAAATTTATTGACACTTGAACATTGGTCTTTGGTACCGTTCAAGTTGTTTCTTATAATAATCAGTCTCATGGATTTTATCTGTTCGATTTGCTGATTATATTGAGAAACAAAGGTACAACTCTTGGATATATTTCAATTGATTGAGTCTGACTGTCTAGTTGATTCTCTTGGAATTATATTGGATTTTGTCCATACAAATTGCCTAAATGAAATATTGGGTGTGGTTGTTAGACCCCCGTTTTTTCAATTGGTATCAGAGTTGCGGGCAAACAAGTTTAAAACCTCATAAGTCTGTGTTTGTTGCAATATGACTCTATGGACAATAATGTTATCTCTGACAACGCATCACAAATTCAGAAACAGTCTGACTTGGTTCAAAGCTTTGTTTCTCCTGAGAAATCTCTCAAGTCTTCTCCATTGTCTGAAACTGTGTGTAACTGGAAAAAATACCTTGATGAACAGTTGGATAATCTTTCAGATGAAACTGTGTATAACAACGGATACGGTTTTCAACCTTCTCAACATTACGACAATTGCCCACCAACTTTGGGATACAATCAAAAGCAATTCATCAGCTATGATACATATCCTAGAGAACCTTATGGTGATTTTCATACATACCAACAACAACCTTGTAGTGGGTATGTAAGTCAAGCACCTAGGTGGGACAATTCTACTTCCAATTGGCTTTATCCGAGATGTATGAATGTTATGAATAAACAAGACCAACTTGACCGTGATAGAGAGAACGTTGCACAAACCAATTTCTATAACACTTTTTTTTACCCGATTCCAAATCATAATTATGATCATTCACCCATTCAAAGAGAAGATTTATGGAAAGGAGAACCCATTGTAGTCAATGGTGGTAAGCGTGTGAACGTCAAGAAACTTGCACATAAATTATACAAGTTGGAAGATGATGGAGCCTCGGAAGAGATTGTCGATGAAATTAGTTGGACCATTCGCATGGATCTTAAACGACGTCATGATAAAGGTTGGGAAACTGACGACGATTCTTCTTACGGTGAGTCTGAAAATGAAGACGAATATGAGTGTGTTGAGAATGTGACCGTTATTACCAATATTGTGGAAGACCCAATAAGCTTGCAAAGGATTATAATGATGATGTTGATGTCGAGACTTTGGTTAAGGAAGAAACGCACGAAGAATTCTTGCAAGGTTTGATAGAGGACCACGATATGCAAGAGGTAATTAATTTACTTGAATTCTTTAAGGATGAAGAGGATACCATAACACAAGAGTTGCAGGGTTTGTCTATCCCTTTGCCTTTAATCATTCTCCTTTACCTCATATTGGCTTGAATATATGTGCTTCGAGAATATTGTTAAATGACTTTGTTTCTCGATATCCGCTATTTCATACTATGGATGTTTGCAAATAAGAAACTATAGAAGTTCCTGATTTTTATGTTCTTTATACACTTCCAAGTGTACAAAAGACTAAGTGTGGGGGAAACTTCTATCGGGCGATAGATTCAATTCAGTTTTCTTATACTAATATTTGTGTGAAGCTAGTATTTCCAAAAAAAACGGTTACATGGAAGGATCCCCAACTTTTCAGATTTTTGGTATATGGGGAGTGAATCTTACAAGGATATAGTCGGGCTGACGACTTTAAACCAAGCGCTACATGGGAGGCAACCCATTGGATGAGTATTTCTTTTCTTATATTTAACTTTTTCTTGTCTTGTATTTACCTTTTCTGATTTCACATTTCATGTTGGATTTCCCACCTTGACTCTACTTGGATGACTCAATTTACATTGAGGATAATGTAAAGTTTAAGTGTGGGGGAGTGGTTAAGCTTGCATTGTAAATTTTTCAAATTTTTTCATAATTTTCAACTTGTTTGTAAATTAGTGCATAAAAAACTCCAACTTGTGGTTAGTTTAGAGTCACATAGTATACATGTCGCTAAGGTTACATCGAAATTATCACAAGAGTGACTGAACTTAGAGATGCCAGAGAACGTGGTCGGGTTTCTTGCTTGTATGAGAGTTAAAGTTAGATTTAACCATGCCAATGGCAAATGAGGTACAAAGTGAATTCGGTATTAGAGTTGTGATCCCCTATAGTGGAGACTACCCATGTTACATCATGAGAGGCATCGACCTTCTGAAAAGACGAGGGTACCCAAATACACCACAATATTTTTATTCGATCACAACCTATTCAATCTCTACCGTGTATAAACCTCTTGGAGCAACGATCACTCGAGGAATATTTCAACACAGTGTCCAATTGAAATAGGGTTAGTCCGAACTGGTCTAACACTTGAATAATTATATCAGACAAGTGGAAAAATCCAATACACTTTGTGTGATCGTCTATGGATATGAATCGAGACAACACTACGACAAAGTGTTCACTTGATAACCGAAACCTTATAAGATAAATATCAAGTGCCTAGTTAACGTACAAGTGTAATTAATTTAATTATAGTATAAAAGCAATTACAATGTGAAAATAAAGTAAAGCACACACCAGAATTTTGTTAACGAGGAAAACTACAATCTTGTAGAAAAACCCCGGGACCTAGTCCAGATTTGAATACTCAATGAATTAAGACGCTACAAAAAGTAAACCTACAACTTCGTGTAGACACTACTAAGTAAACTAAGATCCTAGTTACTCAGCTTAAGCAGTATTCTTGATTTGATAATACTAGCAGAACCGAAGTTCTCAATAGATATTTGATACCCAATATCCTAACAGAACAAACGTCTTTAGGAGTAGATCTAGTATATCTTCTTAATGATTCACAACAACTTCTTCTTCAATTCTTCAAATTCTTCAATCTTCGATTTAATCTTCAAAGTAACAATCTGCAAAAACAAACTTGATTCCTTAT
Organism: Papaver armeniacum; assembly: GCA_023531295.1. NCBI lineage: Eukaryota > Viridiplantae > Streptophyta > Magnoliopsida > Ranunculales > Papaveraceae > Papaver > Papaver armeniacum. The sequence goes on along the minus strand of JAJJWW010003564.1, from coordinate 232,293 downwards.
TGATTTGTCGCATAGAACGGAGTCTGTTAACAATGGCAAATCAATGAATCTATCTTACGGATCTAGAAAGACTTAGATCCGTAGAAACGTTGATCTTTGATCTAGTTTCAGTTAGCCTTATATCAGAAAAGAAGGTTCTCAAGAATAAACAAACTAGGTGAAATCAAAGATTCAACAACCGTTAGTCAATCAAATCAATCGAAAACAAAGATAAACCGCAATTATCTAGTTTCCCACCAACGGGTCGCGCTAGAGCTTCTCAATCCCAAAGAAGACTTTAAACTGAGCGGCCGTAAGAGATTTCGCCTAATTAGGTTACTCTCCTCTCCAAATAGGCGGCTACACCAGTAACAACAACAAAAGATTAAATCTGTTGTTACGAAGGATTAGTTTGCTAGAAAGGCAAACTTCGTGTATTTATAGACAAGGAAGTTTGGACACCAAGGAATTTCCAAAATCGAAATATTCTCAAGATATTCATAAAAGCACAGATTCAGTTTTCATAATTCCTGGAAATGCTCTGTCCAAAAATAACGATCGAAATCTCTCGGAAAATCTAATTAGTAAATGCACATTACTAATTCTGTAATTTCCCTACAAAATGAAATTAATAACCTTAATTAAAAGATTCTTAACTTACTTATGTTTCGATCCTGGGATTCTCTTCCCTTAGCCGTTAAGGAATATCTTTGAACAATTATAGAAATAAACATTCATAGCACGTGTTCAAAGTTTCTTGACATCTTAACTTTGTAAGTTCTCTTTCACACTTACAACCTTGAAACCGATTTGCCACACTTCCAAACAAGTTTAGAATTGGTTCATCTAACTTTCAAGAACTATGTGATTGATCAAACCAACATTCAATCACAATCATGGGTTTATGGTTCTACCAAAACAAGTTTCGGTTCTACCTCCATGTGAGTACTATGCATAGTCACACTAGCTTCCCAAAAGTTCCGTTGACTAGGTACTAGGATCGGTTCCTCACATATATATGGTATCTAACTTATATGTGTTGCATATGTCCATAGGATCGGTTCCCCTTTCTTTTATAAACCTTGCTGCACCCCATACTAGGATCAGTTCTCTTTGATGTACTGCACTCCTTACTAGGATCGGTTCCCTTTCCCTTACTAGGATCGGTTCCCTTTCCCTTACAAGGTCATACATACAAAATCCGATCATACCACAGGTGATTACTTAAGATCGGTTTTACTAATAAAAGTTATACCAATACATAAGTCAAGCCTTTGTGAATAGTTCTACCAAGAACACAACAAGTTGTGAGCGGTTATACTCTATCACACATATTGGTTGTTCATAAGATATGCAATGAATAACAAAACCAATAACACCCGACAATTTCCTTTTCGGTTCATAAACAAGTCTATGAACTTACTTCCTTAGAACACATGTAAACATTGTTCCCTAGGATGAAATACTCACCTCATACCCATACATAATCACAATAGCATTCAAATGATTATGGCGATGTCTTATCTACAAAGTTTAATGGTTAAGCAATAAACCTCGTATTGTATTCCTTAATACTATGTCTATCTAGAGTTCAAATATGCGTCGCAGTTATGTTTTCAATATGCACGACTTGAAAGATACGCTAGGGAATGAAACAATCCAAGTCAAATATCACTAACCTCAAGTGGAAGGATGATTGTTGTCGTTGTAGCTCCTTGCTTCTTCACATCTTCAAGTCTTCACAATACTTGTAATGTCTCATATCCTAATACTTTCAAGCTAACCTATACGAAGTTTAACTCTAGTACATAATCAAGCAACTCTTAACATGAGTTTCGATTCACTAAAATATGACAACCAAACTTGACATACCAACGCTTGGTGGGTTCAACCGAGCCATGCTCTAACAATCTCCCCCTTTGTCAATTTTAGTGACAAAACTCTTACATCATATGGATAAACAAATTACAATAATTCATTACAATCCGCTTGATTCCCGATTCAACGGCACAGTGAAACTGCTTACATTCAGTCCTTGAAAATGTCGATGTTGACATTACAATAACAAAGCTATTACTCCCCCTAAGGAAGATAGGTAGATATTCAATCCGCACATCTTTGTTATACCAATCATATGACATGTTACTCCCCCTTAGTCTGTGCTTTCACTCTTTCATTAGATAAAAACATTCAAGTACCAATGTTCTTTTCCCTAGCGATGCCAATCAATATAAATATCAATGCCAGAATCACCTGTTTACTCCATATATTTCTCTCCCTTTTTGTCACAAAAATGACAAAGAAACGAAAAAATAAAGGACAACACGAAAAGAATCTTACAAATCTCAGAATAGACTTGCAAACCTGTAGAGTTAGGAACGAGGGTTCCACACATCATGTTCTGATAACCAATATAAAAACTGAAACTACAAGTAGTCTTATTTTGATATGTTACCAAGGGAATAATTATCCGAATTTTTTTTTTCCAATTTAGTTTAGCAAACCAAAAACAACTAAGCATATTAGTCCCTTTGCTAAACCGATTGTTCAAAAACAACCGCTTAATTCGATAAGACCAAAATAAAGATAAACTCCATTTTTCTCATCAGGTTCTAATTATCCATAAACTTAGACCTTTCAATTTTAAACAAGACAAGTACTAGGTCAGTTAACTAGCATTTCTTGTTTAGGCATTCCATTAGACTTGATTAACCAAAACCTTACTTCGATAAGTCTAACTAAGATCAGAATTAACTTAATTTCTTATCCGGAATCGAATTGGACTAAACAACTCATCCCATACACATATTATTTCGTTAAGCCATAAATAATTCATACAAACCAAAATAAATCAACTTGCATTATTCACCTCAACCGGAAGCAATTGAAACAACATAGACATCATAAGCACCGCAATTGCACCGTAATTTTGTAAGCCAAAATGATTGATACCATACAAAAGCAAGATAACAATAGTTTTTCTTAACGGAACCAATTGAATCACACACACACATCAATTGTACCAAAATTTTGTAAGTCTAAACAATTGATACCACACAATAAAGCAAGATAACAATAGTTTTTCTTAACCGGAACCAATTGAAACACACATCCACACACACATCATGGAATAAATATCAAGGGAAAATTGGGAATATGTCCCGTTTTCACTAATATGTTTGGGGATCTATCCCATGATGGAAAAAATTAAGATATCTATCCCGACCATCCAAATTTTCCGTTAAGTAGTCTATACGGCACACATGCGATTGGACACGTACATTTAAAAGACTATTAAGTCCTTCATTCATCATTTCTTTCTAAAGATCGAACTCCCTATCCTTCGTTTTTTTGCCATCTCCATCTCCCTAATCTGAATAACTCTCCCCAGTTTTACCATACCAAAACCATACTAAGGGAAATGATGGATGTAATTAGTTTTCTATACAGAATTCGTGAATACAAAGAAACACACAAGCGCCGAAAAGAGGGTAGCTGTATTAATGCACCATGTAGATGTTCACCTGGTTGGACATTAGACATCAACCCGAACAAGCATATCTTTGTACGCCTGGCAAAGCGTGCAGCAAATCGATGGATGGGTATTTATTAATCATGTAGAATTGCAGGTGAACAGTTTAATTTCACCAATTCGAACATTTAGTTTTAAGATGTAATTAGTTTAATTCTATTATCAATTAGGGATTTTTCATACATACATGTTTAAAGTCCAAATAATCATTGATTTGTAACGAGAAGATGATATAATCGTGTCTGAGTTTTCAATTGAACATGAAAACGAAGGATTTTGGTTTCTGCTATGGCTAATGGTTCGGTTCAGTGAAAATGACTATGAACTCTGAAATCTTTATGATATGTGTATAAATGTAATTTTATGAGAGTTTGATATGTTGTTAAATGACTTTTTGACTGGTAAATAGCTGGTATTGACTACTTAACGGAAAATTTGGATGGTTGGGATAGATTTCTTAATTTTTTTCATTATGGGACGGATCCCCAAACACATTAGTGAAAATGGGACGTATTCCCAATTTTCCCAAATATCAATTGAACCGAAATTTTGTTAAGCAAAAGCAACAAATATATATAATATAAACCCAGGCTTTTCTTAAACAGGAAAACAATTAACTAACAAGATTGTTACCTCAAATTTCGCATCCACTTCTTTCCCTCATTGTTCTTCTCATCCTTTCGAAAAGACATAAGAACAGCAAAAGCAACCTTTACCAGAGAAACGTTGATGTAGGATCAGAATATCGCAACACCAAGATCCTTGCGAAATCCATAAACGACACACTGCGAAGATATCGCAGATGTAAAATATAAATGACGCAATGGATGACGACAGCTTGAACACGAGAAAGATGTGAAGACCTAGCGAGATTTAGGAGTGTTGCGAGATTTAATATTTGTACACTCGCGAGAGTATCGCAAGTCAGATCCGAAAATAAAGGACATCTTAGCTGTCATCCACTATGTAATGTCCTATATAAAGAGCCGAATAGGCTTAAGAGAAGGGAGGCCTTTTTCGAGTGAGGAGCAAGTTATTAAGAGAGAGAAAGTTTAGAGCGGTTGTAAAGTCCTTTGCTTATTTTCCTTTCCACCTTGTAATATTAGTGAGTTTTAATCAATAAAGAATATAATTGTTCATCTTAAAATGACTTAATTATGTGAATTCTAGTGAGGGGTGTAGTGTGGGATTTCCTGCTACTACATATGGCGCTAGAAACAGGGATTGAACCTATGGCGAATGCAAGCTTATTACCCAAGTTAATAAATACAGTGGTGAGCACCTCGCAAGGGCAACAAGAGAGGATAATGGGAGATGGTCAGCAAAAGCTAGTAGCTATGGGGAGCCGTGATCAAGAAGAATTTGAGAGAGAGAGAAACTTCTATAGCCGTGGTGGAAATAACAAAATCCAAAGACTTGATCATCCACAAGAAACGTATGGAGGTCATCAGCCATAAGAAACTTATGGAGGTCATCAGCCTTTGAATCAGAGGCAAAACTTTCACAGAGGACAGCGAAATCCTAAGATAATATGGGAAGAAATCAAAATGCCACCTTTGAATGCTAGTGTGGAGAAGATATGGGAAGCTATAATCCTAATGGAAAACATACACGTACCATGAAACATGGGGAGTGAACCACCTCCAAGCTACAGAAGTAATGAATTTTGCTCTTATCATCATCTCCATGGACATACAACAAATAACTGCAAAAATATAAAGAGAATCATTCTCAGGATGATAGATCAGGGAAAATTAAATCACTTTCTAGTAGGACAAACGCAAACTCAAGCATTACCACTTCCACCAGATATTCACAAGCCAAACACAGCAAAAGAAAGAGAAACATTTGTGATTGAAGTTGGCGCGAAGGCGAAGAATCTGTTTTGTAACTCCATCGTACACTCATATAAGACGATTGAAGATTTTCACGATAACACTCTCAGCTGGGTTTTCGCAAGAGATGCCGATGATAGAGAAATAATGAACATTGAGAAGACATCGCCACTGGAACAATGTCAAAAGCAGACTATCTCTTTTATCGCAGAAGAAGTACCTGAGGGTGGAGAAATGCACGACAACCCATTGGTGGTAAGATTGGAGATCAACCCAAAACCTAGCGAGGATGAAGATGATGAAGCCGAGAATTCATGGGCAATCAACAGAATTTTGATTGATACTTTGGGAGTTCCGTGAATATTCTTTTTATCATACTTATAAAACTATAGGAGGGAAAGATGAAGATCTAATACCTTCAACGTACAAAATCTATGGTTTTAACGGTCATCGCAAATAAGCCAAAAGGAGAAGTTCATATGCGAATTCCACTGAAAGGATTATCTTCTGAAATTTTATTCTGTGTAGTTGATGTGGAATCACCATACAACGCACTGATCGGACGACAATGGTTACATGAGATCTTAGGTGTGGCATCGACTTTCCATCAATGTATCAAGTTCCCTCACCCACTGGTGTTGGCATCATAAAGGGAGATTGGGTTGAAGGAAAGAAGTGTTATGAAATTGATATAGAATCCTGCTAAGAAAGAGCTGCGAAGAAGAAGAATTGGAAACACAACATCAAAGAAAAACAAAGAGGTGAAAGATTAATGGTAGATGTAATAGAACAGAGAGAGGAAGAAATGTGTGAAACCAATATATGATGAAGATAAGAAGTGGCGAAGGTTTCGCAACAGACAAGAAAATGACAGGCAAAGTCAAAAATGCAGAGGCAGAAAATAGCAGAAATAAGAGACCTAAAGAATGAATATACATGTTGACTGCCGAAGAATAAATTGGGAGGTAAAAGAAAAATGTATAATGGGTTTTTTTTTTTTTTTTTAAAAAAAAAAAAAAAAAAAATCTTTCTTATGAATAGCAGAGATGAGGTTGCGAAAGGAAGTTGATATGCAGAAGAAGAGAATATATTTTATGAAATATAAAGATGCGATTGCGAAATTATAAAAGAATTTATATGCAGAAGAATCAACAAATTAATCAGACAGAGGCGAACCAACTATGGCGTACACCCTAATTCGCGAAATCAAAATTTCGTAAGAGGAAAATGTAAGACCTAAAGTGCGTCATAGAAGGGGGTACCTATTGCATGGCTCAGGAAAAGATTACACCGCCCCTGGAACCTGAGTCATGGAGAATTGGGGTCAATAAAGCCCATCCAGGGGAGATACCTTGGATTTTCAATCTAAGCTTATGACTTAGATTGGACGACCGAGGGTCTTTTCTAAGGAGTCAGAATTTGACCAAGGCGCCGAGGTACACGGTTGAGCCAAGAGTGCCTGGGAATTTGAAGTGTCTCGGCCATTCTTGGCAAGTCTCGGCATATGCTCACTCGGCCCGAAGAAAACTCCACTTAGGTGCGATCTCGTAACCATAAGCCCTATAGTCAAAAGGGATAAGAGGCTGCGAAAACAACTGGTTGTTGTTAAGACCGGATGGGGGGAGCTAGCCTTGTATGGCAGAAGTACGCCTCCTTGAAGGGGCAACCAGGGGGAAGATAAGGGCGGAACCCTCCATTAGAGAGCTGATAAGTGTCTTAAGACGCAAATGTCATGAGGCTTTATTTTCGCAAGGAAATTTAGGATTGTCATATTTGTGCGACAATCCTGAAGAGGCAATAATACAAAAAATAAAGATAAGACGAGATCAATGGGTCAGTACATGAAAATGTAAGGACGTCCTGCGATTTCGTCGCAAGACGGCAATGTCATGGGGCTTTATTTTCGCAAGGATTTTTAGGCATGTCATATTGTCGCAACAAAACTATCCTGCAGAGGCAACAATACTAAAGAAATGATAAGGCAAGATCAATGGGTCATTACATGAAAGTGTAAATACGTCCTGCGATTTTGTCGTAATGACAAGAGGTGGCACAATAAGACCTTTAACTAGGAAGGAAAAATAAGACCACATAAGAGAAAAAGAAAAAAGGAAATCTTGGAAGAAACCAAGATTTACTTACTTGCAAAAATTCAGCAGCAACAGCTGCGAGATTGAGGCATGAACACATATCACTATTCGAAAATAACTTGCTTAATCTTTCATTTGAACGCAAATAATAGAGGCAAGTATGGGAATGTATAGAATGAAAACATGTTATTTGTCTTCATATGATAGATTTACGCGCTCATAAAATGAAAGGTTGATAATATATTGACTAACTGTATTACAAAAAAGAATTGTTCTTTTAACATGTGCAGAAAGGAACAACAAAGGTAGAGATAATATCTGAAGATCCAAGAAATTCGCAGCAAAAGGTTACAAAAATAGAAGATTAAAAGAATGAATGTACAGATATTACAAAAAGAGAAAGAAGAAAACAGAATTATTTCTTGTTTGATTCTTCTTCTTCATTTTCTTCATCTTCATCAGATTCTTCTACTTCTTCACCTTCATCTGATTCTCTTCTTCACTAGCATCGCTGTCAGAGATATCCAAAGAAGGCACATTCTCAGGGATTTCGTCAAGGAGACAAGGGTATGAAGAATGAGGAATGTTGTTGTCGTCGCAGACCGTCTTAATAGTCTGATTGCGAAAAAGAACAACATCATTTTTGAAATTCGCTACAGTAATTTGTAGTTGTTTCTTCACTTTGGAATATTAGTCATTTCGAAGAGATAAGTCCTTTGCGAGCTGTTCTTTCTCAGATTCAAGTTCTTCAATTCTTTTGCGAAATCTCTCCTAAGCCTCTGCGAACATATGACAATGAGTTAGCAACTTAATGACAGCTTCATAAAAAATAAATAGTTAAATAAAGAAGAATAATTAACAACCTTCTTTATCAGAAATCATATCCCTAATCAAGGCCGTATGCTCAGCTTGAAGGCTAACGTTAACACCTAAATTATTTCTGGCGTCATCTAGAACCTTCGCAACCCAAGCGAATTCATCGTCACTGTTTATGAGAAGAAGGGAGCGAATTTGATTCTCTCTTTCGCTAAGTATAGCATTTTTGCGGATGGATTCATACCGTTCAACTTGAACCTCAAGAAGAGTTTTTTGGAATTTCGCTAATGCTTGAGCACCTTGAATAGCGATGCGATCTTTGTCATCTATGAGATCACTAATCTTCTTCCTTAAAGTATTAATTTTCTCTTTAGAACTAAGATACAGACGTTTAAATTGGTTGGTTAAGCCTAAACTAGATCTATGATCAATTTCTAAGAGGCAAAATTTGGATTAATTGAAGTTCGTTTAGAGGAAGAGATTTAATCTTGTTATTTGAAAAACTATCCAAAGAATCATTGAGATGAGCAAGAATAGCATCATTATCCATAGGTTCAGGAAATGAGTGAAGAAGAATGGCTTCATCAGAAAGTTATAAACGTCTGCGAAAATGGTAAGTTAGATAAGGGAAGATAATGAGAGAACAAAACAAAGGAAAAGGGAAGAGTCTCATACCATAATGTTGTTGATTGGCGCTTTGAAGACTAGATATCTTATTCTTCTGAGTAGAAGAATCAACTTCCAGTTGTTTGGTCTTCTCGCGAAGAGTAGCAGTTTCACTTTCAAATTCTTCATTTCTCTTGCGAAGAGCAACAACTTCGGTTTCCAATTCTTCATTATTCTTGCGAAGTTGAAGATTCTTCTTTTCAAGAATGCTGCGCCTTTTCTCAAGATCTGAGGCAACAACAAAGGAAGCTCTCCCGGACTATAAAGGAAAGTAAAGAAATTATCAAGATATAACCTAAAATCAAAATTATGAAGAAATAAGGGAACAAAGACATACCAAGACACCAAGTGCATTTAGGAAGCTGGGGGTCACCGATCTGGAGACCCCATGAAGAGAATCATCACCCTCTAGTAAAGGAGCATCGCAGATACTCGCGAGAGCTTCGCACGTACTAGAAAGACGAGCATCTCCAATTCCTTGAATGGAGTCAGAGAAGATGCTAGACAGTTGCTCCATAGAAGATTCAGTTGGAGGATTCTCCTTTGCGAGAGAAATATCAACATCATCATTATCTTCATCAGAGCTTTCGCTGGATTGGGGATTTGAAGGAGAAGAGGAATGGATCTTTCGTTTCTTAGAAGGTGGGGCAGTAGACTTATCCTTGCGAAGAGAACCTTTACCTTTACCTTTGGTCTTCGCAACCTTAGGATTTTCTTCTTCTCCAACAACTTCAGCACCAACCTTCGCACACGAATGAAGATAAGAAACAGAGGCAACAATATTGTTAAAAATAATAAAGAAAAGTATTTCTTACTTCATCCGTGATCGAACGGAGTGCTTCTAGGGTACTTGCCTTAGCATTTCTTTTATAACTCTTCCTCAACTTGATAATCCGAAAATTTCGCAAGATTAATAGGTATAAAAAGGAATGAAGATTACAAATTGAGTGAAATTTAGGAAGCATACCTCTTTTGATTTCTCTGGCCAATTAAAAACCCAAGGCTGATAATTGGTGAGATTCGCGGGGAGAACATTTGAACCTGAAATATAAGGTCCATTCAAAAGTAGGGGAAAGACGCACCATTTGTCGTCTTTAGAATGACGAGGAACATTTTTCTTGCCAGAATTCCAATTGATATCCTGCATAAGTATTTTGTCGCTGGGAATATTTTCTTTTCTCTTCAAACGTGTACCCCAGCGAGTTCTATCGTTCTTCATGTTTATTATTTCATAATTTTCGAAGAAACTCTCCACCGAATATTTTTCAGCGAATATCTCTAAGTCCTCAAATTTAGGATCTCTGACTTCTTTGGGATAAAGAGATCCCCTACCAGCACCACGGTTGGCGAACTCAAGCATTAAGCGGATACAATCCCCTCTTAATTGGTATATGGCTCGCGAGAATTTCGCATGAGAAAGAATTTCATAAAACAAAGGAAGATCTGGGTCATATAGAGGAATGGGAAGACCAGCGAGAATCTGACCTAGTGAAATTTTGATTTGTTGATCATCACAATGATGATCAGCAAACAGTTTGGCAGAGAGAATGGATTTAGATTCCTGATTTGGAATAATGGATAATATGAAACCCTTTTCTTGCAAATCTTTCTGAACCTCTCCCAAAAGAATTTCATATCTGCGACCAACTGGAGGCATCTTTCAGAGTATGGGAATGAAGAGAAGATTGAAGATCAAAATAAGTAAAAAGAAGAAGATTTACAGTAGCAGAAACGAAAATTACAGAGAGATGTTGAAGAAAAGTTGCAGAAAAAACTAGAAGGAAAGTAAAAAAGAGGAAGAGAGGAGTAAGGAAAGTATATATAGAGAGAAGATTTCTCGAAAAGGCAAACACATTTAATGCGAATAGTAGACATGAACGGTTGAGAAAAAGCAGTTGAAAAAGACGTGTCAAGAAATGGATGGAGGAAGAGACACGTGTAATAAATTTTGTGTAAAAGTACGGAATCATGTCAAAACAGATAAGTATGAAAAAATGAACAGCTGCGGTATTTTGAAAGTATTAGTTCTCATGAAATTCTCCCCTTCGCAGAGAAGACATGAGAAGCGGCAAGATGTAGGATCAGAATATCGCAACACCAAGATCCTTGCGAAATCCATAAACGACACACTGCGAAGATATCACAGATGGATAATATAAATGACGCAATGGATGACGACAGCTTGAACACGATAAAGATGTGAAGACCTAGCGAGATTTAGGAGTGTTGCGAGATTTAATATTTGTACACTCGCGAGAGTATCGCAAGTCAGATCCGAAAATAAAGGACAACTTAGTTGTCATCCACTATGTAATGTCCTATATAAAGAGCCGAATAGGCTTAAGAGAAGGGAGATCTTTTTCGAGTGAGGAACAAGTTATTAAGAGAGAGAAAGTTTAGAGCGGTTGTAAATTCCTTTGCTTATTTTCCTTTCCACCTTGTAATATTAGTGAGTTTTAATCAATAAAGAATATAATTGTTCATCTTAAAATGACTTAATTGTGTGAATTCTAGTGAGGGGTGTAGTGTGGGATTTCCTACTACTACAGTTGAAGTGGTTTTAACTATTACGTTCCAATAGTAATAAGCTAATACCAAAGACTCATATGTATACTATATACACAACTTATGAGAAATAAATTGATAATAGTATAATCGTGACTCACATATGGGATTAATTGTCATCATCCTTTTATGATTATTTGATTAAGCAACCCAACAAGTTAGATATGAAATCCGCTAAATCGAAAGTCACAAAATCATAAAAAGGTAACCGATTATGAGACCTATATCATATAACGACGACAACATGGAGATACATTCATTTGTTCAAGAACGTTTAACACAATATTCTGAATGTCATGAGTATTGAAACTTATCATTCGAGTGCCATCATTGTGACTATCTTTTGATACCATCCTGGTTGTCTTTAGAGAAGACTTTGGACTCCATTTAGAAATGGGTTTTGCTGAAGCAGCTTTGTTCTTCCCATTATTTCTTCCTGAAATCCAAGATGAATCTCTTGAAGAAACATTAGGGTAACTGAAATGTTGAAAACTCTGAGAGTTAGCCTTTCTCCAATTTGGAACATCAGATCTGATCTTTACAAAGTTATCTCTCCTTTTGTAGTTTGAGTGATTCTGAGAAAACTTTGTAGAAGCCTGATAAGCAAACTTTGAACTATCACTACAATAATTCTTTTATTCATTTTTAGGACAATGATATCCTAATTTAGCACGAGAAGCATTATTGAGTTCAACCAATTTTTTGGTAATGCGTGCATCTATGGCTTTCTCATTCCTTTTACGGAATCTGCAGCTCCTTTCCAAGTGTCCTTTATTCCACAATAAGAGCAATGCTTAGTAACACACGAAACATGAGGCTTATTGTTACCTTGTTGTGGATTCTCTTTTATTGGAGCTTGACAGAATTTACGTTTTCCATCTTTTGCTGAGGATGAGGGTGCTACAGATTTTTCTTTTATGGAAGAGCAATCTTTTGTAGCAACTTTTGAAGCAATTTCTTCAGCAGAGTCTTTAGGCTTTACAAACTTTGTCTCATGTTTAGCATTCAAAGTGTGTTTACCTTTGTAGCCTAATCCTCGCATGTCACGCGGAACTCTAGTACATAATCAAGCGACTCTTAACATGAGTTTTGATTCACTAAAATATGACAACCAAACTTGACATACCAACGCTTGGTGGGTTCAACCGAGCCATGCTCTAACACCTTCACTTCTTTGTACATGTATAAATATGTGCTTTTAGAGTGTGTGTCACCGTACGTAAACTCCGGGTAGAATGGTGAGCTACCCAACCTCCCACTAATAGAAGCACTAGTTTGATCTCTTGAGTGATATTTTATCAATCATGATGGTGACATCGAATTGCTAACTTACATACCACTTGTAATCTTGTTCGCAGTTAGCACCATCCACTTTATCTCTCTCTACACCAACAGGTCCATAGAAACACCATCATCATCAACAAGAGGATCATTACAAATTCGAAGGAAAGTTGAAGACATTCAAGGTTTACAAGAAATGAGCAGATTTCAGATTCAAGTAAAGCAACAAGACAAGGAGCAGAATTTTTTACAAGTTGAAGACTTATGTACAAGAGTGAAGATTATCAAGATGGGAGTTCAAGAAGTTTATGACTTCGAGACATACAAGTTGTGAAGAATCGAGCGGTAAATTACTTACACCATGGCCTTTGTACTTGCATTTTTATTTTATCTTATTTGTTAATTTGTATTTTATTTTCTCTTGTCTCAAAAAAAAAAAAAAAAAAAAAAAACTTGGGACCTGGTCATCATTATGTTAGGTCTCTTGTCAAAATGAAAAAGAATAAAAAAATGAAAAAAAATACACAAGAGAAAATTTTGTTAGGTTCATTATTAGTTTTGTTATATTGTTTTCATTTTGCATTTGTTTTATTTTTCTTGTCTCAATTATATAAAAAAAAAACAGGAAAAAAAATAATATAAAAAAAAATAAAAAAAGACAAGAAAAATGTGTTTTATCATATTTTGGTTTGTTTTTAGTTTTGTTCTTTCAATAAAGCCAATGAAAAGAAGGAATATCCATAATAAAGTTGCAAGCAACAAGGAATTAGAGAAAAGTGTTACATTGTCAAGTATCTACGAAGTTTAAAAGGTATCATCGACAGTTGAAGACGAAGATAAAGACAAGGATTGAAGACCGAAGACGTTTCTATGGATGATGTGAGAGTAGTTGCTAACTGCACGTCGAACGGATAACGAGGTAAGTAAGCATATTCCCACCTTCGTTAAGTGGTTGATTCCTTTCTTAGAGATCGTCAGAAAAAAGGGTTTTCAAAATGAATAAAAGATGTAGGTTTTCAAAACAATTCGGAGGGTTTTGCCTTCCTACTATTCAACGTATCGCAGGACTCTCTCTTCATTCCTACCTGGACACATGTGTGACCCCATAAAAAGCTATTTATTATTGAGAGCAACATCATAAAACCCTTTTTGGTGAGGCAGAGTCGAAACTTTCGATCACTCTCAAACCTGAATTTCTTTCGATAAGGGGTGGTTATTTCTCTCTCAACTTTTAAGAATGAGATTGTCTTCATATATATGTCTAACTTCTTATGATTAGTGTGCAGAATTTCTATGTCTTCTTAGCGCGTTGGATACTATCATTTCGGAGAACTTGTAAGTTGGAAAAGTAGGTTTTGGGGGTATATCTCTAGTAAACCCTCACGAGACTATAACTCGTCCACTAGGGACACCTAGGGGTTTAAAGGCTTGTTATACATGCTAAGTGTAACCGTATCCTCAACGAAAGGGAGTTGTGTGTATTAGAATTAGTTTAATTTGATTTGCTCGAGGACTAGCAAAGTCTAAGTGTGGGGGAATTTAAGATGTTGATGAGGAAGTCTCACAATATATCAAGCTTTTCGACCATCTCATAAAGAAAAAGAAGTCAACAGCTTGCTTCGCTGAATTTCTGACTCCTCTCTGTCTAGAAAACATGAAATTGAGAAAACTCTTTAAAGGATACGATTGTGGTTATAATCTCTTACAATCTCTTCTTAAAGATCGTGAAGAAGATGTGCGTTCAAAAAACTCTGAATGTGATAATCTTCGTCGAAATCTCTTTATGTTGAAAGAAAGACTTGCAGAAACTAAAGCAAGATATGACTCTCAACAAAATTGTTTTAATGACAGAGAAATCAGCTTTCTCGCCAGAGAAAAATAATTGGAGGCTGATCTAACTGCTGCTCTTGATAAGGTCAAATCACTGGAAGAGAATATGAAAAGATTCAATGCCATCTCTACAAAATTATCCAATATGCTTGGAGCATGTAAAGAACATCGTGATACACGTGGTCTGGGCTATAAAGGAATAGACGCTCTAAGTGCTAGTAAGATCAATTTTGTCTGTGCTAATGACAATTTCCTAAGTGAAAATTTCACTGATATCAAAAGTGAAAAACTACCTTCAGCAGCAGATGTTTCTAAAAGCAACGATTGTCAACCTTCAAAAACATCTCATATGAGAACAGTCAAAAACATTCCCTTCAACTGTTATTATTGTGGAAACAAATGTCACCTTGAAAGGAGATGTCGTTTACGATTGCTGAATGGAAAACTTCATAACATTCTTGTCTAGATGTCTAAATAAGTAATCAAACCTGCTTCTCATTATGCTGATGTTAAAAGTCAGGTCTACAATCAAGAAAAGTGCTGTGATGGGCCAATTCTTGGTTGTAAATATCACACAAAATCTGTTTACTATTGTAAAGAGAACAATGTTATATGGACGACTGACAAAATAGACAGCTATGTGATGAGAAAAAGGTTTCGGAGAAAGAAAAACCCTCAAACTCCTCTCCTCTCACTGGAGAAAGTCTTGAATCTAAAGTGTATGTTCCCGAATACATTCACATCAATAATCATGTTTCAGAGCTCAAGACTAGTATCAATAGACTCAAGCGAAGTATCAAGAAGGCGAGAAAAGCAGCCGTGTCAGGTATTTCCTGTTTTTCTCTTATTGATTCTCCTGAGAAAACTTGTGATTTTTCTGATGTCAGTCAAGAAAGAAAAATGGAAAATATAGCTCATCAAACCACAACATGACCTCATATTTATGTGTGTCCTCTCTGAGACCATGAGAGGATGCACATATTTCTCAAGAAGCGAGTTTCTTCTTGTCTAGTGGTTTGTGTTGTATTTGTTTTGGTTTATTAATAATATGATCATCTCACTGTTGAGCTCTGCTCCAGTCATTTGTTACACTATGTAACATAAGTGATCAATGCTTCTTGAGGAAAATTCTTTGTAAAACTTTGTATTGCTCTTCCCTAATGACAGTTGATTTGTTGTCCATCAACTATTGTCTTATGCTCTATTTTTGAGCAAATATATTATGTCATATGTTTAGAAATTGTCTTTGATTTTTATCAAAACCCTTTTCTAAAATAGGCTTCATTGACCGCTTGATTTTTTGAACCTGGTTCATAACCACGAGCGTACGTGCACCCGACCCCTTACCGAACGTATATGAGTAACCCTAGGGTTTCCCTATGAAAGTCTCTTATATATATATATATATATATATATATATATATATATATATCATGAACTTCTTTCTCTGATATATACTCGTTTCGTAACGTCAAAGATTTCTCCTGTGAGATTATGGTGTGCATAATGGGTGGATGCAAAAAGGAAGACAATGCTGAAGGAGGCCATGTTATTGAGTTTCACAAAAAAAACCTCGCTCTATAACTGCTATCTTGCAGTCGATAATAAAAAAGATCTTCCAGTTCAGTTATCATCTCAATTAGTTGGAAATATTCTTAGAGATTTTGAGGTTGTACGTGGACAACTTGAAATTGCAACAAAGAATCTCGTTTTTCTGAAATCTGAACTGAAGAAGGCAACTGATGAACTTGCTTGTATCCGTTCCATGGTTACTGATTATGTCTAAAATATTTGTTTTGTCTAGGAAACTTCTTATGATAATTTATTCTTGTATTTTAAAAAGGATAACTAGGGTTTGGAATAGCAATTATTGTGAGTACACATAGCTATTGCCAACGATTTTCATCTTGCAATATTTTTAGATTTATTTTTAAATTCTAAAGTTTATTTGGAAGATGATTTTGCAGTATTAATTTTTATTGGTTTTATATATTGCAAAAATAATTTTATGGGATATGTGTGTTTACGTCCGCGAACTATGATTGTCCCACATATGTCAAAAGTTAAGTCTATTATATGTCATTATGCAAATATTGATGGAAAATAGAATGAACTTTTGATAACAAAGATTAACTCTATGGTATCACTATTCAAATATTGATGAAAGGAGAATGAATCTTTGTATATTTCGCAGTATTGATCTTTCCCTGATCCACTTTTATGTGAAAGTACTGTGCGGCTCCTTAAGTTCTCTTATGTTGAGCATTTTCGATTAAATTAATCATGGGTTCTCTTGTGGTTTATTTAATTGAGTTTTCTGGATACAAATTCATGTTTCATGTAATTTGTTAATGTCCAAAGAAATCCTTCTTTTCTTGTAAAAGTAAGGTCGCTCTTGTGTTCTTTCGGGAATGACATTTTATGGGGGAGAGTTCTTAATTGAACTTGTGCTTAATTGCCAAATCTTTGTGGGGAGTGCATGTGGAATATTGTAGGATTTATCTTGTATCTTTATAAACTCCTTGATGAATACACTAAGTTTCGACTATGTGAAATCATCGAAACAAAGTTGATATGTTCTCTTTAGTCATGAAGTATCTCTATGAGAATTTCATTCTGATCCCACTAGTTTTCATACCTTTGCCAATTTATATTGACAAAAAGGGAGAGAATTATTGTATAGTTCACACTACAAATACATATGGTTTACGGATTATTATGTAAGGGGGAGTGGTTTTCATTGTGAGATGAAGTATTGACTAAGGGGGAGTGATACATATCACCATAGTATTGTTGTCAAAGTTGTGATGCAATTGGACTTTGATGCTGTGTAATAATACTATGACACTGTATAACAATACGAAAACATCTTGTTTTTATATATTGTTATAGCTACGGATCTTCAACAACTATGATGCTGAGTTGAACACGTTCAAAATCACTGGAGTATTTGGAAGTGACGAAGATTTCGAGTAATATTGAAGAACTAAGGAAATCAAGCATTTAGATGAGAAGCTACAAAGTTTATTTATTTTATAATCCATATGTATTGATAGTTTGTCACTAAGACAAAGGGATAGATTGTTAAAGCACTGCTCGGTCGAACTCGCAAGCGTTGCTATCTCAAGCTTGTTTGTCAATTTTAGTTGCCAAAACTATAAGTCTTGATTTTTAGTCTACTTATATCTAAGTCTCGGACTAGGATAGAAAGTGTAGTTGAGCTCTAGACTCCACGATGTTCATCATACAAAGACGAATAACTACTCAAGGAAATGGTGGAACTAAATCGACTAAAAGGTATGTGGAGACTTGAACTTATCTATCACTCAAAAGTCTATCTACTCTATCTCCTATCTTGAGACAAAAGTCGTATTGCTATATATACTTCGATTATACACATTTGTTATTTCGAGCCGAGTTTATCTCGCTTATCTATTTCTCGAAATATGTGTTGGTAAGCTTTCGCTTTGGCCAAGTTCATCTTTACAAGTGACGAAAGTCATGTTGATTATTTCAATATCTTGAAAATCGCTTTGATGAAAAATAGTGTGTGAATAACCTCTATTTAACATCCTCTAAGAATGTTTCAATGATTGAAATGAGAGTTTAGAATATATAACCTTGAATGGATATAAACATTGTATGTGAACTCATACTTGTGTAATTCCAAAATCCTTGAACCAAAGTATGCGTACTTTGCTGCTCAGGATAACCGGAACTAAAGTCCGCATACCTGTACGCGTACTGCCGGAAGTTCACATCCCGTGAATTTCTGCTGGAGTTTGTGAACTGAAAACAAACTCAATCCGGGTACTTAAGTATGCGTACCGGTATGCATACTTGAGTGGGTTATTTTCTAAAAACGGTTTATTCGTGAACTAAGACATATAAAAATTAAGGAATGCATATTTGCAAACCGTGGCTATAATGTTCATGAATCGACAAATCGTTTTTGCTTCGATTGTGTCTTATATACTTATATGTGATCTAAGCAATTGAACAACTCTCTAACTAGTTCTTCTGAGTCATTTGAACTAGTTATGGTGAAGATGAATAAGGTTGATATGAAAGTGCTCATATGGCTAACCATTTGGTTAACTAATGTTAAACCAACTAGGTGTACACGTTTAGGTACGGTTACACAAACCTAAATGAACGTGCATTTCATTTGTGTATAGCTAAGTTCGATCTAACAGTTGAAAGATATTAGCTTGAATCTAATCAGGTTTTCATCTAACGGTGAATATAGAATGCTTTGTTACCAAGGTAACTTAGATTGCAAACCTTGATTTGGGGACTATATAAAGGAGAACTCTAGCAACTGGGAAACCTAATCCCCACACCTCCTGTGTGATACTAGTTGTATAAGCTAGAGTCGATTCTCCTTTAACCTTAGGTTTCTACCGAGACCCTATAGGTTAACGACTTGAAGACTTCATTGGGATTGTGAAGCCAGACCCAACTATTTTCTTTGTAGTTGCGTGATCTGATCTTGCTATTTCTATCGTATTGAGTACAATTGTAAAATTGGATCGAGATTAATTTCTCCGATAGGCAAGATAGAAAAGTAGTCACAAACGTCTTCGTCTCATCGCTTGTGATTCCACAATATCTTGTTTCGCTAGTCGATTAAGATTATTGTGAGGTGATTGATATTTCTAGGCTGTTCTTCGAGAATATAAGTATGGTATATCAATTGGGTCCTGTTCACTTTGATTTATCAAAGACGGAACAAAACTCGTAGGTATTTCTGTGGGAGACAGATTTATCTATTCCTGTAGACTTTTCTGTGTGATACAGATTTGTTTATTAAAGTCTTCGACTTTGGGTCGTAGCAACTCTTAGTTGTGGGTCAGATCAGCTAAGGGAATCAAGTGCGTAGTATCCTGCTGGGATCAGAGACGTAAGGAGCGCAACAGTACCTTGGATCAGTATGAGATTGATTGGGGTTCAACTACAGTCCAGACCGAAGTTAGTTTATAGTAGGCTAGTGTCTGTAGCAGCTTAATACATTTTGTGTTCAATCTAGATTAGGTCCCGGGGTTTTTCTGCATTTGCGGTTTCATCGTTAACAAAATATCTGGTGTCTTTGTTATTTCTTTTCCACATTATATTTTGTTATATAATTGAAATATCACAGGTTGTGCGTTGTATCGATCAATTGGTAAATCCAACCTTTGGTTGTTGATTGAAATTGATTGATCCTCGAACATTGATCTTTGGTACCGTTCAAGTTAATTTCTCTTGTATTCAATTAGACTCGCAGATTTCTATTTGCTTGAGTAAGTATTGAATCGAGAAATTGAGATATAACTCCTTGATATACTTTTTGTTAAGATTGAGTCTGACTGTCTAGTTGATTCTCTTGAAAGTATATTGAAGTTAGTCTATACAGATTGCTAAGCGAAATATTGGGTGAGGTTGTTGTACCCCCACTTTTTCAATTGGTATCAGAGCAGGCAAACACGTTGAAAGACCTTATAAGTCTTTGTTTGTAGCGATCTGACTCTATGGATAGAAATTCTATCTCCATAAACGTACCGCCAGTCTTCGATGGCTCAAACTACTTGTGGTGGAAAATTGCTATGCGTGCTTTTCTTCAAGCTCGTGATTTTCAAACATGGGTACGTGTTGTTAATGGCTATACTCCTCCGGTTGATATAGAAGGCGATGTTTCTAGACCTAAGGATATTGGTAGATATACTCCAGAAGAAATCCTTGTTGCAAAGCAAAATTCTGACGGCTTAAATGCTATCATACATGCCATTACCCCAGACCTTCGGCATCATGTGACTACGTGCACGAAGTCTAAAGAAGCCTGAGATATCTTAGAAACCGTATTTTAAGGGAATACCTGTGAAAAAAAGGCTAGGCTTCAAAACTTAAATTCTGATTGGGAAAACCTTCGTATTGCAGATGAAGAATCATTTGATGAGTTTAATCACAAAGTGTCTGAAATTTTTAATGCATCCTTTTCATTGGGTAAGACTATTCCTGAAAAAGGATATTGTGATGAAGACTCTCAGATCTCTGCCATCCAGATACGATTTTTAGAAACATGCCATCGTTGAAGGAAGTAACATTGATACACTTTCCAAGAATACTCTGGTTGGAAAGCTTAAAATTTTCGATCTTGAACTTTGTCAAAGAGAAAAATGTCACTTGTTAAGCAACCATGTTGCTACATCTGATAAGAGGTCTCGACGTCCTAAATCGATTGATACAAGGGATGAGAGTTGCTTTAATTCAACTATGTCACTGTTTATACAACAGCATAAGAAAACTCTTAGACAAAAGAAAAGAAAGTCTCAAAAGAAAGCCCAGTCAGTCAGAAAAGAGTACAGAAAAGTTCATAAAATCTATGATAATAAAACTTGTTCCAAGTGCTATAGAAGTATCCATGACTCTTCCATAAATTCAGATAAGGAGTCAAGTGAGTTAACTAAAGAATAGATGGATACTCTAGACTATTGTCCTGAGGATGATATATGTGAAAGTTATCTTAATCTATTTGCTGATAATCACACCTGCCCTCCGAATAGTCCTGATTATTCCTCGATGAACAATCTTACTTCTCCGGAAGTGTTTCAACTGGAAAAGGAAACCTTGATTAAAAGGATTGAAGATCTGGAATGTCAACTGTTTGATTTAAGACATGAGATTGCTATCGCTCGCAGTAGTGATCTTAATAAGAAACATCGAACTTCTTCGATTAATTCTTTTAAGCATTATCAGCAAATTGCTCCTGATTCTATGTCAGTCTCAAATCAACCTAAATATGATGATATGGAAATCTACAGGGACGTACCAAACTGTTTGGTTTCCCTGTGTAAAAATCAAGATCATCTTGAATTTGTAAGCACTAAAGGTCAATAATATTTCCCCCTTTTAAACCTTGTTTTCAGAAGATGAAAAGGAAATATACCTTGAAATCCTCAAAAGAGATTTGCAAAGCCATTCATTGGTTGCGAAAATCAACAAACAATGTTTTCAAAACAGTGCTAAAAGGAGGAAATAATGATGTGTATAACTCTTCTTTCATGAAGGCAAAACAGAAACAAGGAACAACAAATAATTCATCCCCTCATAAGAAACCACCCAGTCCTGTTAAGGATTGGAGAAATTACACTCAGTAATTCTGTTTAAGATGATTCTTGTTTGTCACTCTTGGGCAGGAATCATAATCTTGAAGAGGATTGTGATGAATTTTCTCTGTTGTTTCCTTAAGTTTAATTCTGTTTCTTGTTGTTGCTCTTCAGTTTTAGTCAAGAACCGTTTGAGTTTGTAAACGGTTTTTCCTGTAAAGACTTTTTTGGGGATAACCAAATTCTGTTAGGGTTTTGGTCAAAGGTCGTTTTGGAAATTTTATCTTCTTTTTTCAGTCCTTCTTAAGATGAATATTTCTCATTGATGTGAGCATTTCATTCTTTTTCTCTTCTACCATGTCCTCATCAAGTCTTTCAAGCAAAAAAAGTGATGTCTGGACTTTTCTCTTTCCCTCTAAAAAGGTTCGTTTTGATTCTTCTGATAATGAGATGTGCTCTAACAAGCGCGATTCCTCTCCTGATGAGAATACATCAGTCTCTCATTTTGATAAGCTCTCTTTAACCATGAATCTCGTCTTAGAACAAATACGTGCTATGAAGAGTGAACTTGAATCCTCTTCCAAAAGACTTGAAGAAAAGATGGATAATCTTGAATCCAGGATTGATCTGATCGAAGACGAGCTTGAGAAATATAGGGAATATGAGAAGATTATTCAAAGTAAGTGAAATGCTTCATATGAGTGGTGTCTTTTTATTTTGTCTAGGAAAACTTCTTATGAGAATTTTATTCTTGTGTTTTTAAGAAGAATAACTAGAGTTTGGAATAGCCATTATTGTGATTACATATAGCTATGTCCAACGATTTTCATCTTCAATGTTTTAAGATTTATTTGTTTAAATTCTAAAGTTTATTTGGAAGATGATTTTGCAGTATTAATCTTTATGGTTTTATATATTGCTATTTGTTATGGGATATGTGTGTTTGCGTCCGTGAACTATGATTGTCCCATACATGGTCAAAAGTTAAGTCTTTCATATGTCGATATGCAAGTATTGATAAAAGATTGAATGAAATTTTGACAAACAAAAGTTAAGCCTTTTATGTCATTATGCAAATATTGATGGAAAAAAGGATGAACTTTTGTTTACAAATATTAAGTCTATTGTATGTCATTTTGCAAATAGTAATGAAAGATAAAATGAATCTTTGTTTATTCCGCAATATTGATCTTCCCTGATCCATATTTTTTATGTATATATTTTGCGGCTCCGTAAGTTCTCTTATGTTGAGAATTTCCGATTGAATTAATCATGGGTTCTCTTGTGGTTAATTTAATTGAGTTTTTGGATACAAATTCATATTCTTATGTAATTTGTTGTTGTCCAAAGAAATCCTTCTTTTCTTGTGAAAGTAAGGTCGCTCTTGTTGTTCTTTCGGGAATGACATTTTATGGGGGAGAGTTCTTAATTGAACTTGTGCTTAATTGCCAAATCTTTATGGGGAGTGCGGCTGTGGAATATTATAGGGGTTATCTTGTATCTTTATAAACTCCTTGATGAATGCATTTAGTTTCGGCTATATGATTGCATCTAAAAATTTGATATGTGCTTTCTTTTGGTCATGAAGTGTCTCTATGGAAATTTCATTAGGATCCCACTAGTTTTCGTACCTTTGCCAATTTTATTGACAAAAAGGGGGAGAATTAATGTGTAGTTCACACTACAAATACATATGGTTTTCGGATCACTATGTAAGGGGGAGTGGTTTTCATGTGAGATGAAGTGTTGACTAAGGGGGAGTCATAGATATCACCATAGTATTGTTGTCAAAGTTGTGATACAATTGAACTTTGATGATGTATAATAATACTATGACACTGGCTACGGATCTTCAACAACGATGATGATGCATTGAATATCTTTGGAATCATTGGAATACTTGGAAGTGACGAAGATTTCGAGTAATGTTGAAGAACCAAGGAGATCATGCATGTGGAAGAGAAGCTGCAAAGTTTATTTATTTTGTATTACATATGTATTAGTAGTTTTGTCACTAAAATTGACAAAGGGGGAGATTGTTAGAGCACTGCTCGGTCGAACTCGCAAGCGTTGCTATTTCAAGCTTGTTTGTCAAGTTTAGTTGCCAAAACTATAATTCTTGAGAAATTTGGTGGCTTTGTTGAGTTTGTATCAACATGCTTCTGGGCAAACGGTAAGTATAGAGAAAAGTAAATGTTAGAGCATTGCTCGGTCGAACTCGCATGCGTTGCTATCTCAAGCTTGTTTGACAATGTTAGTGATCAAAACTATAAGTCTTGATTTCTAGCCTATTTTAGCTAAAGGTCTCGGACTAGGATAGAAAGTGTAGTTGAGCTCAAGACTCCATGGCAATCATCATACAAGACGAAGGACTACTCAAGGAACTGGTGTAACTTCATCGACTAAAAGGTATGTGGAGACTTGAACTTATCTGTCACTCAAAAGTATATTTACTCTATCTCCTACTCTTGTGACAAAAGTTGTTTTGATATATAGAATTTCATTATACACATTTGCTACTTCGAGCCGAGTTTAACTCGCCTATCTATTTCTCGAAATATGTGTTGGTAAGATTTCGCTTTAGCCAAATTCATCTTTACCTAGTGACGAAAGTCATGTTATGTTTCAATCACTTTGAAAATTGCCCTGACGAAAAATGGTCTGTGAATAACGGCTATATAACGTTCTCTGAGAATGTTTCAATTGAAATGAGAGTTTAGATTACATAACCATTGGTAGGATATAAGCATTGTTGGGGAGACACATAATGTATAAGTCCTTATTCCTTAAACCAAAGTTTGCGAACTTTGTTGATCAAGAGAAACGGAATGTGGCGTGAGCCAAGTCCGCGAACTTGAGTAGGTTATATCTAAAATTGGTTGTTCTTGAAATCATGTTTATATAAACTAAGGAATGCTTTTGCAAACCGTGCCTATAAAGTTCATGAACCGATTAGAGTGAATCAAACTGTTTTTGCTTCGATTGTGTCTGGTGTAGTTACATAAGATCTAAGCAATTGAACAACTCTCTGACTAGTTCATTTGAGTCATTTGAACTAGTTATGGTGAAGAAGAATATGGTTGATATGAAATTCCTCATATGGCTAACCATTTGGTTAACTATTGTTGAACCAACAAATGTTAATGTTTGGGAACGGTTACATAAACCCAAAATTGGACATTTCATTTGTGTGTAACAAGCTAAGGTTTCGATCCAACAGTTGAGAAATATTAGCTTGAATCTAATCAGGTTTTCATCTAACGGTGAATATTGAATGCTTTGTTACTAAGCTAACATTGATTGCAAACCCTGATTTGAAAGACTATATAAGGGAGAACTCTAGCAACTGGTAAACCTAATCCCCACACATTCTGTGTGATACTAGTTGTGCTAAGCTAGAGTTGATTCTCCTTTAACCTTTGGTTTCTTCTTCTAAACCAGGTTAACGACTTAAGGACTTCATTGGGATTGTGAAGCCAGACCGATACTAATTTTCTTGTAGTTGTGTGATCTGATCTTGTTGTTTCTATCGTACGAGTTCAATTGGAATAATTGGCTTGAGATTTATATCCGCGATAGGCAAGATAAAAAAATAAATCACAAACACTTCGTCTCATCGTTTGTGATTCCATAATATCTTTTTTCACTGCGTCGATTAAGATTATTGTGAGGTGATTGATAATACTAGGCTGTTCTTCGGGAATATATGTCCGGATTATCAATTGGTTCATGTTCACCTTGATTTATCAAAAGACGGAACAAAAACTCGTAGGTATATTCGATGGAGACGGATTTATCTATTACCGTAGACTTTTCTGTGTGATACAGATTTGTTTATTAAAGTCTTCGACTTTGGGTCGTAGCAACTCTTAGTTGTGGGTGAGATCAGCTAAGGGAATCAAGTATGTAGCATCCTACTGGGATCAGAGACGTAGTAGCATAACTGTACCTTGGATCAGTGTGATATTTATTGGGGTTCAACTACAGTCCAGACCGAAGTTAATTTTGAGTAGGCTAGAGTCTCTAGCGGCTTAATATAGTGTGTGTTCAATCTGGACTAGGTCCCGGGGTTTTTCTGCATTTGCGGTTTCCTCGTTAACAAAATTCTGGTGTTTGTGTTATTTCTATTCCGCATTATATTTGTTTATATAATTGAAATATCACAGGTTGTGCGTTGTTCAATCAATTAAAATATCTGACCTTTTGGTTGTTGATTTAAATTGATTGACACTTGGATATTGGTCTTCGGTACCATCCAAGTTATCTCTCTTTGATTAAGACTCGCAGATTTCTATTTGCTTGAGTAAAGATCAAATTTTAGAGATTGAGATATAAACTCTTTGATATACTTTTCTCTAGATTGAGTCTTGTAGGATCAGAATATCGCGACATCAATACCTCGCGAGAGTAATAAACGACTACATTGCGAAGGCGTCGCAGGGGAGTAATTTAAATGACGCATCAGATGACGACAGCCAAGGCATGAGAAAGTGTGAAGACTTGGCGAGATTTAGGAGTGTCGCGAAGACAGACACTTATACATTTGCGACACTTCGCGAAGGATTCCCGAAAATAAAGGAGGGCTTAGCTGTCCTCCACTATGTAATACCCTATATAAAGGGTCGAGTAAATCTGTTGTAGGGGAGGTCTTTTTGAATTGTTGAGCAAGATATTAGGAGAGAGAAAACTTTAGGGTGATGGTAATTCCCTTAACTCTGTTCTTACTTTCTTTGTAAACATTTCAAGAAAATAATCAATAAAATCTATAGCAATTCATATTCAAAATGAGTTAATTGAGTAGAATCTAGTGAGGGGTGTAGTGTGGGATTTCCTGCAACTACATATGCGCTAGAAACAGGGACTGAGTGAAGATCAACATTGTGATTTGGAAAAATTTGGAGTGCAAAGAGAAGAATTTCATACAATTTTTAGCAAATTATTAAGAAATGGCTAGAAGAAGAGGAACATCGGACAACAACAACAACCGTAAGAAGAAGCGGGGAGATTGGCTGGAGAAAGGAGAAATGAGGTAGGTGAACCCTCAAGAATAAACACAAGAAATGGAGAAGAAGGCCAAATTCAACCACCAACTCAACCAGCTCCAAATAGAATAATAGATTATGATAGGGTGAGTGTGCATACCTGGAGATCAGACTCTATGGAGGAAAGAGAAGAAGTGCAACAATTGATAAATAATGAACAAGAGGGGAGAAATCGAGAAGAGATGGGACAAACGATTCGTGGAAATGAAGAAATTGCAGCATTAGAGGCATTGAGACAAACAATACATGAAGAAAGGCGATTAGAAGCAGAGGAACGCGCAAATTTAACAAGGCAAAACCACGAATTAAGGATGGAAAATAGGAGGCTGCAAAATAGAAGATCGAGAAGTAATAACAGATCAAGATCAGGATCGATTAGAGAGGACGTGAGAAGGACATTACCTGCAGAAAATGTTAATGAAGAAAATTTGGAAAGAGAACTAGATTTTGGCGAAAGAGGTCGCGAAGAAAGGGAAGTAGTAGGAGATCGTTATATTCCACGTCCTGAAAATCTACAGAATGATCAAAATGACGGAAATCAAGAAGATAGGCAGCGTCAAGGGCAGAATAATCCAGTTAATGAAGAAAATCAGGAAGAAGGAAGAAGAATACTACATGAGAGAGAAACACGGAGGAAACAAAAGGAAATTGAAGATGACATTGAAAAGCATTTTATTGAACAAGCACGTCTAGCTCGCGAGAGGGAAAGATTGAGAGCAGAAATGGAAGAACGGGAATTCGAAGAGGCGATTCGGCAGAATAATCATGATAACCGAGAAAGGAGGCGTGAGCAAAATCGCAACAATGGAAATATCAACGAGGAATATGAAAGAATACAAAGAAGAACTGATAGACAGCCAAGAAGAGAAAATGACAGATATAACGGTGTAAGAATTCGTGAAAGAGATGAGGGAGAAACTCGCAGAGAAAGAAGAGAAGAGAACGATGAACCAGAAAATATGAGTAGACACGAAAGGAGAAGGAGAGAGGCAGAATTAAAGAGACCGATAAATTCAAATTCTGAGGCAAATGAACAAATCCTGAGAGAATTGGCAGAGATGAGAGGAATATTGAGCAGCAGAAGAGAAGGAGGAAGAAGACAGTTAGATGAAGCTATTGCAGAGGCTGCGAAAAATCCTTTTACATTAGAAGTGCAGCTAGGAGGAATACCCCCAAAATGCAACTTACCAAAGATTAACCAAAGATTTTTGATGGGTCAACTTGTGCAAGATACAACACATCAAGGCTTATGTGAGATGTATGCTACAGTGGGAAAACCATGATGCTATACTGTGCAAATACTTTGCGTCAAGTTTAACAAGAGAAGCATTGAAATGGTTTGAGGGTTTACCAAGGAATACAATCACGTCATTCAACCATTTACAAGCTATATTCTTAGGGGCATATATAAGTAACAACTCTTCGCGACCTGGTATTGAAGATGTATTTGGGCTAAAACAAAGAGTTGGCGAAAGCTTGAGACATTTGACTGTAAGATGGAAGACAATGTGCAGCGAAATTGCTGGACGGGTGGATGAAAGATACCTCATATTATCATTCATAAATGCTATGTTCGCAACCAACTTATTATATGTTCAAATTTTCAGAGTCAAGAATACAATCACAATGACCGAGTTGAGAGAACTGCAAGAGGAATATATTGCTCTGGAAGAAAGACAAAATGAAGTGGAATCGTACCCGGTCGCGAATACAAGTTCAAGTGTTGCGAATGCAAGTTTATTACCCAGATTAATACAGACAGTGGCGAGTACCTCGCAAGGGCAACAAGAAAAAGTGGTAGATGATGGACAGCCAAAGTTAGTGGTCATGGGAAGCCGAGATCAGGAAGAGTTTGAAAGAGAAAGAAACTACTACAACCGTGGTAGCAATAACATAATTCAGAGACTTGATTACCCGCAAGAAACCTATGGAAGTCAAAAACAGAATTATCATGGAGGGCAACGACGTCATAGAGTAGTATGGGAAGAAATTAAGATGCCACCATTGAATACTAGTGTGGAGAAGATATGGGAAGCCATACTCTTGATGGAGAATATACCTGCACCATGGAACATGGGGAGTGAACCGCCACCAGGTGATAGGAGTCACGAATTCTGCTCTTACCATCGTTTTCATGGACATCTGACAAATGACTGCAGAAACATCAAAAGAATTATCCTTAGAATGATTGATCAAGGAAAGCTGAATCACTTTCTAAAAAATGAAGAGAAAGTTCAACATTTGCCGCCACCACCATCAAAGGGAAAAGAAACGTTCGTAATAGAAGTTGGAACAAAAGCTAAAAATTTATTTTGCAACTCCATTGTTCACTCATATCGCACAATTGAAGATTTTCACGATAATGTACTCAGTAGGGTTTTTGCGAGGGATGTTGATGATAAAGAAATAATGAATATTGCGAGGACGTCGCAATTAAAAGAGTGGCAGTTGCAGATTATTTCTTTCTCGGCAGAAGAAATACCCAAAGGTAGAGAAGTACATGATAGCCCATTGGTTGTGAAACTGGAAATTAATCCAAAACCTGTTGCTGGCGAAGATGATGAAGCAGAAAATTGTTGGGCAATCAACAGAATATTAATTGATACTGGGAGTTCGGTGAACATTCTTTTCTACCATACGTATAAGACCATGGGAGGAAAGGATGAAAAATTGATACCTTCAACATACAAAATATATGGTTTCAATGGTACAGCGAATAAGCCTAAAGGAGAAGTTCACATGAGAATACCCTTGCAAGGATTATCAACTGATATTTTGTTCTGTGTGATCGATGTGGAGTCCCCTTATAATGCATTGATCGGGAGGCCATGGTTGCATGAAATCCTAGGTGTAGCATCAACTTACCATCAGTGTATAAAATTTCCCCATCCTAGCGGTGTTGGAATTATAAAGGGAGATTGGATGGAAGGGCAAAGATGTTACGAGGTTGATGTAGAAAGCTGTGAAGAGAGGACTGCAAAAAAGAAGGGATGGAAGAAGAATATAAGAGAGGAACAAAGAAAAGAAAGATTGATGGTAGATAACATAAATATAAGGAGAGAAGATACATTGCGAGATGAAGGCATGAAGGCAGTTGAAAGTTATGATGAAAAAGATCTATTAAGAGATTTAAATAATGCAGAGGCAGAGAGTGGCAGGAGTAAAAGGTGTAAGAAGTGAATAGTTGCGAGAAGCAACAAAGATTTAGTGACGAAGGCATGTCAAGGATAAAAAGAAGAAATAGTAGATGAAGAAAAATTCCGCGAGAATCTCGCGATCAAGAATGTATGAAAATCCGATTGAAGAGTTGAAATGAGATTATTACAAACAAAGCAAAATTGTGCGATAGCATCGCAAACAAAATAACATGAGATTATCAAAAATGAATGATTAATTGAATTCACAAAAATGAATGAGTGAGTGAATGGGACGAACCTTTATGACATACACCTTAGTTCGCGAATGATACTTCGCAAGAGGCAAATGTAAGACCTAAAGTGTGTCATACAAGGGGGTATCTCTTGACATGGCTCAGGGGGAAGGTTACACCGCTCCTGAAGCCCGAGTCATGGAAATTTGGGGCCCATGAAAGCCTATCCGGGAGAGATACCTTGGATTTCCAACTATATATATAAGGTTATACCCTGGTTGGACGTCCGGGGTCTCTTCCAAGGAGTCGATGTATGCTCAAGGCGCCGAGGTACACGGTTGAGCCAAGAGTGCCCGGGGCATTTGAAGTGTCTCGGCATTCTTGGCAAGTCTTGGTACACGCCGCACTCGACCCGAAGAAAACTCCACTTAGGGTGCAGTCTCGTAACCATAAACCATATAGGTATAAGGGATAAGAGGCTGCGAAAACAACTGGTTGTTGTTAAGACCGGATGGGAGGAGCTAGTCTTGTATGGCCGATGTACGCCTCCTTGAAGGGGCAACCAGGGAGAAGATAAGGGCGGTACCCTCCATTAGGGAGATGATAAGTGTCAAAAGACGCAAATGTCATGAGGCTTTATTTTCACAAGAAAATTTAGACTTGTCATATTTGTGCAATGATCCTGAAGAGGCAAAAATACTAACATGAAGATAAGACAAGGTCAATGGGTCATTGCATGAAAATGTAAAGACGTCCTGCGACTTTGTCGCAATGAGGGGTGGCGAAGTAAGACCTTTAATTAGGAAGGCAAAATAAGACCACACAAGAAATGTTAAGGCAAGATCAATAGATTTCTTCATTTATGAAGATATCCTGCGATCTTGTCGCAATGATAAATTTCAAAATAAATCTTTCATTTGCAAATAAATAACAGAGGCAAGTATGGGAATGCATGTGATGAAGTTTTGTTATTTATCTTCATATGACAGATTTATGCATAAAGGAAATGAGAAAATAAAGAATAAATTTACAAAAGTTGAAAACAAAGGTTGAATTCATATTTAGTAATCCAAGAAATTTACATTGAAGGTTTATAGAAATGGAAGATTAAAAGGATATATATACAGATATTACAAGAAATAAAAGAAGAAAAGGAAGTTATTTCTTAGAAGATTCTTCTTTTTTATCAGATTCTTCGATTTCATCATTCTTCTCGCCAGACTCCTCTTCTTCACTAGCTTCACTATCAGAGACATCCAAAAAAGGTGTATCTTCAGGAATATCCTCGCGAAGACAAGGGTATGAACTAAGAGGAATCTTATGATCATTGCAAACTGTCTCAATAGTTTGATTGCGAAAGCGAACTGCATAATTGTTGAAGTTCGCTACTGTAGCTTGCAGTTGTTTCTTCAATTTAGAGTATTTGTTGTTGCGAAGAGAAAAGTCTTGTGCGAGTTGTCCTTTTTCAGACTCAAGTTTTTCAATCCTTATCTGAAGTCTTTTCTCGGATTCTGCAAAACATATGATATTGAATTAACAATTCAATAATAATGCTACAGAAGTAAGGAGCAGTAAAGTATAATAAACAACCTTCTCTGTCAGATATCATATATTTAACCAAGGCAGTATGATCGGCATGAAGACTAACATCAACACCTAAATTATTCCTGGCGTTGTCTAAAACCTTCGCGGCCCAAGCAAATTCATCATTATTATTTATAACAAGAAGTGAACGAATTTGATCTTCTCGCTTGTTAAGAATGGTATTTTGGCGAAGTAATTCATCTCGTTCAATTTGTACTTCGAGAAGAGATTTTTGAAATTCTGCTAATGCCTTTGCACCATTGTTAGTAATGCGATCTTTCTCATCTATAAGATCACTAATTTTCTTCCTTAAAGTTTTGGTCTTCTTACGAGAATCAAGGTGCATTTGTTTAAATTGGTTGGCTAAATTTAAACTGGATCTATGTTCAATCTCTAAGAGGCGATATTTGGTTTGAAGTTCATTTAATGGAAGGGAGTTTATTTTGCTTGACGAACTACTTAAAGATTCATTGAGATGAGTAAGAAGAACATCGTTATCCATAGGCTCGGGAAATGAGTGGAGAAGAATGGCTTCTTCAGAGAGATTATATATGTCTGCGAAAATAATAAATCAGGCAAAGAAAAGCAGATGACAAATTAAAGATGATTTGAAGAGTAAAAAATTCTGTACCATAAAGTTGTTGATTTGCATTTTGAAGAGTAGATATTTTGTTCATCTGAGAAGTAGACTCAACTTCCAATTGTTGAACTTTCTTGTGAGACGTCGCCACTTCGGTTTCTAATTCTTGGACCTTTTCTTTGAGTTGGAGATTTTTCTTTTCAAGATTGTTGCGTCTTTTCTCGAGGTCTGAGGCAACAACAAAGGAAGCTCTCCCGATCAAAAAAAAAAAAAAAAAAAAAAATTAAAATAGAGCTTATGATCGAAATCACAAAGAAACAAAGGAACATAAACATACCAAAGCGTTGAGAGCATTTAAAAAGCTAGAAGTCACTGTTCGGGAAACTCATGAAAGGAATCATTATCCTCTAACAATGGAGCATCGCAAATTCTAGCGAGAGCATTGCAGGTAGCAGATAAATGATCATCTCCCAATCCTTGCATAGAATCAGAGAAGATACCAGACAACTGCGCCATAGCAGAGGTGGCTGAGTGATTCTCATTCGCAGAGGAAGTACCAATCTCATTTTCATCTTCGTCAGAGTTCTCGCCGGTTTGGGAATTAGAATGAGAAGGAGATTGGAGTTTCCGTTTTTTAGAAGATGTACCAGAAGATTTATTCTTGCGAGAGATGATTTTATTCTTGCCTTTAACCTTCGCAGCTGCAACTTCTTCAACTTCAACCTTCGAACACGAATAAAGATAAGAAACAGAGGCAATAATATTGTTTAAAATAACAAAAGAAAATGTTTCTTACTTCATCCGTG
This sequence comes from Papaver armeniacum, assembly GCA_023531295.1. Classification (NCBI taxonomy): domain Eukaryota; kingdom Viridiplantae; phylum Streptophyta; class Magnoliopsida; order Ranunculales; family Papaveraceae; genus Papaver; species Papaver armeniacum. The sequence continues at coordinate 199,232 of JAJJWW010003564.1, read as the reverse complement.
ATCGATCGGAGTACCGCTGGGTACTCGCCTTTGGATTTCTTTCATAGCTCTTCCTCAGTTTGTCAACCTGAAAATTTTATAAAATCAGTAAATATAAAAAGAAGGGAATATCGCAAAAGCAAAGCTTGAAATAAGAAATATACCTCTTTTGTCTTCTCGGGCCATTTAAATTCCCAAGGATGATAGTTTGCGAGATTTGCAGGGAGTACATGTGAGCCTGCGATATAAGGTCCACTTAGAAAAAGAGGGACAACCCACCACTTTTCATCTTTGGAGTGGCGAGGGGTATTATTTTTACCCGAATGCCGGTCAATGTCCTGCATGAGCAGTTTGTCAGCATCAACGTTATCATTCTTCTTTAGTCGAGCACCCCACAGATTTATCATTTCTCATATTTATAACCGAGTAATTCGCAAAGAAGTTGTCCACGGTATACTTCTCAAGAACTATTTGTAAATTTGCAAACCGAGGATCCCCGACATTATCGGGATATAAAGATCCTTTACCAAAGACCACGATTGGCGAATTCAAGCATTAGACGGATGCAGTCGCCACTTAATTGATAAATAGCTCGCGAAAACTTCTCGTGAGCAAGGATTTCATAGAATAATGGTATCTCGGGATCATATAGAGGAATGGGGAGTCCTGCGAGGAGTTGACCTAGCGAGACTATGATTTTATGATCATCACATTGATGATCATAAAAATAATTTTGCGAAAAGTATAGATGAAGATCCTTGATCGGGAATGGTTGATAAGGTGAAACCCATTTCTTGTAACTTCTTTTGAACTTCATTGAAAAGGGGTGTGTATGTACGACCAAGTGAAGCCATTATTACAGTATGGGAATGAAGGGAGAAATGAAAATCAAGAGAAAGAAAAAAGGATTTACAGTAGCAGAAGCGCAAATTGCGGAGAAAGGAAGCTGAAGGAAAGTTGCAGAGAGAAAATAAAAGAGAAGAAGAGAAAGGTGAGAAAACTATATATAGAGGGAAGGATTCTCGAGAATACAAACGCATTTAATGCGAGATGGACGTGAATGGTCAAGAATAAACGGTTGAAAGAGACGTGTCAAAGAAAGAGTGGAAGAAGAAATATCTGAAATAAATTCCGTGTAAAAATACGGGATTGTGCTAGATAAGGATGAGCCATTGCGGCATTTCAAAATGTTAATTCTCATGACATTCTCTACTTCGCAGAGAAGACATGAGAAGAGGCAAGATGTAGGATCAGAATATCGCGACATCAATACCTCGCGAGAGTAATAAACGACTACATTGCAAAGGCGTCGCAGGGGAGTAATTTAAATGACGCATCAGATGACGACAGCCAAGGCATGAGAAAAGTGTGAAGACTTGGCGAGATTTAGGAGTGTCGCGAAGACAGACACTTATACATTTGCGACACTTCGCGAAGGATTCCCGAAAATAAAGGACAGCTTAGCTGTCCTCCACTATGTAATACCCTATATAAAGGGTCGAGTAAATCTGTTGTAGGGGAGGTCTTTTTGAATTGTTGAGCAAGATATTAGGAGAGAGAAAACTTTTGGGTGATGGTAATTCCCTTAACTCTGTTCTTACTTTCTTTGTAAACATTTCAAGAAAATAATCAATAAAATCTATAACAATTCATATTCAAAATGAGTTAATTGAGTAGAATCTAGTGAGGGGTGTAGTGTGGGATTTCCTGCAACTACAAGTCTGACTGTCTAGTTGATTCACTAGAAAGTATATTGGAGTTTGTCCATACAGATTGCTAAGCGAAATATTGGGTGTGGTTGTTGTACCCCCGCTTTTTCAGTAAACTTTATTATGGTGGAGGTTCTTTGAATAAGAGGGCTACGATTGCTGATTTTTTAGGGATACCTATTGCTACTTTCCCGGATAGGTATCTTGGTGTTAAGGTGATGCCAGGTGCTATTAGATATCATCATGTTTCCAACTTTGTTGAGAAGATTAAGGATCAATTATCTGGTTAGAAGGGAAGGATGCTCTCTTTTCAAGATAGAGTGGTGTTGGTCAAGTCAGTCATTGCTAGTTACTCCATACATAATATGGTTGTTTACAAGTGGCCAAGGAAGTTTGTTCATGAATGTGAAGTGGCTATTCGAAATTTCTTATGGTCAGGTGATTCTAAGGTGAGTAGATCTTTTTTTGTAGCTTATGACAAGATTTGTGCTCCTTATGATGAGGGTGTTTTGGGTTTAACTCAATTAAGTGTTTTGAACAAGGCTATGCTTATGGGTCTGTGGTGGAAAATCCGTAGCTCTAAGAAAGTTTGGGCGCGTTTTTTACGTGCTAGATTTTTTAAGAGGAATGGGAATTTGGTTCATTACATTAAATCTTCTATTCTTCCGGGTATCAAATGGGTCTATTCTCTGGTGGAGGATAACGCGAAGATTTTAATTGGATATGGGCGCAATACTTCTCTCTACTATGATGTGTGGGTTAGTGATTTGGATGTGGCGGATATTCTTGAAGATTACACTTTTGACCGAACTGTTTTGGTGAGTGATATGCTTTACAATGGTGCCTGGAACTTAAGTGAAGAGTGTCGCAACACTTTACTTGCTGCTGGTATTGAAGAGATGGACCTGCCAGTTCCTTTGAATGGAGCAGATTGTAACGTCTGGAAGCCAAGCTATTCTGGCCGGTTTTCTGTCAAGTCTGCGAAGACTTTGATTCGTACAAGTGTTGATGGTGGTTTTTAGTTCAAGGCTACAATCGTAAAACCCTATATTTAGCGATGTCATCTTGCAAAAGAACGAGAGCCATTTGAAAGTGATGAGTGCATAAACCTGATCACTTTCATATTTATTGAGCAATTCAACATATTTATTAAAATTTATCTAGAATGGTGCGTGCAACAGCAATCCCAGATATTCTGTAAATTTTAACCTATTGTGTTATTCGCTAATGCATGGCCTGCCTAGTATTTCCCTATGCTATGTTCTCATCCGAACTCTCATTATTGACATGACATGACGATTAAGTGTTCACTCTCAGCGGAGTAGCATGAATCTCCCGAAGTGCCAGTATTGAGATCTGCATGAAAATACCCACACAGGCTACATCACTCTCTGACAAAGAGATTTTCGTATCGACGCACTTTTAATTAAAGATAGCTCGATCGAACATGTTTAAATTCCTTAAGGAAAATCTGGACTATCCATATCATTCTCAAAATGATCACGGCCACACAATTTGGCCGCGCAATTCAACAAGCCTAGCCAAGCCCTGACAGAAATAGGCAACCGTCGGCGGGCCCACTAATACCCCTACCGGTCGGACTTCATATAACATGCTTCAACGTCGTTGAACGCCAACCCCAAACATGGGTGGTCGTGTTGTTGAAGAGGAGAGCTCGAACGACCTAGACCGGCCAAAACGGTCTCAGAAATATCACGACCGTCCAACTTTGCCAGCCTAGTTGAACGGTTTGGATCTTCCTACAAACGATTAAGGAAGTGCCGGCATGTTCATTGGCGGCCCAAATTTCCCCTTGGTCAATCGAATTGTCTACGGCAAGCCTATAGGGTGCTCAACCGTTTGCCCAAACTCGAGCAGACACGCTACATCCAGAACCCTAATTTGGGTCGCGGCAGTTTACAACCGTCGCAAATCAAACATGTTCGTCCAACTTAGCCAGCCTAGTTGGATGGCTTAGATCGTGGTTCGGACGATCAAGAAACTTCATTACCATTCGATCGACTTGCCTGTGGGAATTCAATAACGCATCGAATCCCCCGATTGAACCGGAGAAGTCACGGCCATTCTAAACCCTAATTTATGTTTGCGGCAGTATGCTGCTGTCGCAAATCGATCGTGACCACTCATCTTCGCCAGCCGAATGGAGTGGCTTAGATCCGATTTTAGATGACCTAGGAGATGTCAACACACTCACTAGCGGCTCATCTTCACACATGCCCAATCGGCCCGTTCGAATCAACGCCCAGTGCTTTGATTCGACTAGCCAAAATAGGGATGGCCGCATGGCCCCTAAATTATATTAACGGTGGCAAACATCTTCCGCAAACCATCTCGTCCGTCCAACTTTGCTAGCTTGGTCGGATGGATTGGATCAAACATTAGGCGATCAATAAGATACCTCAATTATCACTGGCCACCTCTCTCTCACAGGGAGCGACCGACCAAGTGATGTCTCATCCATGCGGCCCTCAAACGGTCACCCAAAGGTGGTCGCACATGCTGCTATTTTATCACGCCCAATCCGCGACTTATTCAATCAAGCTCTAAAACAACAATGCTTCATGCACATCGAATACATACAATATTTTATGAACATCGACTTCATAAATAACTTAGTTATTTAACATAATAGCACCATATGCTATTCTTTGCGGCAAGTCCCACGACTTGACCCATTCACTCGAGACATCAAACATGTCACAAACTGGGGGATACTTACTGGGGTATTGGTCTGGCGGTTTATGGCGTGCGGCGTGCAACGCGCCCATTATGAGAACGTGTCAGGAAAGGATGGACGGTTGACAACGATGAGAGTAGTGGACGAAGACGTGACCACGTGATGATCACCACTTTCCACACAATCCCACTACTCTACTACTTAATCTCCTCCACTTCCTACGAGATCAAGGTTGCGCTCAAATGACTTGTATAAATAGGTTTTCAACCTATTTCGATGGGGAGAACACAAGTGTTATCAACACAAGTATCCAGAAACCATTTTCTGATACACAAGTCATAAACAGCCACACCTTCATAATTCAACACTCTGATCTCAAACACCTTCTTCGCTTCCCTCCCTAAGATCAACCCTTCTCCTTCACCTTGTGACCGAAATGAATCTGGAACGACCATTTCTTGGTTGAGTCCAGAGTCTTACAGATTGATCTCTCGAATCTAAAGTACTCCCGTGCAGTACATTTGTTTAGGGTTTGAATTCGTTTCTCATCAACACACCCAAATTTACCGAAAATAGCAGAATCATTTTTTACCCCAAAACAACTGGAGACCACAGTGGGAGGTTAATCTCTCGGTTACAAGATCAATTTCCAAATTCATTTCAATTTTCTCAAATTCAAGAGGGTGGATTTTAGGTCTAAACACATTCGTTAACCCAATTTCATTTCAATCACCAATCTTAACTTCCACTCTGTAATGCATCCCCGCCAGCCAAATTCTCTGAAAGTCATGAATAATCGAAGTACAATCACCATAGAAGGCATGGTTAGGATGTTAGAAGATGTTCTTGCAAATCAGGCTGATATTGCCGAATGGCAAGACGAGACGCTTTTTCTTTTAATAAGTATGGTAAGCCGGTTACGGAAAGAGTCGGCAAGCATTAGCCCGGAGAACATCATCAATGATAAAGATGACATCGGATCTGTATCTGAAGTTAGTACTTCCGCCAACAATGATGCAGACAGAATACGTGACCACATCAGACATGAGCCAAAAGAAAACGATTAGCAAGATCTAGCCGGACACATAGGGCCGAAACAGTCTCACATGGGAAGAGACTCGCCAGGAGTGTCACAATACCTTCAGAATGAGAATATGGAGCCGTCTTATGAAACTATATTGGAGAGTATATATCTTAAGACCCTTGCAGAAGTTCAGAGAATTGCTCAACAATCCGCAGCCACGACTGCTCCGACTTTACCGAGCATAGAAACACTTGAAGATGGGGAAATTTACCAAGGCCTCCATAAAGACGAGGGATTCACTCATGAATGGTACTCGGTTCAGCCACACCGCAACGCTGTTACCGTCCATGAAGGGTCCTCAAGAGGAGTTGCAGTTAAGCGATCTGCGCACACTCACGTCTCAACTCCAGTCTCGAAACGAGCCTCTCATCAAAGCCCTCAAAAGTTCTCACGACAACAGCCACAAACGCAAGAAACGCTAGACCCAGAGTACTCAGATTTCCCATTTCCCATGAGGAAGGTTCTTGAGCTGCTAGAAGTTTGGGTGCAAGACGGAGTAGTTCAACTACCTCATGTATGGCGTCCACCAACTGATCAGGAGATGATTGATCCTAGATATTTCCATTACCACAGATTCATCCATTACCCTACCAGTGAATGCAACGGCCTAAAACGCATTTTCCGGGAGAAAATCAACGCAGGAGAGTTACCTCTATGAACTAAGAATCTTCCCTTTCTCCGCAAGTCGACTTGTTTTCACAGGAAAGCTCGAACCAACTGGGGACTTTTCATTAGCGGAGGCGTGTTACCGTAACTCGGACTTTAAGCAATTGTCTAGGAGATCCCAAATTCGGAGCCTTGTCAACAAGTAAGTCTCGTTAAACGATTATTTGTGCGAGAAATCTTTTGGAAATTTCTTGGGGAATTGGATGGAGAATTGGACTCAAATTTGGAAAGAGAAGGTGGAAGAGAAGAGAAAGACTTGAATTTGGAAGTTGAATTGCAAAAGGAAAAGGATTCTAATCCTTGGAAGAGTTGGAGAATTTTGAAGCCTATAAATAGAGAAGTTTTCTACCTCTCTACATACACACATCTCTACACACACAATTCTTTTCTTTTCTTATTCTTTGTGTGAACTCTTTTAACATGAGTAGTTAATTTTATTGATTGAGGATGAATTCCTAGTTCTTAATATGATTTGAGTTTTTGTTTTTAATTCTATCTTGAAGTTCTTCACATGATTATCGTTTGTTTTTACTAATAGGAGTGATCTTAAAGACATTCATGATTGATTGATAGATTGTTTAGAATGCTATGCTAAATTGATTTGTTAGTTTAATCTAATGCTAGTGAAAGTTAGGAGATAAGTAATCGTTTCTTGACTCTTTACATAAGTAGCAAACACGAGACCTTGCGGAGGGATTCAGTGGAGCAATTGTGTGTAGAAACAACGCTAGAAAGTGAACCAAGCGAAGCAGAGTTTAACTACTAGTACTAAACCTAAATTCATAAATCTTAATGCATTACAGGAATTACATCTTGTAGTGGACCTCAAGGTGGTTCTTTTGAATAGAATCGATAACTAAGCGGACACATTACTCGGTGAAATTAGGGATTTTGGGGCTAGCTAAGCGGACCTGCTATCCTACGGTTGGTGATAATCTGTGACTAATAACAAGTGGAAAAGAACATAACTTGATTCATTGTTTCGTAACGAAGAAGGATTCCTTGATCTTGTCTCTCTTATTGCTTTCAACTTTATCTTTTAATTGTTTTGTTTATTTTCTTTTTCTTTTTACACCCCCCTTTCGTGACAATTTTTACAACTAGAATCTCGTGCTCCTCGTGGGATCGACCTTGACTACCCTATATTACTTGTTAATTAGGTAGTAAAGTATTAATTAATTTGTTGTGGTTACGACACGCATCAAATTTTGAGCGCTGTTCTTAGGGAGCAGCGGATGATTTTAGTTGTTTTTATTTTTCTTTTTGCTTTATTCTTGCTTTGTTGGATTCTATTCCGTATCTAACTTAAGTTTTGAATCTTATTTCGAGTGCCATGTATGGTGGACGAGAGCAAGCATATTACAACAATCAATACGGTTTTCAACCTCAACATTATGGCAACTTCCAACCATCCTTAGGATACAATATGGCATAGTGTAGATTACTCAGCCTGACCTTAATAATGATCAATCACCTATTCAAAAGGAAGAGCTTGAGGAAGATGCATTTATTGCTTGGCAAAACTTTCTTAAGGAAAGATGGGAGTCCGCGGAAGTGTATGAGTGTTCCGACAATGAGGAAGTTATTCCAACTCCGGATCATAATAACGATCCTTCACCTATTCGAAAGGAGGAGATTGGGTGTGACTTACCTATTGTTGTAAACGGTGTAACACCCGCACAAGAAGATTTTACAATCTATACCGATGAGAATCATTTTAGTGAATGGCCCGATTCCGATGATGAGAATGTTGAAGAGATGATTATAGAGGATGAAACCACATTCATTGATTTTGTGGAGACCCAATTGAACTTGCGAATGATTTTAATGATGCCGAGACTTTGGTTAAGGTAGAAAACGACGAAGAATGGTTGCAAGGTTTAATAGAGGACCACGATATACAAGAGGTAAGTAATTCACTTGAATTTTTTAAGGATGAAGAGGATTCTATAATACAAGAATTTTTGAAAGGTTTGTCTAACCCTTTGCTTATTGATTCTTCTCCTTTACCTCTTATTGGTTTGAATGTATGTGCTTGAAAGTATTTTTGGATGATTTTGTTTCTAAATATCCACCATTGGAAACACTTGATGCTCACTATGCGGGTTTGCCAAGAGGAATACATGGAAGTTCCCGAATTCTATGTTCTTTATACACTTAGAGTGTGGACGAGAATAAGTGTGGGGAAATTTCTATCGAGCGATAATTTCACTATTATTTTCTTGTGCTAATATTTGTATGGAGTTATTGTTTGCAAAACAGGTATTATGGGTGGATCCTCAAATTTTCCGATTGTTAGTATATGGGGAATGAATCTTACAAGAGCCAAGTCGGGCAGTCGACTTTAAAACAAGCGCTTAATGGGAGGCAACCCATCGGTTTTGTATTTCTTATCCTTTTGCTTTTTGTTATTTCTTTTTCTTGTTTCTTATCATGTTAAAATTTCCCACCTTGACTTTACTAGGAGGATTCAATTACATTGAGGACAATGTAAGGTTTAAGTGTGGGGGAGTGGTTAAGCATGTTTTTAAAACAAAAATTACAAAAAAATTAAAAAATTTTGAAAAAAAAAAAAAAGTTTTACTTAAAAATTCCAACTTTTAAAGATTTTAGAGTCACTAGCATACTTCTAGGTATGTTTACATAGAGATTTTGACCGACATAATTGAACTTGGAAATGTTAGAGAACACCCAAGACTCGATGCACACGTCCCATCTTGAGAATGAAGCTAATACGTTCTCAATCTCCACTTTATATTCCTTTTTTTTTGTAATATTTGCAATTTTCATGCAACATGCACAATTTCTCTAAGTTACATTGCGTAATTAGAATTTCAATCCGAATAGTTGACCCAAGTGTAATTCCTTTCAGAAAACTACTCATGAATTACCTCAAAATCAAATTCAAATATCTTCATAAAAAGCAATCACTTGCTAGTTCAAAACCAAAAAAAAATAATAATCATCAAACCATGAAATCATAAAAGGAAATCCTCACGTCATTCAGAGGAACCTAAAAATAAAGAAAAAAGCATAAATTATTCAAGGAAAGTCGTCCAACAACAACTCGTTCTTCTCGGCAAAGGCGTCTTTCATGTTCTGGAGAGCAGTCTGCTCCAGCTTCAACTCTTGAGACAATTTCTCGACTTCTGCCTCTTGCTGAGTAATGAAGTCCATGGATGGAACGTCCTCCATTTCACCTTGCAGCTCTTGGACTTTGGAAAACCCTTCACAGAACCAGGAGGCGTTAAACTCGAACTTCGCAAACACGTCCCGATGGAATTCCCAGCTTTCAACAACATCATTGGAAATTGTGCGTCCTGTCACGCTGCACATATCGTGAATGGAGGATAGCGCTTCTTCAACGCGCTTAACTAATGAAAAGCGGCTCTTAATTTTCTTAAAAGTGGCAATATGACCGTGTTTCTTCCATATTTTGGTGTACAACTCTGCATACCTAGTCGGCACGCTAAATCCTCCAACCAACACATGGTCTGTGTAAGGGGCGTCAAATGGGGGGTCAAAGAGGGCTCCAGCAATAGAATGTACGACTAATGCCATACCACTTCCGAGAGTCTCTTCGGGGACAACCACATCTACAATCATGGAAGCAGCGTCTCCGTTCTCATCAGAAGGGCAGAAACGTTCTCTGCATCACCAGCCACATCCATCTCTAGATTGTTCTCTATGGCGGCATCCCCATGTAAATATCATTAGCTAATGTTTGTTTCCCATGAAAGAGTGAATCATCTTTGAAAGAAAGGTGTGACGTACCAATTCATCTTCTGGCTCGCTAGGACAATTGGATTCCCTACCACGTTCGGGAGTGCTTTCTCCATCGCTGTCAGATTATGAACTTTCTTCATCTTCAACCTCATCTCTGAGAGATCCATTATTTCCGAACTTATCTTTTGGAGATATCATATCATCACCACGAGCGAGTCTAGCAAAGGAGTTCACAGTCCCAAAACCCTGATTTCAAAGAAAGGAGAAATTCGGTAAGACTGCTTTCAAACAGAAAATCCGAAATATTCGGTAAGACTGCACATAGTCACCTGCATATTAGAAGAGTTAAAGATTACCGGAGCAGTCAGAGTCTTTTGAGCGCCACCTGCTCATCCATTTGATTTCTCTTGGGGACTGAGCTCACCTTGTTTAGAACTACGGTTCGTTTACCCGAGGGAACCTGCTTCAACAACCTATGTTGTTTCAAGAGATCAGAGGAAGGCATGTCACGCGGGAGTGCCACAACGTCTTCCACGAATTTCTGAAAAGCCAAGAGCTCTTCTCTCCAGAAATCATTATACTTACGAGTCGCCACTGGTTTCCTTCATGGGAGCAAGAATGGAAGGCTCTTCTTTGCGGCGAAGAGGTTAGTATCGAAAACAGGCAGCAAAAGCTCCGTTGAAGGCATGGGCGGACGACAAAACGGAATGCCCTGATCGAATCCCATGTGACGAGCGGACCTATCGATATTATACGGAACTACAATAAGGGATTCATTAAAGAAGGACGGAACATATCCTGGCGTGCAGCTTCGCATAAATATGATCTCTCCAGAATTCATTTTCTCTCCAGTGTTCAACACCATATCAGGAACAACAGCAAAGTTCTTCGGCTGAATCACAGAAGAATGAACCGGCGCCCACGGACGAAAATCTATGGCGCGCACATTATCGAGAAAATCGATCAACTTCAACCCAGGTTTTGGACGTCTATTATGCCAACGAAGTATCCTAGAACCTCCATATAAACTGGAAAACGAAGTCGTAGGAACAGGAGCATAACCTTTGAAGTTCTCCCATAAGCATGCTTGGAGGAAAGCAATGTGAACGTGCGACTCTACCTTCATATATCCGTTAGAAACGTACACGTCTGCTGCTAGAGAATCCAGATGAGAGTACAAAGACCCAAGGAACAAGCTACTTGGGGAAGCACCACGCCTTTCACCAGTTTAATAGAAAACATGATGAGTTTCTCTCTGATGATCTTCTTACCAGAGCCGTCATCAAAAACTTCTCTAGACAGCCACAGGGATAAAAACGCAACAACATTGAGTACATCATCCAACACCTGGCCTTCTTTCGATTGCGTGGGAAACCATTCAGACACCCACCAAGTATAAAAGCATTTTTCATCATATTTCTTCTGATTATATCCCTCCACCTTCTTAACCAGAGTGTCGAACATCTCCTTCTCTTCAGCGGACAACTCAAAGTGGATGTTTCATGCAACTGGAAGACTCAACAAGGTGGCTACACTTTCTAAAGTAATGGTCATCTCTCCCCATCTACATATGGCCATGTGTGTGGAAGGACACCATCGAGAAATGAAAGTGATTAAACCTACAACATCTTTCCTAATATGAAGTGTTGCAGACGCCATGACGGCTTCAACAACTTGCGCTTTAGTCAGGTTATCTTTGATGCGTTCATTACCCAACATATACCTCATCCAGCCTTCATAAGAGCGCAGAGGAGTGTGGCAAATTTTGAAATCAATAGGAGAAGCTGGATACTCTTTCTTTTGGAGACAGAACCTCATCACACGCTCTGGGGAAACTGATGCAGCATCCTTCTCATTATCTGAATCTGTAAGGAGGATTATCTTATGACCAGAATGAGTCTTAATATTCGGATAGGGCACAATAAAGAGCTCATCATCTATATTTGGCATATCTTTGGCGTTGCTAGCACTTCCTGGATTGGCGGAAGAGGTATTTCCAGGTGACATCTTGACAAGAACTCTTTACGTTCACTTTCAAACAACTACAATGAAGCATAATGGAAAATAGTTATTACTTCATGCAAAGAAGGATCATGCGCACAACCTGTTAATTCGAAATGATTACTTATGGTCGAAGCTCATAAATGAAGAAGTGAGTAAATCACAAGCTAACAAAAAAAAAAAAAAAATTGTTAGCCGCGGGAAGTACGCCCACGGCCAGATCAAGAAAAGCCATTACATGCTCGATCTTCTCATGACCGTTACATGCTCGACCGTCCTCATGGTCACTACATGCTCGAACATCTTACTTGCCTCAGACGAGCATGTACGTCCGGGCCCAATCGGATCCTCACCACTCAGACGAAAAATAATTAAATGGAGGAGGTCACACGAAAGCCGCATCAACCGCGGGATGTATGCTCGCCGCCTAGTCGAATGCATAGTTGGACGAACGGGTTTTGCAATGAGTATTATGTCCACTGTCGAAACCTAAGCTAAGTTCTGCATCAATCGCAACCTAAAGCTAGGTTTTGCATGCAAAGAGGGAAAGGAGCAAACAACACATCCACATAGGGTTCTTTGCTTGTTTTACTAGTGACTCTAGCAATGTTAACTACTCTGCTATTGATTTTATTGGTGGATTTCATTACAATATGGCTAACAAAGAAGTTTCGTTCATAACGGGATGGTTTTCTCAAGTTCAAGGAAGTTGCACCTAAAAGCTAGGGTTTACATCCACACAAAAAAAAAAACGAAAACGAAGAAGAAAAGGAAACAGTACATACCTTGCTGATTGTGGACGCTCCAACGGCGACGCCGAGAGAACGCAGCTGCCACAAAAGGAGTTCGAACTAGCAAACAAATAAAAAAAAAAAAAGTGGGTCGACCCCCTTTTATATAAGTGTGTTTGCGGAATCCATATGGGAGAAGGACTCCTAGCTCCTTTGAGCCGAACGCAAGAAGGGGCAGCTGGGCCCACCAACACTCCATGGCCACGCCGGTATCGTCGCACAAACTGGTTGGTGGAGGACGATCAAGCTCATCCGGGTAAAATTCCTTTATCTTGTCTTTTACATTATGTACGTCACCATCTAATGCTTACCCTACAATGGCATTATCATTACGTGCTAAGCAGGGGACTTAATGTTGATGGTGGTTTTTAGATCAAGGCTAGAATCGTAAAACCCTATATTTAGCGATGTCGTCTTTCAAAAGAACGAGAGCCATTTGAAAGTGATGAGTGCATAAACCTGATCACTTACATATGTATTGAGCAATTCAACATATTTATTGAAATTTATCCAGAATGGTGCGTGCAACAGCAATCCCAGATATTCTTTAAATTTTAACCGATTGCGTTATTCGCTAATGCATGGCCTGCCTAGTATTTCCCTATGCTATGTTCTCAGCCGAACTCTCATTATTGACATGACATGACGATTAATTGTTCAGTCTCAGCGGAGTAGCATGAATCTCCCGAAGTGCCAGTATTGAGATCTGCACGAAAATACCCACACAGGCTACATCACACTCTGACAAAGAGATTTTCGTATCAACGCACTTTTAATTAAAGATAGCTTAATCGAACATGTTTAAATTCCTTAAGGAAAATATGGATTGTCCATATCATTCTCAAAATGATCACGGCCACACAATTTGGCCGCGCAATTCAACAAGCCTAGCCAAGCCCTGGCAGAAATAGGCAATCATCGCGATGACCATCGACGGGCCCACTAATACCCCTACCGGACGGACTTCATCTAACATGCTTCAATGTCGTTGAATGCCAACCCCAAACATGAGTGGTCGTGTTATTGAAGAGGAGTTCTCGAACGACCTAGACCGGCAAAAACGGTATCAGAAATATCACGACCGTATAACTTTACCAGCCTAGTTGAACGGTTTGGATCTTCCTACAAACGATTAAGGAAGTGCCAACATGTTCATTGGCGGCCCAACTTTCCCCTTGGTCAATCGACTTTCCTGCGGCAAGCCTATAGGGTGCTCAACCGTTTGCCCAAACTCGAGCAGACACGCTACATCCAGAACCCTAATTTGGGTCGCGACAATTTACAACCGTCGCAAATCAATCGTGTCCGTCCAACTTAGCCAGCCTAGTTGGACGGCTTAGATCGTGTTTCGAATGATCAAGAAGGTGGACGTGAGTTCACCGCCGGTCCAACTTCATTACCATTCGATCGACTTGCCTGTGGGAAGTCGATAACGCATCGAATCGCTCGATTGAACTGGAGAAGTCACGGCCGTTCTAAACCCTAATATGTTTGCGACAGTATGCTACTATCGCAAATCGATCGTGACCACTCATCTTTCCCAGCCGAATCGAGTGGCTTAGATCTGATTTAGATGACCTAGGAGATGTCAACACACTCACTAGCGGCTCATCTTCACACATGCCCAATCGGCCCGTTCGAATCAACGCCCACTGCTTTGATTCGACTAGCCAAAATAGGGATGGCTGCATGGCCCCTAAACCCTAAATTATATCAACGGCGGCAAACATCTGCCGCAAACCATCTCATCCGTCCAACTTCGCTAGCTTGGTCGGAGGGCTTGTAATAAACATTAGGCGATCAATGAGATACCTCGATGATCACTGGCCGCTTCTCTCTCACAGGGAGCGACCGACCAAGTGACGTCTCATCCATGCGGCCCTCAAACGGTCACCAAAAGGTGGTCGGACATGCTGTTATTTAAGATACTCAATCCTCGACTTATTCAATCAAGCTCTAAAACAACAATGCTTCATGCACATCGAATACATACAATATTTTATGAACATCGACTTCATAAATAACTTAGTTATTTAACCTAATAGCACCATATGCTATTCTTTGCGGCAAGTCCCACGACTTGACCCATTCACTCGAGACATCAAACATGTCACAAACTGGGGGATACTTACTGGGGTATTGGTCTGGCGATTAACGGCGTGCAACGCGCCCATTATAAGAACGTGTCAGTAAAGGATGAACGGTTGAAAACGATGAGAGTAGTGGACGAAGATGTGACCACGTGATGATCACCACTTTCCACATAATACCACTACTCCACTACTTAATCTCCTCCACTTCCTACGAGATCAAGGTTGCGCTCAATTGACTTGTATAAATAGGTTTTCAACCTATTTCAATGGGGAGAACACAAGTGTTATCAACACAAGTTGCAAGAAACCATTTTCTGATACACAAGTCATAAACAACCACACCTTCATAATTCAACACTCTGATCTCAAACACCTTCTTCGCTTCCCTCCCTAAGATCAACCCTTCTCCTTCACCTTGTGACCGAATTGAATCTGGAATGGCCATTTCTTGGTTTAGGCCAGAGTCTTACAGATTGATCGATCGAATATAAAGTACTCTCGTGCAGTATATTTGTTTATGGTTTGAATTCGTTTCTCATCAACACACCCAAATTTACCAAAAACAACAGAATCAGTTTTTACCCCGAAACAACAAGATATGTGAAATTAGAAGGGGAAAATTTTCTTTGGAGGCAGGCTATTCATCCGGCTTTGGCTGCTCGTAATTGGAAGATCTTAAGAGGGGCGTGTGCTACTCTTGACAAAGTTATAAGCCGGTTCAAAATTCAGGTAGTAAACAAGTGTTGTATGTGTAACAGCGCGGAGGAATCCTTGGACCATTTACTTTGGCATAGCAGGTTTGCTGTGAAGGCTTGGAGTTGGCTAACGGATCTCTTTGGCTTGCATTCGCACCTAAATTTGTGTACATCCTACAAGGCATCCAGTGGAAGGAGCGGTATGATTAAGGAGCTTTGGCTTCTTGCAATCCTGGTTGTGCGATCAGAATTATGGAATATAAGGAATCGGTTTGTTTATGAAAACAAGCGGGTCTACTGGAATTTCTTTAGAACTATTATTTTCAATCAGGTGCATGACTATTCGAGGCGACTCAAGGGATACATGTTTAATTCTGTGGAAGACTTTAAGGTGCTGGATTATTTTAGGGTGGCGCATAGGAAGGTTAAGATGCAAAATCCAGTTGAATGTTGGTGGTTACCGCCAACAATAGATGAGCTTTCGCTGTGCTGTGATGGGGCGGCTCGTGGGAATCCAGGTGTGGCTGGAGCTGGAGTGGTGGCGCGTGATCATGGATCTAATGTTGTTGGTGCAATGAGTGTGGGCTTGGGAATAACAACTAATTACCTTGCTGAGATACTTGGTATTTTATTTGGCTTGAAATGGGCGCGACAATGGGGTTACTTGAAGATATGTATTCGGTCAGATTCGATGAGTGCTTTTTTATTCTTCCACTCTTCCGTGGTTTGTTAGACAGCGATGGAGTGAAGTTTAGGCTAGTTATGAGGCTATTCGGTTTGAGCACACTTTTAGGGAGGCAAATTTTGCAGCGGATAATATGGCTAAACGGGGTTGTATTCTTTCTAATGAGGAGAGTAGACATTATATCGGGTGACCAGATTTCTTAACTTCTGTTGAATTTCCCAATGTATCTTATTTTCGTTTCAAATGAGTAGTAAGTTTTTGGGGTTTTTCTGACCTCTTTTCTTATTACTTATTTTGCTTTGTAATCTGGTTATTCGTTAATACAATTTGGATTTACCAAAAAAAATAGTCTACTTATAACTAAGTCTCGATCTAGGATAGAAAGTGTAGTTGAGCTTTAGACTCCACGGTGTTCATCATACAAAGACGAAGAACTATTCAAGGAACTGGTGGAACTTCATCGACTAATAGATATGTGGAGACTTGAAGTTATCTATCACTCAAAAGTCTATTTACTCTATCTACTATCTTGAGACAAAAGTCGTATTGCTATATAGACTTCGATTATACACATTTGCTATTTCGAGCCGAGTTTATCTCGCTTATCTATTTCTCGAAATATGTGTTGGTAAGCTTTCGCTTTGGCCAAGTTCATCTTTACAAGTGACGAAAGTTATGTTGATTATTTTAATATCTTAAAAGTCGCTTTGATGAAAAATAGTGTGCGAATAACCTCTATTTAACATCCTCTAAGAATGTTTCAATGATTGAAATGAGAGTTTAGAATATATAACCTTGAATGGATATAAACATTGTATGTGAACTCATACTTGTGTAAGTCCAAAATCCTTGAACCAAAGTATGCGTACTTTGCTACTCAGGATAACCGGAACTAGTACTGCCGGAAGTTCACATCCTGTGAATTTCTGCTGGAGTTTATGAACTGAAAACAAACTCAATCCGGTACTTAAGTATGCGTACCGGTATGCATACTTGAGTGGGTTATTTTCTAAAAACGGTTTATTCGTGAACTAAGACATATATAAACTAAGGAATGCATATTTGCGAACTGTGGCTATAATGTTCATGAATCGATTCGAGTGAATCAAAATCGTTTTTTCTTCGATTATGTCTTATATACTTCTATAAGATCTAAGCAATTGAAAAACTCTCTAACTAGTTCTTCTGAGTCATTTGAACTAGTTATGGTGAAGATGAATAAGGTTGATATGAAAGTGCTCATATAGCTAACCATTTGGTTAACTACTGTTGAACCAACCATGTATACACGTTTAGGTACGGTTACACCTAAATGAACGTACATTTCATTTGTGTATAACAAGCAAATTTCGATCTAAAAGTTGAAAGATATTAGCTTAAATCTAATCAGGTTTTCATCTAACGGTGAATATTGAATTCTTTGTTACCAAGGTAACTTAGATTGTAAATCCTAATTGTGAAACTATATAATGGAGTACTCTAGCAACTGGGAAACCTAATCCTCACACCTCCTGTGTGATATTAGTTGTATAAGCTAGAGTCGATTCTCCTTTAACCTTAGGTTTCTACCGAGACCCTATAGGTTAACGACTTGAAGACTTCATTGGGATTATGAAGCCAGACCCAACTATTTTCTTTGTAGTTGCGTGATCTAATCTTGATGTTGCTATCGTATTGAGTACAATGGTAAAATTGGCTCGAGATTAATTTCTCCGATAGGCAAGATAGAAAAGTAGTCACAAACATCTTCGTCTCATCATTTGTGATTCCACAATATCTTGTTTCGCTAGTCGATTAAGATTATTGTGAGGTGATTGATATTTCTAGGCTGTTCTTCGGGAATATAAGTCTGGTATATCAATTGGTTCCTGTTCACCTTGATTTATCAAAAGACAGAACAAAACTCATAGGTATTTCTGTGGGAGATAGATTTATCTATTCCTGTAGACTTTTCTGTATGATACAAATTTGTTTATTAAAGTCTTCGACTTTGGGTCGTAGTAACTCTTAGTTGTGGGTGAGATCATCTAAGGGAATCAAGTGCATAGTATCCTGCTGGGATCAGAGACGTAAGGAGCGCAATTGTACCTTGGATCAGTGTGAGATTGATTGGGGTTCAACTACAGTCCATAGCGAAGTTAGTTTGTAGTAGGATATTGTCTATAACGACTTAATACAGTGTGTGTTCAATCTGGACTAGGTACCGGGGTTTTTCTGCATTTGCGGTTCCCTCGTTAACAAAACTTCTGGTGTCTGTGTTATTTCTTTTCTGCATTATATTTTGTTATATAATTGAAATATCACAGGTTGTGCATTGAATCGATCAATTGTTATATCCGACCTTTGGTTGTTGATTGAAATGTATTGATCCTTGAACATTGGTTTTTGGTACCGTTCAAGTTAATTTCTCTTGTATTCAATTAGACTCGCAGATTTCTATTTGCTTGAGTAAGTATTGAATCGAGAAATTGAGATATAACTCTTTGATATACTTTTTGTTAAGATTGAGTCTGGACTGTCTAGTTGATTCTCTTGAAAGTATATTGGAGTTAGTCCATACAGATTGCTAAGCGAAATATTGGGTGAGGTTGTTGTACCCCCAATTTTTCATACTTGAGTGGGTTAAGTTCTAAAATTGGTTTGTTCATGAACAAATACATTTATAAAATAAGAAATGTAATCTTTTGCAAACTGTGGAAATGTTCATGAATTGATTCGAGTGAATCAAAATTGATTTTGCTTCAATTATGTCTTATATACTTCTATAAGAATATAAACAATTGAACAACTCTATAACTAGTTTCATTTGAGTTATTTGAACTAGTTATGTTAAGACGAACAAGGTTGATATGAAAGTATTCATATGGATAACTTCGATTAACTATTGTTGAGCCTACCAAGTGTACACGTTTAGGTACGGTTACCCATATCTAAATGAAGTCACATTTCATTTGTGTATAACAAGCTAAGTTCGATCTAACGGTTGAAAGATATTAGCTTGAGTCTAATCAGGTTTTCATCTAACGGTGAATATTGAAAACTTTGTTACCAAGGTACCATTGATTGCAAACCCTGATTTGAAGACTGTATAAGGGAGAACTCTAGCAACTGGGAAACCTAATCCCCACACCCCCTGTGTGATACTAGTTGCGACTAGAGTCGATTCTCATTTAACCTAGGTTTTTCCTAAAACCATTATAGATTAACGACTTAAAGACTTCATTAAGAGTGTGAAGCCATACCCAACTATTTTCTCAGCAATTACGTGTTCTGATCTTACTTTGTTCTATCGTAATGAATACTATCTTCTCTAAGATTTTCTCGAGATTTAATCTCCGATAGGTAAGATAAAAAGTAGCCACAAACATCTTCGTCTCATTGTTTGTGATTCCATAATATCTTGTTCCGCTACCATACGGTTAAGATTATTGTGAGGTGATTGATATTACTAGGCCGTTCTTCGGGAATATAAGTCTGGTATATCAATTGGTTCCTTTTCACCTTGATTTATCAAAAGACGGAATAAAACTCATAGGTATTTCTGTGGGAGACAGATTTATCTATTCAATAGACTTTTCTGTGTGAGACAGATTTGTTTATCAAGTCTTCGACTTTGGGTCGTAACAACTTTTAGTTGTGGGTGAGATCAACTAAGGGAATCAAGTGCGCAGAATCCGGCGTGGTTCTAGAGGTGCAAGGAACGCTACTGTACCTTGATTAGTGTGAGATTGGTTAGGGCTCAACTACATTCCAGTCCGAAGTTAACTTGTAGTAGGCTAGTGTATGTAGCGGCTTAATACAGTGTGGTGTTCAAATTTGGACTAGGTACCGAGGTTTTTCTGCATTTGCGGTTTCCTTGTTAACAAAATTTCTGGTATCTGTGTTATTTCTTTTCCGCATTATATTTGTTTATATAATTGAAATATCACAGGTTGTGCATAGTTCAATCAATTAGATAATCCAACCTTTGGTTGCTGATATAAATTGATTGACACTTGAACATTGGTCTTTGGTACCATTCAAGTTGTTTCTTATAATAATCAGGCTCGCGGATTATATCTGTTCGATTTGTTGATTACATTGAGAAACAGAGGTACAACTCTTGGATATATTTTCATTGATTGAGTCTGACTATCTAGTTGATTCTCTTGGAATTATATTGGAGTTCGTCCATACAGATTGCCTAAATATTGGATGTGGTTGTTAGACCCCCGTTTTTTCAGAAACAATTCAGAGGATTTCTTCAAAAAGGGTGGAATGGTTTGAATCAGAAAATTTGTTGGGGAAAGAATCTGTTTAAACGTGTTAAGGGATTGTTTAAGAACTTAACAAGACATCCTAACTCAGAATCAAAAGACCAAGATAAATAGTCTAGAGAACCTGTTGAACAATGTCTGGGAGCTTTTGCACTCCAAACTACTTCTCCATTTCAATGGTTTCTTGACAGTGGTTGTAGCAGACATATGACATGTGATCTCTCTTGGTTCACAAAGACAGAAGACTACAAGGGAGGCTCTGTGACTTTCGGAGATGGAAGTAGCTGTCTTATTATAAAAAAGGGGACTATCAAACTTATAGGTATTCTTGAAATTCATGATGTAGTTTATGTCAAAGGAATGAAAGCCAATCTTTCAGTAAGTCAAATTTGTGATAAAGGTCGTAAAGTTATTTTCAATATGGGAGGTTGTGATATTGAAGATAAGTCTGGAAAAATAATTTTTCGAGGATGAAGAAGTATGAATAACTGTTATCTTCTTGATATACACTCTAATTTATACTGTAACCTGACCAAGGTAGAGTCAACCCATTTGTGGCATGAACTGTTTGGTCATATCAACTACCGAATTCTTGGTAAGCTCATTAATCGTGAACTTGTGAGAGGCGTTCCCAAAATAAATACTAAAGTAGAAGGTGTATGTGGTGCTTGTCAAAAAGGCAAGCAAGGAAAATTCCACACAAACTTTCTCGAGACATAGCCACTCGTGCTCTTCACTATCTTATTCATATGGATCTTTTTAGTCTAATCCAACAAGTGTCTATTGGAGGAAAGAAATATGCTTTAGTAATGGTAGATGACTACACATGTGAAAAGGCGAGGGTACCCAAATATACCTCAATCTAAAACTTTTCCTACCTATAAGTCCTTTCTCCGAAAGTGATTGTCTATGGACTGAGTCGAGACAATACAACTAATCGGTTCACACTTCGTGTGATCGTCTATGGATACGAGATCGAGACAATACAACAACGAAGTATGTTACTTGATAAAAAGGTTCGGACTTAACCAAACACAATAGGATTCACTTATCAAGTAAATAGGAATTAACGTTTGTGTGATTTACTTTAATTATAATAAAACAATTATAATGCGAAAATATAAAGTAAATGACACAACAAGATTTTGTTAACGAGGAAACCGCAAATGCAGAAAAACCCGGGACCTTGTCCAGAATTGAATACTCTCAGGATTAAGCCGCTACACAAAATTACACCTAACTTCGTATAGTTGAGACCAAGCAACTAAACCAACAGTTCACCTAGTTCCGTCTGTATTCCCATGCCTCCGACCTATAAATAAGTCACGTACTTGGAACAATTCCTTTGGTTCGTATTCCAAACAGTAAAGGAACAACAAATCTGTTTGGTATCAACTCTATTCAACCAAGTGATATGAGTCGGACAAAGGCTCTTCTGTTTATCTTAACATAAACTCCTTCGTCAGGTCCTTAGATCTATCTTATGTTCAATTACTGAAGTAATCGTTTAAGATTAAGCCAACAATACTATTAATCCAAAGAATTGTGTTGATGCCGATCTACTCACTTAATCAATCCAATCTATCACAAAGATAAACCAATTATTAATTGGATCCTCTTTTTGCCGAAACAAGTATTGTGCACACCAAAGATTATGAACCCACAAATCAGAAATCTTCAAACTCTTCTTTGTCTTCAAATCTTCTTAGATCTTCAATAAACACCTACACACAATCACTTGAATCTCTTGTGATCAATCACGCACATAACGGAGTCTGTTAACAATGGATTATCACAAGATCGTCTTTAGAACTAACAATAGTCTAAAGATCCCAGTCGAAACTCTGAACTAGTTTGAGTAAATCTTATATCAGAAAAGAATATTCTCAAGCATAAACAAACTAGGTGCAATCAAAGTTCAACCACCGTTAGTCAATCAAATCAATGAAAACAAAAGATAAACCGCAATTATCTAGTTTCCCACCAAGAGTACTAATAGAGCTTCTCAATCCCAAAGAAGACTTTAAACTGAGCGGCCGTAAGAGATTTCGCCTAATTATGTTACTCTCCTCTCCGAATAGGAGGCTACACCAGTAACAACACAACAAGAGGAAGTTTGTTGTTACGAAGGATTAGTTTGCTAGTGTTTATGGGTGAAAATTATTTTTGCTAGTTTTGGTAAATTTGGGTGTGTGTGGATGAGAAACGAATCTAAACCCTAAACAAATGCACTACACGAGAGTACTTTAGATTCGAGAGATCAATCAATACACCTAGAAACAGGACGCCTAAACCAAGAAATGGCCATTCCATACTTGCTTCGGTCACAAAGTGAAGTATATGTGGTTGATCTTAGGGAGGGAAGCGAATAAGGTGTTGAGATTGTGAAGGTGTTGGCTGTTTATGACTTGTATCAGAATGTTGAACTGGCTTGCATAATGTAAGCTATCAGTTCTGGGTGTTTCTGGATACGGTGTTAACAACAACTTGGTTTCTCGTGTTGTTTGAAAATAGGTCGAAGAACCTATTTATACAAGTCATTTGAGCGCAATCCTCATCTCGTAGGAAGTGGAAGAAGTTAAGTGATGGAGTAGTGGGGTCGTGTAATTCATAAATACATAAAGGACAAAGAGGCAAGGAGAACTCCAACAAGATAGTAACATGATCAAGAAGAGTTTGAACGTGAAAGGAATTATTATAACCGTAACTACCTTATGGTGGGCGAAGGCAAATAACCGTGGAGAGATCATAGAACAATATGGGAACAAATTAAGATGCACCAGTGATGGAAAATGTACCAGCACCTTGGAATGTTGGAATGGAACCACCACCAGATAGAAGTCATGAGTTTTGTTCTTACCATCGCTGAATCACTTTCTAAAGGGAGGAGAAACAAGCCAGATATTACCACCACCGCTAAATGCATGTGGCCGAAAGGAAAGGGAAACATTTGTGATAGAAGTAGGAACCAAAGCTAAGAATTTGAATTGCAACTTATCGTCCACTCCTATCGCACCATCGAAGATTTTCATGACAACGTGCTCGCAGAGTCTTTGCGAGAGATGCTAATGATAAAGAAATAACAGTCTCGGGCGAGGACAACGTAGCTAGGAAAAGTGTAAGCTGAAGACTATTTCTTTCTCTCGTTAGATGAAGTACCAAAAGGAAGAGAAACACACGATAGCCCGTTGGTCGAGACCAGAGATTAACCAAACCAAATGATGGAGAAGATGATGAGGCTTTGTATCAACCGAATTCTAATCGACACCGAAGTTCGTTGAATATTCCGACGATGGGCTACATACAAGATATACGCTTAACTAAGACCGCAAGGAGAGGTTCACATGAGAATACCCTCTACAAGGATTATCCACCGATATTTTATTCTCGTGTGGTCAAGCTGAATCTCCATACAATGCGCTGATCGGGAGACCATGGTTTCCAAGAAATTTTAGGAGTCGCGCAAATATATCATCAATGTATTAAATCCCCACATCCAAATGGCACTGGTATCACAGGTTGGAAGTGAGTCGCAACATATGAGGTTGATATAGAAAACTGCAAGAAGAAAGAAGTGCCAAAAGAAAGGATTGGAAGGAGAAATGAACAGAAAAGGAAAACTAATGGTAGATGCTATAGAAAGGGATAACGTACTCTCTGCGAGGTGAATGCTTAGAGACACATTATAACAATGAAGAAGCAAAAGATATGAGGAACAAAAAGGCATAAGAAGTGAATAATCAATAATGAAGTAGATGCAAAGTAACAATCGATCTCGCAGCCAAGAGTAAGATGAGAATACGACTAAGAAAGAAAATGAAATGCAACAAGTGAAACAGAGTCAGGCGAATACTTCGAAACAAATATCGCAAATAATGAAACATGAATGATCGGCGCAAATGAATGGGACCACCCCCGAAACTCTGAAAATTTGGGGGCCCATGAAAGCCTATATATATGTAGGTTATACTCCTCGTTGGGCGACTCTTCCAAGGAGTCGCCGGATGCACAAGGCGAGGTACACGGTTAGCTGAGCAGTGCCTGGGATGGATGAACCTACCCGGCCATTCTTGGCAAGTCTTGCAGACTGGTATAAGGGATAAGAGGGCTGCGAAAACAATCGGTTGTTGTTAAGACCAAGGAGCTAGTCTTGTATGGCCCAAGGGGCAACCGGGAGATGATAAGGGCCAAACACGCAAATGTCATGAGGCTTTGTTTCCGCAAGGAGACTTAGGCTTGTCATAAAAGATCCTCGCAGAAGTAAGGCGAGATCAATGGGTCTTCGGTTCCCGCGATTTCTCGCAAGACTAATGTCATAGGACTTTATATTCGCAAGGATATCTAGGCCTCGTCATATTGTTGCACCAAAACATCCCTTGCAGAGGCAAAAATACTTGAAAAATGATAAGGTGATCAACGGTCTTTACATACAAGAAGACGCTCCGATTTTGTCGCAATAAACGGTGGGAGGACCTCTAATTAGGGAGGTCTAACTTGGAAGACCACACAAATGATAAGGCAAGGTCAATGGGCCTTTACATGAAAGTGTAGATCAAGAATTGATTCATAAAGATACCGTTGATGACAACTAAAATCTTCCATCTCAAGAATACCAG
Organism: Papaver armeniacum; assembly: GCA_023531295.1. NCBI lineage: Eukaryota > Viridiplantae > Streptophyta > Magnoliopsida > Ranunculales > Papaveraceae > Papaver > Papaver armeniacum. The sequence continues at coordinate 174,233 of JAJJWW010003564.1, read as the reverse complement.
AGGCAAGTATGGGAATGGAAAAGATGAAATATTGCTTCATCTTCATGAAAGAATTATACATCGATAATGTTAATCAATTATATTACAAGGAAGAACTACTAAAAAGGGGACTCAAGATTGAATTCAGAGGAGAAAAATCCAAGAAATACACTATAATAAGGATACGTAAATGTGCATACTGTTATTTCCTTTTGGCGATTCTTCTTCTTCTTCGTCCCGATTTTTCAATCCGATTATTCTCATCGCTGGAAACGTGACAGCAGGAACTTTCAAGGAGCCAGGATATGAATGCAGAGGGATATTATGGTCTCATAAACATACTCCATGCCTCGAACAAGATCATTGTTAAAGTTCTCCACCCGGGCTGCTAGAAATTGTTTCTTCAACTTGAATATCTATTCTCGCGGAAGAGATTCTTTTCAAGTCAGGGTTTCGAGTTCTTCAATTCTCGCTTGAAAATTCCTGAGTTGCTCTTTTTCGATCTGAATTCTAACCCGAAGCCTCTTCGATTCTGCAAATAAGAAACAACAAGTTAACAATTTACAAGCATTACTTAAATAAGAAGCAAGAAGGTATAATAAGCAACCTTCTCTCGCTCGATATCATATCTTTAACTAAGGAAGTATGCTCTTGCAGGAAGACTAACATCAACACCTAGGTTATTTCTCAAGTCAAAACTCATCTTCATCATCATTATTTATAACAAGGAGCGAACGAACCGAGTCTCGTTTTTGAAATGTTGCTAATGCTTGAGCACCATTGTTAGAATGCTGTCTTTGTCATCTATGTGATCTAATTTTCTTCCTCAAAATTTTTGATTTTCTTTTAATAGACTCAAGAAACATTTGTTTAAATTAGTTTTGTCCTAAGTTTTCAAGAACTACTTAAAGAGTTGTTGAGGTGAGCGAGAAGAAGGTTATTATCCATGGTTCAAAGGAAAACAATGGAGAAGAATAAAATTTCATCTGAGAGATTATATACGTCCTAAAAGTAATAAGTTAGGTGGCACACGCTGAATAATAAAATAAAATAATAAAAGAAGGCAAAATATTATACCATAAAGTTGTTGATTAAAGGGTGGATACAATCATGCAGATTTAACTTTGGAATTTTCTGCTTTATCGCTATTTTAATTCTCGAATCCTCTTATTTAACTCGAGAATTCTTCCTTTCAAGATTGCCACGCCTTCTCCGCATCTCGAAAAAGATTATACCAAGGATCCAAGTGCATTCAAGAAGTCGAGACATAGTTCTAGAGACTTGCTACTAGAGTTTTAATCGGGTCCCTCAGGCGAAGAACCTATTTATACAAGTCATTTGAGCGCAATCCTCATCTCGTAGGAAGTGGAAGAAGTTAAGTGATGGAGTAGTGGGGTCGTCTAGGGATGGTGATTGCCACACGATCACGTCTTTGCCCACTTCCTTCATCACCGTTAACCGTCTATCTTTTCATGACACGTTCTCGTAATGGGCGCGTTACACGCCGCACGCCATACCAATACCCCAGTAAGTATCCCCCAGTTTGTGACATGCTTGATGTCTCGAATAAGTGGGTCAAGTCGTGGGATCTGCCGCACAAAATAGCACACGGTGCTATTAGGTTAAATAACTAAGTTATTTATGGAATCGATATTCATAAAATATCGTACGTGCTCGATGTATGTAATGCATCGCTTTTAAGCAAGCAGCTCAAAACAATATATATGCATGAAGCATCGTTGTTTTAAAGCTTGATTGGATAAGTCGCGGATTGAGCGTCCTAAAATGGCAACATGCCAGACTGCCTTTGGGTGATCGTTTGAAGGCTGTGTAATCAAGCCATCACTTGGTAGATCACTCTCTGTGGAAGAGAGGCGGCCGGTGGTTGTTATGCTACTTTGCAGGTTTGTTGGAAATAAATCTACATCGTCCAACTATGCATGCGAAGTTGGGTGGACAAGATGATTAACGGAAGTTGTGCATTGCCATTGATGAAACTTAGGGTTTAAGGACCGTGCGGACATCCCCTTTGGCCGATCGAATCTAGGCACTAGGCGCTAACTTGAATGGATCAATCAGGCATGCATGAAGACGGTCTGCTGGCGTGCATGCTTACACCTCTCGGTCCCTCAAAGATAAGATCTAGGCCACTCGATTTGACCGGAAAAGATGAGTGGTCACGATCGATTTACGACAGAAATACATTGCCGCAAAGAATAAATTAGGGTTTGAAGGCCGTGTGACCTATCACCTTTTAGGCGTGCGTTTCGAGGCATCTGGCCCGGGTTTGCATAGGTCGGCCGGTCGCATGCAAAGGTGGGCCAATGGTGGACATGTTAACACCTTTGGGACCACTTGAATCTATATCTACACCATCCGTTTAGGCTGGTGAAGATGGATGGTCGTGATCAATTTACGACAGATGCATGTTGCCGTAAACCCTAATTAGGGTTTTGAAACGGCCACGTCCACGCGACTTTGACCAAGTGGTTTGGCATGCCGTTGGCTTCCCTTGGGGAAATCGATCATGTGGGGAAAATGTTGGGCTGACGGTAAACTTATGTGCACCTTCCTGATGGTCCAAAATACGATCTAAGTCATCCAAATAGGCTGGCTAAGTTGGATGGTCGTGATCGATTTAAGACACTAGTGTACTTCCGCGACCCAAATTAGGGTTTAGAAGCGTCACGCCTGCTATGATTTGGGCAAGCGTTTCATTACTCTAGGGCCCATCGTGAGCAAACCGTTCGAGTGAGGGGAAAGTGGGGCCACCAGTGTGCGTGTTAGCGCTTCCCTAATCATTCATTGGATGATCTAATCCGTCCAACCAAGCTGGAGAAATTGGACGGTTGCGATGATTTTAAGACTGTCTTGGACAGTCCATGCTCGATCGAACTTCTCCCAAGCAACGCGACCACCCTACTTAGGGTTGGCGTTTGACAGCCCTGTGAGACTTATGGGTGATGTTCTGTTGGTTAGGGCATTAGTGGGCCCCCCAGTTGTCATCACGACGATTTGCCTATTCCTGCCAGGGTTTGGCTAGGCTTGTTAATTTGCGCGGCCAACTTGTGTGGCCGTGATCGTTTCTGAGACTGACATGAAGAATCTAGATTTCCCTTAAGGAAATTAAACATGTTTGATCGAGCTAACCTTAATCAAAAGTGTGACGATGCAAGATTCCCTTTGTTAGAGAGTGATGTAGCCTATGTGGGTATTTCATGCAGATCTCAATATTGGCACTGCGGGAGATTCATGCTACTCTGCTGAGAGTGAACACTTAATTGTCATGTCATGTCAATGATGAGAGTTCGGCTGAGAACATAGCACGGAAAATACTAGGCAAATCATGCATTAATTAATAATGCTAACATAATTCACAAAATATTTGGGATTGCTGTTGCACGCACCATTCTGAGTGGATTTCATGTATATATATTGAATTGCTTCAAATAAAGCGAAGAGGTTTTCTGCACTCATCACTTCTTAAACGGCCTTTCCCTTTGCAGGGTGACAACGCATTAAATACTGGTTTTATAATTTTAGCCCTGAACTAAAATCCACCATCAAAATTAAGTCCCCTGCTTAGCACGTAATAGTTACTCTATTGCGGGGTAAGCACTAGATGGTGACAAATAAAGGTAAAACTTATGAGACAAAGTTAGATGTTACCAGGAGAGATGGGTCGGCCTGTCTTTGGAACATGTCACGTTCAAGAGGCGTCCAGATAAACGTTCCCCTAGCATGATGTCGGTTGGCCAAGGTAGATTAGGCATACTGTTGGTTGGGATATCAAATTGCATTCCATGTCCCTTGCACATCTGAGCATCGTTCGAGAGCGTGTCCGAGATTTCCTGGCTTCGGTTAGCATGGAGGAAAAGTGGAGGCGTGGTGAAGCATCTCAGCTAACAAGTGCTAGGGCTGAAAGTCTTGATGCCCGACTAAAGTGAAGGAGGCTGGAGCATAACATGAAATCCTAGATAAACATGAATACCTTTTTCATGACGACGTCATAATCCTCGACTCTGATGTGGGCAAGCCCTATCATGAGGAATATCTTTAAAAAGGCTGCTGAAGCAATTTCTGGAAAAGATGTTGAAGCAGCTCCCAAAGAGAACGTTGATGTCGCTTCCGGAAAGCGTGCTGAAGCAGCTTGAGAGGATGTTGAAGCGGCTTCCAGAGAGGATGTTGAAGCAGCTTCTGGAAAGGACTGTAATGAAGGCGCCCTTTGCCCTAGCATTGATGACACTTCTTTGATGTTTAATAGTTTTTGTTTCATGCGACTGGAGCCAGGGCTTGATTGAATAATAATAATCCCTCATTCATGTTGCTTTTGTCACTGAGTATTGCGCCACCGTCTCGATGTTGAAGCAGGCTACTTTTTGGGATATCTTCAAGGACTTCGTTCCAAGAGACATCTTTTGAACCGTCTCCTAAATCTTGGATGGTTGTATGGAATGAGATGCGATGAGCAGTCCCCAGTTACACTTCAGATTCGATGGCGTGACTGGATACGTGAAAAACATCCCCGATTTGTACTTTTGGAGTCTTTAATGCACATGTACGCCTTTATGTTGAGAATTTTATGCGGCTCGTAAATCTTCAATAGTGATGATGCTGATATTAAAAATAAACCGGTTGAGGGACGTGAAGGCATCATGTGCTGGAAGTCCCCAGGTGTAATTATCTCGAGCTTATTTTCTCTTGAAAGACGTACTTCCATTGCATTTGATGGTAAGGTGTTGAAGCGGCTTCGATCTCTGAAGAGAGCGCTGAAGCGGCTTCGAGAGAGAGTGTTGAAGCAGCTTCGGGAAAGAGAGCGTTAAAGCGACTTCTTCTGGAGAGAGGGTTGAAGCGACTTCTTCTGGAGAGAGCGTTGAAGAGGCCTCGGGAGAAAGAGCTGAAGCAGCTTCGGGAGAGAGAGCATTGAAGCGACTTATTCTGGAGAGATCGTTGAAGCGGCCTCAAGAGAGAGCGTGCGTTGAAGGCTTATGGAGCATGCGTTCAAACGGCTTCTTCTAGAGATCGTTGAAGCGGCCTCAGGAGAGAGCGTGCGTTGAAGGCTTCTGGAGCATGCGTTCAAACGGCTTCTTCTGGAGAGAATTAATTGAAGCGGCCTCATGAGAGAGCGTGCGTTGAAGACTTTTGGAGCGAACTCCAGTGAGGGCGCCCTTAACCCTTGATTTCGAAAAATGAGTTCTTCACCTTCTCCTGAGGCGATATGATATGACAGATGGGTAGACGACACACAAATTATGCTGGCCGGAAAGTCACGTTTTCTCTGCATGCAACACTCTTTTCCGGTAATTCGAAATAGGGGAGATAAAAATAATGGTTAAGGATTCGACCAACCTTCAATGTGATTTTCTCTTGCAAATTACATGCTTCTTGATCAACTGTCTCTCTTGAGTTGAAGAAGTCCTTAACTGACGGCGAAGGAATTTCATGCCGAGCCTTAGTCCCCAAGCGTGAGTTACATGGCTCTATCTTGTATGGTTGGTGGGTTTACCATAACAAATATATCACCATCTCGCCTTTGTACTGGTGACTCTATTACTTCTCCATGGGAAAACGAAATATGCAGAATTTCGGATTACCTCTGTCCGTAGTGGTTGTTGCTATGGTGAAGCTCTGGCGAGCAACAACGATTTTTGGCAGCAGCTGTGATCAAAAGATACAGGCAGAGAGAGGCATGGTATCTACTTGCACGAACTTGGAAATCTTCATATAATGGTAGAGATCGTCTCGTTATTAGAGGGAGAAGTTGATGATGGAACCGATAGCTTCCTTGATGTTTCCTCATGGAATGGAGAAGAGGGAGACAGTCCCCTGCCCACGAGTATCTATTGAGCTTTCAACTTGATATATGCTGCCATGCTGGGTAGAGTTGGAGTTGACCCCAACGTTGATGAGGATCGTACGAGCTGCTGATCATGAGGCCGTCTTTGCGTCTACGCTGCGTTTCATGGACGTCCAGGCATCGCTGATCTTTGACAATACGCCTGATATCTTGAGTATGTCCTCGTTTTTGGACATCTTGGAATCATAATGATAGCGTGCTTGCATCTCTATAAATTCAGCATCTTTGAGATGGGTAGTGCTGAGCAGTCCCCAGCCACACTCATTTACCTTTATCATCTTTGGATCGTGTCTTTGAGGAGTAGGGAAGTTCCCTCATGCGGATGACTTAACTAACATGTTGTGCAAATATGAAGAAGCTCTTGACATGGAGAGTTCGTATGTACCTCTTAAGTCCCAGGTGCGACCTCCTTCGGTAATGCAACTACTTCTTCTACGGGAGACGACGAAATTCTGAAAGCGTCTCTCACCGATTTTGTTTCCGTCAAGCCAGATATGGTATATCTCCGACATTGTTTTATCATTGTGATAGTCGTGCACGTGGTATTGAGGTTGGAGTTGGCGGGTTTGGACACGCAGGATGTTGTATCTTGGTGGTTTTCCTCTTGCTGCTTCAGTGAAGATGATTACAGAAGGCTGAAGGTTGTATTGCCTGTTGGTGAGATGTATGCTTCCATGAATATCATGAGGCTCTTCATTCCTGGCAGGCCTGGTTCTTTCTAGCAGGGCAGGTGCTGTTGTAGCCAAGCTTAACAGCTTCACGAAGTTCAGAGGATGTCTGAAATTGCAGATTCTCCAACATAACACGATAGACTGGCACCATCCTATTAATGCATAATTCCACCAATCGTTGTACAATCATATTTGGATCGTGATAATCCAGTGCCTGAATTCTGGACCTCTTCACATAATCATTTGGATGTTCGTTGTTTCATTGGAACATTCTCCCCAAATCTGAAAAGGTGAGTTGCTCGGATACGAAGAAATACTTCTTGTAGAAAGCGGTTACCATCTCACACCAGTTGGATACGATGTTTGGTGCAATGTTATTGTACCAGGTGTACGCTCTCACAGTAAGTGATTTTGAGAACTCTTTCAGGCGAAGGACATGATTGTATTCGTGCTCTCTTAATGACTCTAGAAAACGAGAGATGTGTTCATGAGCATTACCAGTTCCGCCATAAAGGGAGAATTGAGGAGAGGAGTATCCTCTCGGAAGAGGAAATCTTTGCACATAAGGAGGATAAGGAGGCTGATGCTGGTACAGGTCTACCGGGTTTTCCTTGCCTCTATGCAAGAGAAGTCGTTCTAAATCCTCACGCATGATTTGGACGGCTAATTCCTTTCCCTTGAGCGCTCAGGAATTTCTTCATCTATGAATGCACACCCTCTTTATGAGTTGTATCCATGTCCGTCTGAGCCTTAGCGAGAACTTCTCGTCTTTCCATTAAATCAATAACGGTGATAGGGGTTGGCCTCCTCTGGTTCCTCCGGTCTCTCGTCCTGATGGGGAAGTGGTAGTAGCGCTAGTAACGACCGGGGGCGTTACGCTCGAAGAGATATTGGTGGCGGCAGCGGCTCTGGCTCTGGTGATTGGAGGTGTCACACCTAAAGAAGTGTATCGCTGTTGTCCGGGTTGACATAATAGTCGAACCCTTTATGATGATTTGAAGATGTGTCAAGCCTCCTTTGTTGTTATAGATGCACAAATTCTCGGAATTACGCCTTATTTTGGATTTACACGTTTTGTTGATGAAGTGGTAGCGGATATTCCTGACTTTAAATTGGTTGCAGTGGTGGAATAAAGATAGACCTTTTCTTTTGTGATCTCTGCAGGTGTCTCCCTAGGACTCCAATGGTAATGAGATTTGTTTTCGACTATCTCCATACTGGAACAACAGCTACACGAATCTTCATTTCGTCTTTCTGGGTGTGGACCCTTTGAGGCATTTCTGGCTTTCTCCATACAAAACTTGTGGTAACGTAGAAAGGACGGTTGCTCCATCCGGATCTCGAGAGAAGCCACTGCGTTTTTCTAAGTAGTAGTCGCGTCTTATGTTTCCATGCGGCTTTCTGGTTCTTTCATTGGGAGATTTATTGGTGCTCAACTATCCAAAGCATTGCTTGAAAAATCATTTTCGTGAAGCTTCTTGGCGAATGGAACACCGGAATTGAAATTGGTTGTTGAACCTAAATTGAATTTAATGATTGAATTGAACCTAAGATCTACCCTTTTGAAATTGAGAAAACTGGAATGAATCTTGAGAAATTGATTTTGCAACCGAGAGATCAATCTCCCACTGTGGTCGCCAACTTTTTATGGGCGAAAATTGCTTCTGCTGGTTTTGGTAAATTTGGGTGTGTGCAGATGAGAAACGAATCTAAACCCTAAACAAATGCACTGCACGGGAGTACTTTAGATTCTACAGATCAATCTGTACAATTCTGGCATAAACCAAGAATGGCCGTTCTAGACTTGCTTCGGTCACAAAGTGAAGGAGATGGGGTTGATCTTAGGGAGGGAAGCGTATAAGGTGTTGATATTGTGAAGGTGTTGGCTTTTTATGACTTGTATCACAATGTTGAACAGGCTTGCATAATGTAAGCTATCAGTTCTGGGTGTTTCTGGATACGGTGTTAACAACAACTTGGTTTCTCGTGTTGTTTGAAAATAGGTTGAAGAACCTATTTATACAAGTCATTTGAGCGCAATCCTCATCTCGTAGGAAGTGGAAGAAGTTAAGTGATGGAGTAGTGGGGTCGTGTAGGTATTGTGATTGCCACACGATCACGTCTTTGCCTACTTCCCTCATCACCGTTAACCGTCAATCTTTTCCTGACACGTTCTCGTAATGGGAGCGTTGCACGCCGCACGCTGTAAACCGCCAGACCAATACCCCAGTTTGTGACATGCTTGATGTCTCGAATGAGTGGGTCAAGTCGGGGGACCTGCCGCACAAAATAGCATACGGTGCTATTAGGTTAAATAACTAAGTTATTTATGGAATTGATATTCATAAAATATCGTGCGTGCTCGATGTATGTAATGCATCGCTTTTAAGCAAGCAGCTCAAAACAATCTATATGCATGAAGCATCGTTGTTTTAAAGCTTGATTGGATAAGTCGCGGATTGAGCGTCTTAAAATGGCAGCATGCCAGACTGCCTTTGGGTGATCGTTTGAAGGCTGTGTAATCAAGCCATTACTTGGTCGATCACTCTCTGTGGAAGAGAGGCGGATGGTGGTTGTCATGCTACTTTGCAAGTTTGCTGGAAATAAATCTACATCGTCCAACTATGCATGCGAAGTTGGGTGGACAAGATGACTTACGACAGTTGTGCATTGTCGTTGATGAAACTTAGGGTTTAGGGACCGTGCGGGCATCCCCTTTGGCCGATCGAATCCAGGCATTGGGCGCTTACTTGAATGGATCGATCAGGCATGCGTGAAGACGGTCCGCTGGCATGCATGCTTACACCTCTCGGTCCCTCAAAGATTAGATCTAGGCCACTCAATTTGACCGGCAAAGATGAGTGGTCACGATCGATTTGCGATAGAAATACATTGCCACAAAGCATAAATTAGGGTTTGAAGGCCGTGTGACTTATCACCTTTTAGGCGTGCGTTTCGAGGCATCTGGCCCAAGTTTGCACAGGTCGACCGGTCGCATGCAAAGGTGGGCCAATGGTGGACATGTTAACACCTTTGGGACCACTTGAATCTATATCTACACCATCCGTTTAGGATGGTGAAGATTGATGGTCGTGATCAATTTACGATAGATACATGTTTCCGTAAACCCTAATTAGGGTTTTGAAACGGCCACGTCCACGCGACTTTGACCTAGCGGTTTGGCATGCCGTTGGCTTCCCTTGGGGAAATCGATCATGTGGGGACAATGTTGGGCTGACGGTGAACTTATGTGCACCTTCCTGATGGTCCAAAATACAATCTAAGTCATCCAAATAGGCTGGCTAAGTTGGATGGTCGTGATCGATTTAAGACACTAGTGTACTTCCGCGACCCAAATTAGGGTTTAGAAGTGTCACGCCTGCTATGATTTGGGCAAGCGTTTCATTACTCTAGGGCCCATCGTGTGCAAACCGTTCGAGTGAGGGGAAAGTAGGGCCACCAGTGTGCGTGTTAGCGCTTCTTAATCATTCATGGGATGATCTAATCCATCCAACCAAGCTGACGAAGTTGGACGGTTGCGATGATTTTAAGAGTGTCTTGGACAGTCCATGCTCGATCGAACTTCTCCCAAGCAACGCGACCACCCTACTTAGGGTTGGCGTTTGACGGCGCTGGGAGACTTATGGGTGATGTTAGGTTGGTTAGGGCATTAGTGGGCCCTCCAGTGGTCATCACGACGATTTGCCTATTCATACCAGGGTTTGGCTAGGCTTGTTAATTTGCGTGGCCAATTTGTGTGGCCGTGATTATTTCTGAGACTGACATGAACAATCTAGATTTCCCTTAAGGAAATTAAACATGTTTGGTCGAGCTAACCTTAATCAAAAGTGTGTCGATGCAAGATTCCCTTTGTTAGAGAGTGATGTAGCCTATGTGGGTATTTCATGCAGATCTCAATATTGGCACTTCGAGAGATTCATGGTACTCTGCTGAGAGTGAACACTTAACATGTCATGTCAATGATGAGAGTTCGGCTGAGAACATAGCACGGAAAATACTAGGCAAATCATGTATTAATTAATAATGCTAACAGAATTCACAGAATATTTGGGATTGCTATTGCACGTGTAGGATCAGAATATCGCAACGTCAATATCCTTGTGAATCCTTGAACGACACACTGCGAAGATATCGCAGATTGGTAATAAAAATGACGCAACGGATGACGACAGCCTGAACTCGAGAAAGATGTGAAGACCTAGCGAGATTTAGGAGTGTTGCGAGATTTAACATTTGAATACTTGCGAGAGTGTCGCAACTCAGATCCGAAAATAAAGGACAGCTTAGCTGTCATCCACTATGTAATGTCCTATATAAAGAGTCGAATAGGCTTAACAAAAGGGGAGAGATCTTTTTAGAGTGGAGAGAAAGTTTTGAGGAGAGAGAAAGTCTAGAGTAGCAATTATATTCTTGATTTCACTTCCTTCTTGTAAAATTTCTAACTCAATTAATAAAAAGATTGATTGTTGATCTTAAAGATGTGTTGAATATTATGGATTCTTGTGAGGGATGTATTGTAGGATTTCCTGCAACTACATATGGCGCTAGAAACAGGGAATGAAGATTAAAGATTAGAGATTGTTATTAAGATTGTTCAAATCAAGAAGACGATGAAACAAATCGATAAATCAGTTAAAGTAGAGAAAATTAAAATCAAGGAATGTAATAGAAAGTTGGAGTGTAGCTTGATTACAAAAATAATGATTAATGAATTCCATGAAAATATCAGAGGGAGAATACATAAACGAGATTTTGAAGGAAAGAAAATCATGACAATGGAGAATGCATCACCCTTGAAAGATTGGTAAAAACAGAAGATTACATTCACAGCAGCAGAGATACCAAGAGAAAATTTAAACCACACATCTCCTTTGGTAATCACGGTAACTGCACGGAAAGAAAAGGAAAAATCAGCAAAAACTATAGAAGAATGGGCGGTAAACAGAACTCTAGTTGATACGGGGAGTTCGGCGAATATAATATTTTACCATGCATACAAAGGAATGGGATACAAAGATGAAGAGATGTCTCCTTCAACTTATCATATTCATGGTTTTGGAAAATCTACAACAAAACCAAAAGGAGAAATAGAGGTGCGAATTTCGCTGGGAGAAATTGAAACACAAGTGGCACTATGCGTAGTGGATATGGAATCACCGTACAACATGTTGTTGGGAAGGCCATGGATACATGCGATTAAAGCCGTAGCATCAACATTACATCAATGCATCAAATTTCCTATGCCAAGTGGGATTGGTGAAATTAGAGGGGAAGCTGATAAAGCGAGATTTTGTTATCAAATTGAAGTGAAACAGTATGAAGGACGTGCAAAGAAGCGAAAAAATTGCAGGAAAATGGCGAAGGAGGCAAAGAAAGAAGAAGAATTTAGAGCTTATATGATAAGAGCAGAGGAAGGAAAAGGAATACCCAGCGAAATTTCGGGATAAGAAACTGAGCCTGGGAAGGAGATAAAAGAACCCACACCTATGGGAGAACCAAAGAATAGTTACACTGCGGCGGAACCAACAAAGGAAGTGAATGTTGGAACCGAAGAAGAACCTAAAATACTAAATATTGGGACTAAGATGGAGGCAGATGAAGAAGAAAGAACTATTGGTCTGTTGCGAGAATTTAAAGATATTTTCGCGTGGAACATGGACGAGATGCCTGGAATAGACCCGTCTATGGCGTGTCATAGGTTGGAGATTGACAAAAATGCGAGGCCATTCAAACAAAGAATCAGAAAAATCGCAACAACATATCATCCTCAAATAGAAGAAGAGTTGCAGAAGATGCTTGATGCAGGAATCATAAGACAAGCAAAATATCCGGAGTGGATAGCAAACATAGTTGTGGTTCCAAAGAAGAAAAAGGGGATAAGAATTTGTATAGATTTTACTGATCTAAATAAAGCCTGTCCGAAGGATAGTTTCCCGTTACCAGATATTCCACAAATGGTTGAATCAGCAGCAAAAAAATGATAGAATATCTTCTCTAGACGGATATAAAGGCTACAATCAAATCCCTCTCGCTGAAGAAGATCAGGAGCATACTGCATTTTTCGCTCAAGAGGGTTATATTGTTATACAAAAATGCCATTTGGTTTGCGAAATGCTGGAGCAACATACCAAAGGATGGTAGAAAAGGTGTTTGCGAAATGGATACACAAAACATTGGAAGTGTATGTGGATGATATGTTAATAAAAAGTAAAGAAGAAAAAAATCATGTCCAAGATCTGTGGGAAATTTTTGAACAAATGAGACATTTTAACATCAAAGTAAATCCGGAAAAGTGTATCTTTGGGGTTGCATCGGGAAATTTTTTAGGTTACATCGTATCAAAAGAAGGAATACAAGTTTATCCAGAGAAATTGCAAGAAGTTCGTGACATGCCAACACCAGCGAAGGTAAAAGATATATAGAAGTTAAATTGGCTCTTAGCTTCGCTGGGAAGGTTCATTTCGCGATCATCAGACAAATGTAAACATTTTTTCAATATACTCAAAAAAGGGGCGAAGTTTAGATGGACAGACGTATGCAAGAAAGCTTTTCAAGGAATAAAAGAATATCTGACGAATATATCTATTTCGCAAAAAGCAGAACCAGGAGAAGAATTATTAATCTATCTTGCGACAACTTCGCATGCGTTAAGTGCCGTGTTATTACGAGTAGATGCAGGAATTGAAAAACCAATCTATTACATCAGCAAAACCTACAATGCTGCAGAGAAAAATTATTCAAAGATTGAAAAACTAATTTTGGCATTAGTTTATGCATCATTTAAACTTCGAATATATTTTCAGGCACATGAAATAAGGGTACTGACAAAAATACCAATCGAGTCAGTAATGAAAAATTCAAAAAGATCATGCGAGTTGAGAGATGGAATGCACAAATAGGACATTTCAAAATCAAATATGAAATATTATCTTCACCCAAATCGCAAGTTGTTGCAGACTTCTTAGCAGAAATTTCCTTTAGAAGATGATGAAGTCATGGAAGAAATGATGGATGTAGAAGAAGAACATGGAAATCCAAGAGATCTATTAACAGAGCCAAATAGATGGGAAATATTGGTGGATGGATCATCAAATGGGGAAGGTAACGGAGTTGGAATTATTTTGGTTTCGCCAGAGGGCAACAAAATGGCTTTTTCCTTCAGATTGGAGTTTGCATCCACCAATAATGAGACAGAATATGAGGTTGTGATACATGCCCTGAAGTTCGCAATAGAAATGAAGTTGAAAAATGTGAGAATCACCAGTTATTCGCAATTGGTCATTCGTCAAATAAAAGGAGAATACACTACAAATGAATCATCCATGAAGAAATACAAAAAACTTGTTGAGGAGTTGTCAGCGAGAATCCCAAAAATTAAATGGAGACACATATCAAGAAAAGATAATAGACTCGCATATGCTTTTGCTTTTATCTCAAGTATGATGACAGACCCAACTGCGAGATGCATAAAGATACAGACACTTTTATCACCATCAATCAATAAAGAAGAAGAAGAAGAAGATGTAGATGTAATGATAATAGAAGGTGGAGAACAAACACCTAATATCGAAGATTGGGGAGCAGAACTTCATGCATACCTGATGAGAGGAGAAACACCAAGGAATAGATTGGAGGCGCACAAATTAAAAAGCCGTGCGACAAATTATGAACTAAGGGATGGGATACTGTATTGGAGATCCTTTAACGGACCTTCACTCAGATGCTTAACACGAAAAAAAGGAGAAGAAGTGTTAAAGATGTTACATAGTGGGGATGCTGGCAATCACAGCGGCGGAAGATCTTTGGCATACAAAGCAAAGATGCAAGGTTATTACTGGCCATATATGCATGAAGATGCGAAACAAATATCAAGGCGTTGCGAAGATGCACGGAAAGAAAATACATGCACCTGGAGCACCATTAACGTCTTCAACAAGTGTATGGCCTTTTGGAAAATGGGGTTTAGATATTGTGGGACCATTTTTACCGGGGTCTGGGCAAAGAAGATACCTGATTGTTGCTACAGACTATTTCACAAAATGGGCAGAAGTAAAGGCAGTACAACACATTCGCGACAAAGATATTTTTACATTAATATTTGAGAATATTATATGCAGATTTGGAATCCCCGCACAATTGGTATCTGATAATGGGAAACAGTTTGAGGGACAGAATATAGAATTGTTACTTAATGCATTTAAGATAAAGTGTGGGAAGTCAACTCCTTTATACCCTCAGGCCAACGGACAGGCAGAAGCAACAAATAAGACAATCGCAGATATATTGAAGAAGAAATTAGAAGGGCATAATAGAGCATGGTGTGAACAGGTACATAATGCAGTATGGGCTTACAACACAACCAGGCGAGAAGCTACGGGAATGTCACCTTTCTGTTTAACATATGGAGTTGAGGTTGTGCTACCAACAGAAGTTATTATTCCAACAACAAAGAGAGAATCTTGGGAGAAAAATCTTAGTGCGGGTATTATTTTAACCAAGCTAGATGAATTAGAAGAAAAAACAGAAAGAGCTCTACATCATATGGAAAATTACCAGCGAAGATTAGCCCGAGAATATAATAAACGTGTTAAAACACGCGAATTTCAATCAGGTGACTTTGTGCTGCGAGAAACATCGATATATCAGCGAGAAAGTGGGGGAAAATTTGCAAAAAAATGGGATGGACCTTATATCATTAAGGATATAGTTGGAACAGGGGCATATAGATTGATGGACCCTGAGGGTAAAGATGTGGGCCACAGACTCGATAGACCATGGAACATGCTATACTTGAAGAGATATTACCCGTAAAAGATTGTGGAGAAAGATTAGACTACGAAATGATGTATGATTAAAGCAAAATGAATTTATATGAAAATCTTGTGAAAGAATTATTGCGAGATTATACAAAATAAAGAAAGAACATGCGAAAATTTCGCACAGATAACGACAAGAGATAATCAAAGATCAATGACATATCAGAAAGGGGCGAACCTGCTATGGCGTACATCCTAGTTCGCGAAATCAAAATTTCGCAAGAGGCAAATGTAATACCTAAAGTACGTCATAAAAGGGGGTACCTGTTGACATGGCTCAGGGAAAAGGTTACACCGCCCCTGGAACCTGAGTCATGGAGATTTGGGGTCAATAAAGCCCATCCAGGAGAGGTACCTCGGATTTTCAACCTAAGCTTATGACTCAGGTTGGACGACTGAGGGTTTCTTCTAAGGAGTCAGCATCTGATCAAGGCGCCGAGGTACACGTTTGAGCTAAGAGTGCCTGGGGCATTTGAAGTATCTCGGCCATTCTTGGCAAGTCTTGACGTATGCTGCACTCGGCCCGAAGAAAACTCCACTTAGGGTGCAGTCTCGTAACCATAAGCCCTATAGGCAAAAGGGATAAGAGGCTGCGAAAACAACTGGTTGTTGTTAAGACCGGATGGGAGGAGCCAACCTTGTATGGTAGAGGTATGCCTCCTTGAAGGGGCAACCAGGGGGAAGATAAGGGCGGCACCCTCCATTAGGGAGCTGATAAGTGTCTTAAGACGCAAATGTCATGAGGCTTTATTTTCGCAAGAAAATTTAGGCTTGTCATATTTGTGCGACAATCCTGAAGAGGCAATAATACAAAAGACAAAGATAAGACGAGGTCAATGGGTCAGTACATGAAAGTGTAAGGACGTCCTGCGATTTCGTCGCAAGACGGCAATGTCATGGGGCTCTATTTTCGCAAGAATTTTTAGGCCTGTCATACTGTCGCAACAAAAATTTCAAAGAGAAAGTTAAGGCAAGATCAATGGGATTTTACATGAAAATGAAAAGACGTCCTGCGATTTTGTCGCAATGACAAGAGGTGGCACAATAAGACCTTTAACTAGGAAGGCAAAATAAGACCACATGATTCAACAAAAGATTTATAAGAACTAACTATTATTTATGCAGGTCATCCATCGTAAGAAAGATAATGAGAGGAAGTATGGGAATTATTGAACAATGAACATTATCTTTCTCGCTAGTAAACACAATAATAAAAGAGTAAATACATCTCAAAGATGACTGAAGTGCACCATATACAAGAAGTTATACAGATGAAGTAGTCCAAAGAAATAAAATTACAAAAGAAGTTCAAGCCTCAACATCGACTTTTTCGCCAAACGGAGATAATGGACATCCTTCACTAATTTTATCACTCTCACCAGCTTTCTCGATTTCATTGGGCTTTTTCAGCTTTCTTCACCATCCTTTCTTCATTCTGGTTTATTCCAACTTCTTCTTCATCTGGATTATTATCGACAATTTCATCATTAGGAGGAACCTCCTCTTTATTTGCGAAATCTTCGCCACTTTCATAATGATAATCACTATCAGGAGCACCAGGAACTTCATCATCATCTACTTCCAAAGGTTCGGCAGATACAGGGGAAAGAGATTTGGACAATAAGATATCATTCACAATAACTTCAGCCCTGAGATGAACTTGGCGAAGAAGTGCCTTCTGTTGATTCCTACTTTGGATATCTTTGGAGTAAGCGAGATAATCAAATCTTCTTTCTGCCCGATCGCGAGAACGAGCAAGAGTATAGGCAAGTAATGCATTCTCTTTGCGAACCTTGGCATAGCTAGATTCCAAAGTAGAAAGGGAGGAGCGAAGATCTTTCTCAGATTCTGCAAAAACAAAGAACAAAGAAAATCATTCAGGCGAAGGGTTCGCAAGGAAGACATAATAAAAAGACATAACAAAGAAAAAATGGTTGAGGCAGTCAAATTTTATGACTACCTTCCTTTTGCGATATAAGATATTGAGTTAAAGGCAAGCAACTATTCTCCAAGTGGTCCATGGCATTATCAAATTTATCTCCAACCAAACCTTTCAGTCGAGATCGCAAACTCTTTTCATTAGAAATGAGTAAAGTGTTTTCCTTCGCAAGAGAAGTGTAGGATTCTTCTAGCTTGGAGTATTGATCTTTGAGTTGACTTGCCTTTATGCTTAAAGTTATTCTACCTTGAATAAGTTTATCTCTCTCAGCAGAAGATGATTTTGTTACTTCTTTGAGTTTATTTCTCAATGAGCAGAGGGATCGTTCTTGATCATTACATACTTTTTGGCAAATGTTAAGTTCTTGCGAAGAGATCGCCACCTTATTTAAAAGAATTCGCTTCTCCTGAGATAGGGTTTCATTCTCATCTGATAAAGTTTCCAACTCCAGATTAGCTTTAGTCAAAAAGTAAGAGAGGCGAGATAATTCACTACTTAATAAGTTTTGCTTCCGGACTAATTGAGCATTCTCCTTGGTAAGATTATCTATTTGATCAACTGAGTACGTATGAAGATTATCTAATTGGTTATATTGATCCATCCAAGCATCTCTATCCATTCGGGCTTCTTCGACGACGGATTCAAACTGATATATCTCCATTTTTTGTTTCTAGTTTAGAGCTTAAAGGGCGAATAAGGGATTTAAAAAAAAAAATTATACCTTTTAGTTCCTCATTCTTCTTGCGAAGATTGTCACGATCCAAAGAAACATTCTCCTCGCTTTTGATTTTCAAAATGAAGAGTGTCACATTTCAAGGTCATGACCTGGAGGTTATTCTTCAAAGTTTCAACTTCCTTTTCTAAGGATGTCTGCAAAGCCATTCTGCCAGAGCCAAAATATTTACTTAAAATTTCGCAGACACCAGATTTGATAGGATCAATAGAAACTTTCTTGACATCATCCAGACTATCTGATAAAACCTTGAAAGCGATATCCATCCCTTCCAGATTTTCTTTAGTAAAAGGGGAAGATTCGGATGAAGAAGTGATGATGGCAGAAGGTGGGAGAGTTGAATCATCTTTCGCCATAGATGTGTCATTTGAAGATGAAATTTGATGAAGGTTAATGATTGGGGGTGAGGCAATGTCCAGAGAAGAGGCATTGACAGCAGAAGAAGATAAGGGTTCATTCGTAACAGGATTATCACGAGGAATTTCATTAATAGAAAGGCCAGTTACAGGGGAGAAGTCTGCAGCGACATTTTCGCAAATAAGAAGAGGGGATTCAGCTTGCGAAGATATCGCAGGAGGTGTTGAAAGCTTAAACAGAGTAAATGGAACAGAAGTTTCAACATTTTTAGGGTGGCGAGATCTTTTGGGGGCCTATCGACATTTCCATCACCCTGCGAATCACAAGTCAAATAAGAAACAGAGGCAACAATATTGTTATTAAAAGAATAAGTGTTTCTTAATACCTTGCTATTCGCAGGCTTTATTTTGTTCACAACGATTTTTTGCTGCGAACTCTTGGGAACATTAGGGTTTTGGATTGTGAACTTGGTGCTAGAAGTGTTTTTGCTTTGAAACATAAAAAATGATGGGAATTATTCAAAGATGAACAATATCAAATAAAACAATTTCAAGAGAAGAGATCAATCCTAAGAAGATCGGTTTCAAAAAACCAACAAACCTTGATGGCTCCATAGAACAAGCGAAAGATGGAGAGGATTTATGGAAAGCCGAACAACAAGTAGTAAAAAAGTTGCAGATTTACAAAAAGAAAATTCACGAGAGAATGTAGAGATGAAGAAGACAAAGTAAAAGAAAGAAAATATTCTTATGATGGATCTCTTCTTAAATAGACAAAAGATGATGACCGGTTAGCATTTAATGTGCCGGTGAATAGGGGAATATTTAACACGTGTAAACGGTTATGCTTAATTCATGGAATCCTGTCGGCAGAAAATTTAGGGAAAGAAATGAACAGCTGCGGCATTTTGAAAGTATTAGTTCTCATGACATTCTCTCCTTCGCAGAGAAGACATGAGAAGAGGCAAGATATAGGATCAGAATATCGCAACATCAATATCCTTGCGAAATCCTTGAACGACACACTGCGAAGATATCGCAGATTGGTAATAAAAATGACGCAACGGATGACGACAGCCTGAACACGAGAAAGATGTGAAGACTTAGCGAGATTTAGGAGTGTTGCGAGATTTAACATTTGAATACTTGCGAGAGTGTCGCAACTCAGATCCGAAAATAAAGGACATCTTAGCTGCCATCCACTATGTAATGTCCTATATAAAGAGCCGAATAGGCTTAAGAAAAGGGGAGAGATCTTTTTAGAGTGGAGAGAAAGTTTTGAGGAGAGAGAAAGTCTAGAGTAGCAATTATATTCTTGATTTCACTCCCTTCTTGTAAAATTTCTAACTCAATTAATAAAAAGATTGATTGTTGATCTTAAAGATGTGTTGAATATTATGAATTCTTGTGAGGGATGTATTGTAGGATTTCATGTAACTACAGCACGCACCATTCTGAGTGGATTTCATGTATATATATTGAATTGCTTCAAATAAAGCGAAGAGTTTTTCTGCACTCATCACTTCTTAAACGTCATTTCCCTTTGCAGTGTGACAGCGCATTAAATACTGGTTTTATAATTTTAGCCCTGAACTAAAATCCACCATCAACAGCTAGAAAGGCAAACTTTAAGTATTTATAGACAAGGAAATTTGGACACCAAGGGAATTTTCAAAACCGAAAATATTCTCAAGATATTCACTAAAGCACAAATTCGGTTTCCATAATTCTTGGAAATACTCTGTCCAAAAATAATGATCGAAATCTCTCAGAAAATCTCTAATTAGTAAATGCACATTACTAATTCTTATTTTCCTAAAAATGAAGTTAATAACCTTAAATAAAAAGATTCTTAACTTATTTATGTTTCGATCCTGGGATTCTCTTTCTTTAGCTATTAAGGAATAACTTTGAACAATTAAATAATAAACATTCATAGCATGTGTTCAAAGTATGTCGACATCTAAACTTTGTAAGTTCTCTTTCACACTTACAACCTTGAAACCGATTTTCCATACTTCCAAACAAGTTTAGAATTGGTTCATCTGACTTTCAAGAACTATGCGATTGATAAAATAACATTTAATCACAAATCATGGGTTTAACGGTTCTACCAAAACAAGTTTCGGTTCTACCTTCCATGTGAGTACTGTGGATAGTCACACTAGCTTTCCAAAATTTGGTTGACTAGGTACTAGGATCGGTTCCCCACATATATATGGTATCTAACTTATATATGTTGCATATGTCCATAGGATCGTTTCCCCTTTGCCTAAAAACGTGTTGCACATGTCCATAGGATCGGTTCCCCTTTGTGATGTAATGCACCTCTTACTAGGATCGGTTCGCCTTTCCCATATTTGGTCAGACATAAAATCACAAACCCGATCATTCCATCTCAGGTGATTACTTAAGATCGGTTTCACTGATAAAAGTCATACCAATACATATGTCAGGCCTTTGTGAATAGTTTTACCAAGAACACAACAAGTTATGAACGGTTATACTAAATCACACATATTGGATGTTCACAAGATATGTAATGAATAACAATCCCAATAACGCCTGGCGATTTCCTTTTCAATTCACAAACAAGTTTATGAACTTACTTCCTTAGAACACATGTAAAACATTGTTCCCTAGGATGAAATCCTCACCTCATACCCATACATAATAACAATAACATTCAAATGATTATGACGATGTCTTATCTACAAAGTTTAATGGTTAAGCAATAAACCTCGTATTGTATTCCTTAGTACTATGTCTATCTAGAGTTCAAATATGCTTCGCAGTTTTGTTTTCAATATGCACGACTTGAAAGATACGTTAGGGAATGAAACAGTTCAAGTCAAATATCACTAACCTCAAGTGGAAGGATGATTGTTGTCATTGTAGCTCCTTGCTTCTTCACATCTTCAAGTCTTCGCAATACTTGTAAAGTCTCATTATCCTAATACTTTCAAGCTAACCTATACGAAGTTGACTCTAGTACATAATCAAGCAACTCTTAACATGAGTTTTGATTCACTAAAAAATGACAACCAAACTTGACATACCAACGCTTGGTGGGTTGAACCGAGCTATGCTCTAACAACATGTTAGAGCACTGCTCGGTCGAACTCGCAAGCGTTGTTATCTCAAGCTTGTTTGTCAAGTTTAGTTGCCAAAACTATAAGTCTTGATTTCTAGTCTACTTAAGGGACCTAAACTAAATGACCAAAAAAATTTAAATTGACGGGTTCTGATAGTCTACCTACCCGACTAAACTTTGCCATTAGATTTTTGAGAGGATTCGATTTCGAACCATTATGAAAAATTTGTTGTTGTTGTTGTGGTATTGAGTGGAAGAAGATGAGAAGGTCACATTGAGATATCTAAGTGTTGGTAACGTGAACTGTGCATGAATTCATTACATAGTACATATTCCCTCTGTGCCAAATTAGATGAGCTACTTGGTTTTAAATTTTGTCCCAAAGTAGATGAGCTATTTCACTAATCAATGGGGTATTTCTAAAACTACCCTTTTAATTGATTATTGTTACTATATGAAGTACGTATAATTTGATAGTCATGTTTATATTCGTTGTGTATGTGTTTTAAAATGCTTTTCAACGGTATAAAGTTTACGAAAAACCGTGGTATAGTTTAAGAGATAAATCATTTCTAAGTTTTACTAAATGTAAAAAATACTTAAATATACTCCCTTTTCTCCTTGCCTTATGAATTGTGTAAACTACAACTAGCTCATCTAATTTGGGACGGAGGGAATATTAAGTTAATATGGCCACTGACGCATTACTAAGTCTAAAGTGTGAATCGATCCTACGAAAAACATTTGGCAGCTTCAATTCCGGCAATGTTTTATACTAGGGTTCTGACATCATCTCGATCCTGGTTATGTATAAATTTTCTCTCTCTTTTTCAAAATCATATGACATGTATATTATTTATGAATCTATTTAATTAGGTGGCTGTTGTTTCTCTCCGATTTATTGGCAATTTCTATCCTAGTAGCATTGACATTCATATCGACCGACACATGCATTATGTAATCTCATAACCGATGACTGATTTAGTTTTAATGATAGCATCTGACAATCTTCGTTTTAAGTACTAAACAACCATAAGATTGTACCTTACCAGGGCTGGCATTAGTTTTGATACTGTCACTCAGTCCGGGTTCGATTCACAAATTTATAAACAGTATTACCCACCGTCCAAGATATCTGTACCATTCTCCCTATATAGTATAATAATCCGGAATCCGCGATAGAAGTGAATGGATTCATAGTAATCATCAAATGATGCTCGTGACAGAAAGTTTGCCGTAGCAATACAGCTAATATAATTAATGGCTAAGAATCAAACTGTAAACTAACTCAACTTTCGGCTAGATCCGTGGGTATCAAACGTGAGCCTCGTTTTTATATTCAAAAGTCAATTTTGAGAATTGTCCTGATCACTAATAATAGTATAAAGGTAACGTAGTTGGAAGCTCCTCTAGCAAGCTAATTTTGTAGCTAGCTAGATCTTTCTTCTTTAATTAATTAACAATCAGTATAATAGATAGACAAATGGCATCATCGTCCTCTATATTGCTCTCTATTTTCCTCGTCTTTTCCTTACTGCTTCTCTTCAACAACATCACTCCTTCAATCGCTGCCAATAAACAGCGACGTCCTAAACTTCTTGACGGTAATTAGCTAGATTATTATGGTATATGTGTGTGCTGTAGTGATTTTTGACTGTTTTTATCATGAGTATCTCTTGTTTTACCACTTGATAATGTTTGCTGTACATATATATCTTGTATTTGATGGATGTGTTTGTTTTACATCTTGGATCAGATTTTCTTCCAAACGGCCATTTTGAACATGGACCAAAACCATCACAACTAAAGAAAACGGTGATCATAGGAAAATACTCGCTGCCCAAATGGGAAATAAATGGATTAGTACAGTACATTACAGGGGGTCCTCAACCAGGTGGGTTTTACTATGCTGTCAAACGAGGAGTTTATGCCGTAAGACTTGGAAATGAAGCTAACATCTCCCAGACCGTGCGAGTTAAACCTAATTCTTACTACTCTTTAACATTCGGTTCGACTAGAACTTGTGCACAAGATGAGGTATTAAGGGTTGTTGTTCCTCCAAGCTCAGGAGACCTTCCGCTTCAGACATTATATAGTGCTGATGGTGGTGATACATATGCTTGGGCTTTTAAAGCTAACTCAAAATATGCAAAAATCACTTTTCATAATCCTGGGATTCAAGAGGATCCTGCCTGCGGCCCCCTCATTGATCATGTGGCCATAAAAGAACTCATCATTCCTCGCACTAGTCCAGGTACGTACCTTATTTATACTATTTATCAAGAATATATTTGTTTTGTACAAACAGGGCTTGGAATAAGCACTATTTTTGCAAGAATTACATTAGTTTGTCCACAGATTATCTTCTTACTTGCTTTTGAGTCTCACCATTCTGCGAATCCTAAAGTTAGTAAATAGTCCTCTACCGCGCATGCTGAATGTATTCCTCAACTAGCAAAGCACTGAATGATTGCACTTGAGATTTATGATCTCGAACACCGATTCCTCCTGCTGCAAATACAATGACACTTATGTCCCCTTTCGATTGCCACATTTAGTTTTCTTTTGATCGATCAGCAGTGAGAATTTAACCTGCAACCTATGGGTTGGGAGTTCAACCCCTGGCCAACTGGGCTAATGCCAGTTGGTTTAAAAAATTAATTCCATAAGCAACACTCATCTTGTATTTCGCTGACTTCTCTACAGAGCAGATTTTAGCAATGCTTGGCTAGCTGCTTAATTTCTAATACAATATATCTTTTTCAAGAAAAGAAAGAAAAAAAAAAACTAATCTTGTATTTATATTTATTAGAAATGAAAAAGAAAAAAATAGTAAATCTTGTAATCAATATATTCTTTGCAGGTAATTTGGTTAAGAATGGCGGGTTTGAATATGGTCCACATGTCTTCCAGGAATTATCAACGGGAGTCCTCATCCCTCCTAAACAGGAAGACGAGGTCTCTCCACTCCCAGGTTGGATCATTGAGTCGTTGAAAGCCATCCGTTACGTGGACTCGAAGCACTCAATGGTTCCATATGGACTCGCTGCAGTCGAGTTAGCTGCAGGAAGGGAAAGTTCAATTGCTCAGATTCTACGAACAACCCCTAAGAAACTATATAAACTTAAGTTTACACTTGGAGACGCTAAAAATTCGTGTCATGGTGAGATGATGGTCGAAGCATTTGCTGGCACGGAATCACTGCAAGCTAAGTTCAGTTCGACCGGGAAGGGTCACTTCAAGACTGTCAGTTTCAAATTCAGAGCTACTTCAGCACGAACAAGAATAAGTTTCTATAGTAGCTTTTACCATACAAAGCTTGATGACTTTGGTCATCTTTGTGGCCCTGTGTTGGATCAAGTTAGAGTTTTTGCTGTCTCGAGTTAGTTCAATTAGTCTAGTTAACTATTTCTTGTCACTATAAGAATAGTGGCTACAGCTTTTCATCATAAGCCTTTGATTAATAGAGCCAGTTTCCTAGTTATGCAAAACCCAGGTTGTATTCTTTTTTTTTTTTTTTTTTTTTTTTTTTGCTGAATCTAAAAATCCAGGTTGTACTGTGTGACATTAACCATCCTTAACGCGAAAGATCTCTAGCTGATGGTAATAAAGATTCTTAACGCGAAAGATCTCTAGCTGATGGTAATAAAGATTCTTAAGGTATGTATCAGAGATTATACGATTAAGCGGAAGCGGGTATCGGTTCATACCTTGAACTTGAGCTCTGGACAAACAAGGAACAGCAGCAGCAACAGCAACGATCCAACACGACGATTAGCAGGTACTACAATCACCAATGATGAGCACAAGCTTGTTTCACATGCTAAGAACTTAAAACCTTTTTCTCCTAATGGTAACTCTCTTTAGGGTTAGAGTTACCACTTTTCTTATGGTAAACTTATGTGTGATATTGGTGGAATCACGTAACCCTTTACACATATGCTAGAGATGTTTATATAGGTTCCAAACCCTAAGGAATATGGAACCCTACCGGGCTTGCCACATACAATATGGGCGACCATATTCGGATCCAACCCGAATATCTAACATCTCCCACTCGCACATAGTGTGTGTGGATTGTACCAGAAGAAAGAAAAGTTCATATTAGTAAATAGCCCGTGCGACCGTCGAGGTACCCGCATTTTGGGAGCTCCATACTAACAGCTCAATATGAGACAGCATAGAGACATCAACCCTTTAAAAAAATGTTTGTATCTCGTAGTATCCTAGGTCCATCAATATCTCATTGGTCTAGACTACTCTGATCCCTCGTAGAGCTAGTCTAACCCTCATGCTAGCTTATTGTAAATACATTCACACTTGTGTTGCAACTCCAGCAAGGAAACCCAAGTCGTCGACTGTGAATATAAAACATTCATGAGTTTGATGACCTTCCTTTCTCCCTATTGTCATGAAGTTTCAGAATCAACTGCTTTCCCAGATATGTACCCTTTAAGCCGGATCATCCATGGCCACAGGACACATACTAAAGTAGCAATCGTCGAATCTTTACTTAATAACAAAGTCAAAAGTCGTAAGGTTACTTGTGTATAATCTAATTATCATACGGACTCACATGGTGAGAAAAGCAGGGAACGATTTTCGCACCTACGTAGTGGTCGCAAGCACGCATAATATGAAAATGCGCTAGAGTGGAGTTTTACTTGACTAAACAAGTATATGTCACAAACTCTTACACTCTACAAATCTTGACTTAGTCGCAACTCTTGCGCCTAATCCGAAATTTCTAACTGCTCGCTTTCAACAAGCGTCGTGGAAGAGATTTCTTATTTGGCTATTTTTTAAGGTATGATGAACAGTATGTACATTCATCATCGATCTTCACTATATAGATCTCATCTTGGTATTGCCAAGGTGATGCATCATCTCATCTTTGCTCGCTCTCCTTAGCGCCAAAAGGTGACTGCTTATGTGAGTAAGCCAGTCCATACCAGGTGACATATTAATCAAGTTTTGACATAATGCATTCTCTATGCACTAATATCAGCGTGTATATCCATGCCCATAAGTAAATAATCAATCATAACAATGAACCATTATCAAATTGTATTGATTATTAATAAATATCCATAAAACATATGCATCTACGATCATCATGTCTTAGAAAAATAAATAAATAAATAGACATCCATTACCACCTACGTAAACCTAACGCCCTAACATGAGACATGAAAACATCTCTTGGTATAGGTTTAGTAAGGGGATCAACTATCATCAATTTTGTAGGCATGTACTCCAAAACTATTTCTTTCTTCGCAAGAGAAGCTCTAATAAAGCAACACCTCCTATCAATGTGCTTAGTCTTTCCATGGTACTTTGGGTCTTTTGCATAAGCAATCATTGATGTGCTATCGGTGTGAATTTTCACCGCATCGCAGCGTGAGTGACAAATTCAAAACTCTCAAAGAACCTCCTTAACCAATTAGATTCTTGTACTGCAGCTTGACAAGCTACAAACTCGATTCCATTGAAGACATAGCGACAATTGATCAAGTTTCTTACTACTCCATGTGATGGCCCCGCCATTTAGCAAGAAAGCATACCCCGATGTGCATTTTTGCCCTCCCATTTCGCCATTCCAGCTTAGCATCACAATAACCACCGAGACGTAGATCTCGAACCCTTGTAGCATAGCATGAGGTCGCTCGTCCCTTTGAGATACCTTAGTATCCTCTTAACCGCTTGCCGTGCTCAAAACCATGATTCGACTGGTACCGACTAACTAATCCAATAGCATAGCATATGTCAGGCCGAGTACACATCATAGCATACATCAGGCTCCCAATTGCGTTGGAATAGGGTACCCGCGACATCCTGTCTTTCTCTTTAGGGTATTAGGGCACATCTTAAAGCTTAAGTTCTGACCTTTAGCAACTGGTGTGTCTATGGGCTTGCAATCTTTCATGTGAAATCGCTCAAGAACCCTTTTAATGTACGTCTCTTGTGACATACCCAAAAATCTCTTTGAACGATCTCTAAGGATCTTAATCCCGAGCACATAACTTGCTTCTCCCATGTCCTTCATCTCAAAAGTTGAGGACAACCACTCTTTGTGGCGACAACAATTTCCATGTTACTTCCAGCTATAAGGATATCATCAACATATAAGGACAGGATAAGGAAACCTTTATCGGACCATTTAACGTACACACAATGGTCTTCCTCTATCATCGTAAACCCATTGGAAACAATGGTTCGATCAAATTTTAAATACCATTGTCTAGATGATTGTTTTAGGCCATAAATAGATTTTTGGAGCTTGCAAACTTTGCGCTCTTGACCTTTAATCACGAATCCCTCTGGTTGCTCCATGTAAATTTCCTCATCTAGTTCTCCATTGAGAAATGCAGTTTTAACATCCATTTGATGAAGTTCCAAATCCATATGTGCGACAATAGCAAGCATAAGGCGTATCGAGGCAATTCTCACCACAGGGGAGAAAGTTTCCTCGTAGTCAACACCCTCCTGTTGGGTGTAACCTTTCGCCACAAGGCGAGCCCTATATCTTTCATCTAAACCATCCGCATTGCGTTTGACTTTGAAAACCCATTTGTTTCCAATAGCCTTGCACCCTTCTGGGAGGTCAACGTATTGCCACACACCATTTATCCTCATTGATTCTATCTCTTCTTCCTGTGCAATAATCCATTTTTCCCTTTTAGGAGATGACATAGCCTCTTTGAAATTCTTAGGCTCTGCGTCATCATGTGAGCAAACCATGAAACTTTCCCCCTCAATCTGAAAACGACGACGAGGGACTTTTCCACGTTCACTTCTCCGAGATTGGGGTTCCTAATTCGATGGAGCCAATCCATTATCAGGTGGAACACTCCCACTTTCCCTAGGAGAACGAGAAATTTCTTCGCTATTCTCAACTAGACGAATTGGTGTGTCTTCCATTGACTCTTCCACCTCAAAGAGGCTAAGTTCTCCCCCTACCTCGTTCCTTCTAGGAAAATCCTGTTCAAGGAAATCTGCATCACGTGACTCAATCTCAGTTACACTTTCATCAGGATGCTCACCAATGAACACATGGCCTTTTGAGTGATCAGAATATCTGATAAAGATACACTTTTTCGCTCGAGGGCCCATCTTCCCATACCGATTAGAACTGTTGTGTACATAAGCAGCTGAACCCCATGGTCGCAAATTACCCAATTCAGGTTTTCTGCCGGTCCATAATTCATATGGGGTGGAAGGCACTGACTTCGAAGGCACACGATTAAGGACATAGGCAGCAGTCAGTAACGCATCTCCCCAAAAAGAAATAAGAAGATGAGCTTGCGCCATTATTGACCTAACCATGTCTAACAAAGTACGATTCCTTCTCTCTGCTACACCATTTTGTTGCGGAGTACCAGGAATAGTCAATTATCTCAGGATCCCTTTTTCCTCACAATACCCCTTGAATAGGTCAGATAGATACTCGCGGCCACGGTCAGTTCTGAGATCCTTAATGCTCTTATTTAATTGATTTTCCACTTCGCATACATAACGTCTAAAGCATTCCAATGCTTCTGACTTGTGGGATATCAAGTAAATATGACCATATCGCGTAAAGTCATCTATGAAAGTGATGAAATAAGAGGCTCCATGTCTTGCCTTAACGTTCATTGGGCCACATATATCAGAATGAATTAATTGCAAAGGCTCAGAGGCCCTTTTGGCTGTCCCGGACGGTTTTCTAATGGCTTTACCTGCAAGACAATGTTCACAGGTAGGCAAGGAGACTTTAGCGATGGGGCCTAAAAGACCTTCTCTAGCTAACCTAGTCATCCTTTCTTGCCCTATATGACCTAATCTAGCATGCCAAATCACAGAATCATTATTAACATCCGAGGAAGACGCAACTAATGAAATAGATTTATTAGCATCATAAGAACTAGAATTGTCAATATCCAAAACCATAAAACCATCCGACATAAAACCAAAACCATAAAACTCAGTTGCCAAGCAAATCTTAACAGAATTACCCTCAAAAAGAAAACTAAAGCCTAGACGCAACATACTATTAACTGAAACTAAATTTCGTCGAATATCTGGAGCATAAAGTACATCATGGAGGATTATCGTGCGCCCTTGTCGCAGATTTAGCATATAGGTACCGATGCCAAGTACTTCTATGCTAGTTGTGTTCCCCATATAAACTCTCATGCTCCCAGCAGGAACTCGACGATAATCTAGGAACCCTTCTCGGTCCCTCGCTACATGGTCGGTTGCTCCCGAATCTACAACCCACAAATGAGGAGAATGAGCAACTAATGCTCGATTAGAAACAAAACATTCATAGCGAGGAAGAGGTTCAGAAATTACCTTCTTTGGCTCAGTGCATTCACGAGCAAAGTGTCCTTTCTTATCACAAGTTAAAACATTTCATCTCTCGCTTTGTCTTTCTTACCAAAGACGCTTGCCTCTTTTGCGCTTAGGAGCGTTGGTAGTGGACGACCCGGATCCATCACGAGGATTCTTAGCGTAAGAACCCTTACCCGTCTTGCGCTTAGACCCATTAGTCTTATGCGAAATGTAGTTCAAGAAATAAAAGAATCGCGGGTCTTAGCTGCTTCCAAGCGCTCGACTTCTAGTTCCACACGACGAGAAATATCCTCAAAAGTGCGGACATTATCATTATGTGTCATGTTTTGCTTCATCTGTTCCCAAGAGTTAGGTAACGAACGAATAACAGCTTGTACCTGTTGTTCATCTGTCAAGTGATGACCTGCAGCCTCAAGTTCGCGTATCATTGACGACATTGTCCTCAAATGTTGCTTCATTATAACATTCGGCTTCTTTTGACAAGTGTCAAACTTCATAGTTAAAGTGCGCAACTTAGCCACAGAGGTAACTCCAAATTTCTGCCTAACTGCCTCTAGCATGTCATGAGCAAACTGGTGGTTCTCAAACTCCCCAATGAGATCATTGTGCATTGAGCTCAGGATCATATGACGAGCACTGCGATCCTTCTTAATCCATTCCTGGTAAGCCTCGAGGTTGCGACGGTGTTGAATCGTCGTACCCTCCTCAAAGCCGAGGCATCACATGCTCAGTTATTTCCTGCAGCCCATCATCATTCAAGAGAAAAACGATCTTTCGGCGCCAAATGTTATAGTTGTCGCCATCAAGTTTTTCACCCTTGTTCAAATCAACAATGATGTTCTTGGAAGCCATTTAGTCTAACATAGCATGCGAAAAATAAGAAAAGGATATTAAACTTATGGCACTATACACATTCAAAATAACTTTGCTGCATTAATCTAAATAAATAGTAAAATAACATTACAAGTCGCAAGATCGAAAAATCTTTAAACTCCTAATCATCTCTCGCGCCACAAGTAATATTTTCTACATCTATTTAATATATGCGCAAGTTAATGGTTTTTGGGAATTAAACAAACTCAACCAAACAACCTCCCACTCAATTGTTTTAACATGTTATTCAATCAAGATTATAATTCAACCAAACATGTTATCAAACCATAATGATTATCTAATCAAAATCAACATGTTATCTAGACATACAAATCAGCAAGATATGAATTCAATCCAGCACCATACATGTTGTATATCAAAGAAATTAGACAATCACAACATAGAACCATTCACATGTTATCATGGATAAAATGATTAACCATATAATTTCAAAGAAACTCTATCATGTGAATCTTATTAGCAACTGAAAATAGTTTTATTGAATTCGGAGCGTCGAAAAACCTTAGGGTACCAAAATTAGAGTTGATCCGACAACCACAACATAGAGAAAAATGAAAAACAAATAACCCGGTCTGAACCGCGAACCGAACCGAACCACTGGTCAGGAAAGCGAACCGAACCGTGAACCGAACCATCGACCTGAACCGCGAGCTGACCCGCCGGTCTGGCCTGTACCGCGATCTGACCCACCGAGCTAGACCGCGAGCTGACCCGCCGGTCTGGGTTGGACCGCGAGCTGACCCACTGGTCCGAACCGCGGGCTGAACCGCCGATCCTGGACCGAGTTAACTCGCCGATTTTTAAACAGTGTAACTCTCCGATTGTGAACAGTGTTGACTCGGTTCATCGTTCATCGTCTTCTCTAAAATTCCAGCAGCGTACGCACGCGCATGACCAACTTTGGGAGACCATATCTCACTCATACGAGCTCCGATTCAAGCAAATAATATGTCAAAAGAAAGCTCTCAGAGAGCACTATCTATCTACATTAATTTTAATTAACATGGATCGACATATATACATCAAAACAATCATCAAACCACTGCTCACAAACATGATATAAAACTAGGGTTTTTGCAATATCTTTCAAACCACACGTTCAAACGATACAAAACTTTCCAGGAGATCATTTGAATCAATAATGAACATACCAAATTAAATATTTCACAATAAAATACCCTTATCAAGATCCGAAATATTTATACATCCATTAATGGTTTTTAACCCAAAAAAAAAAACAAGAACCCTAATCAGGATACTATCATGTTATCAGCAACTTTCAAGCATACAAAGCATGTTATATCAGAGAACGCAGCAAACCAATAGCTCATGATACCAATATCAGAGATTATACGATTAAGCGGAAGCGGGTATCGGTTCATACCTTGAACTTGAGCTCTGGACAAACAAGGAACAAGCAAAGAAGAACAAAGAACGATCCAACACGACGATTAGCAGGTACTACAATCACCAATGATGAGCACAAGCTTGTTTCACAGGCTAAGAACTTAAAACCTTTTTCTCCTAATGGTAACTCTCTTTAGGGTTAGAGTTACCACTTTTCTTATGGTAAACTTATGTGTGATATTGGTGGAATCACGTAACCCTTTACACATATGCTAGAGATGTTTATATAGGTTCCAAACCCTAAGGAATATGGAACCCTACCGGGCTTGCCACATACAATATGGGTGACCATATTCGGATCCAACCCGAATATCTAACGGTATGTTTGGAAGTAGTAATTTTTGCGGGAATCTCTTGTATCCTAAGCACAAAATAGTTCATTTATTTTCTTCTTCAAAAAACTAACGCATCAATTTGCACACCTGAGGAAAATGATTTATAGCATTTAGCCTGTTTGGCAACCCCCTCAGAAGTTGCTTTTTTGCTTTTATAAGCCAATAAGCAGAAAGTTAGGTTGGGTAGCTGAAATATATTGACTTATGGAAGTAACTTATAAGTCAAAAAGAAGCTCCGTGGAGAAGCAAAAAAATTTGGCTTTCCACTTCTGCAAGAAGTAGCTTCTGGGGGACCCTCTCTCTTTTTTATTGGTTTCTACCCATTCATCTCTAGCAGAAAACTTTTCTTCTTCCCATCTTCTTTCTCTCTTTCCTCTAGCAGAAAACTTCATTTTTAAGAGAATGAATTTCCAAATCTCATATTAATTTTGTCATTTTACTGGTAGTCGTTGTATTTATCTTACAATCTTTTCTTACAAGATTCTAACATTTTTGTTGACTTATAGAAATTTGGATTTGATTTCGAACCCTAATTAAGCGATAAGTTGATGTCGTCGCCATAAAAATCAATGGGTTGATCGATCAAAAAAAAAAATCAATGGGTTTGGGAAAATTACGACAATCAAACTAACAATTCCATTGTTTCTATACTAGTACTTGCAGTAAACAACAAAGAAAAGATTGAAAGTGAACGAGAGATGGAATGGGAACAGTGGAGAAGAAGAATGATGCTACAACATTTTAATTGATTGTTTAAAGATTTGAAAATGAGGTTAGTTGTCATATATGATGACAATAATTTACTTAATTGCATACTTATTTAGATTATTGATCTTTAATTTAGATAAAGTAGTGAAGACAGTTAATTGTGGTTGAACCAATCCATTATACTGCCTGCTCCTAATCTAAACAAGTAACTCACTGGGATGATTTTTGAACCAACTGTGCTAATCAAACTAAGTAGCTCCTAACCAAACCAAACTGTGCTAGCTAGGGCCAGGTTGAGTAATTTGAACAGCCTTGCTTGAACCTAAGGCATTTGAAGCCCGGTGATGTTTAATATGAAAAAAAAATATCGGTACTACTGAAATTAGTCAACTGCCTATGTTTGGCATGAAGAACTTCGGTGAGCTTGTTAATGAATGGATGATTTACAAGCAATGTCCAATATGAGTAGTTCATTCGGTAGTTAAAGTTGGTTATGGTGATTTGAGTGTGTTGGGGTTTATCCAAATTGGGGATTTGTTATGTCTTTAGCGTAATGCTGATTCTAATGTGTCGAATACTTCACCATATTGATGTATAATTTTCAGTGATTTTACTATGATATGATAATGAATGAACCTTGTCAAGACTCAGACTTTAATCCTTATTTTGTAACCTACACTTCAGTTCCAGCTTGCCTTAGTGATTCTATAGCTTCCCGTATTGATTACACCTTGTTGCAGCTTATCTTCGTATGGGATTTGTTTGAGTAAGTGCACAAATGAGTTTCAGTTGCATTATGTAATTGCAAAATAAGGGATTTGGTTATTACACTATTAAACATTAGAGTGTCTTCCGATCACTATCAAACTCATGCAACCCAAAAGAATGAAACCTGACTGCCCACAAGGTGGGATTTGTTAATCGTAAAATGTCTGTAAGTTGCATTGGAGCATGTTCATATTCATTCTGTTTACCTATTAATGCAACAGAACATAACTGAAAGAAAGAATGAACATGTTGCTTTCTTAACTTTAATATCAGTGGCTAACTGGCTATCTTTTTGATCAACTGCAGGTGAATTTCGTCAGTGGTTCCATCACTGGTTCAAAGGTACATTGAATTTTGTTGGTTGATCACACCAACTAATACAAAACCTCCGAGAAAGAGGTCATTTTACCAGAAGATCTTCACAAAGGGCTACCTGGATATACACACAACACAATCTTCTTCCCTTGTTATCGTTAAATTTGGATGGTTGATATATTTTGCATTGTATTCCATGAACTTATAATACAGTAGTTACACAATAATGAACATATTTTGACTTCTACTCTTGTTATGTTGCCAAACTTGCTTTTTGACTTTTTAACTTATAAGTCAGGCAGTTGCCAAACTAACTTATCCGCCTTTTAGCTTCTGAGAAGTCCAGAAGCACTTCTTGCTTCAGCTAGGTTTTTTTTTTTTTTTTTCTTGATGGCTGATGCCCTAGACTAGTGGTCCCTAGACTACATCCTAAGGCCTCTTCCTATGCACATGCCAAAAAAATGGTGTTTGGCATGCCAGGTGGCATGCCAAACCATTTGCGCCACTATGGGGAAACCGCTGAGCGATCGAATCCCTAGCGAGCGATAATCATAATATCTCCAGAGATAAATTCTTTATCATTGGCGATAATGTCAATATCGCTCGCTAAAAATAATAACGTTGGCGATACAATGGTTATCGCCAAGTAGATTCTGCAACGGCTAGTTCCCCCTATGGTTCCTATATATACGCCATTTTACCTCGACAGAAAACTCACACCTGCTTCTAAAGATATTACTCCTTTATTCTCAATTTTAAGCTTCACAATGTCGAGATCCAATAAAGAAAGGGATATTATTATGAATAGGTTTAGGTTACAGCAAGAAAGTTATCGTATGAGGTTGCAAGAAATTGACGAAGAGGAAGCTGAAGATGAGAAACTAATCGAAACTTAGATGCTTGTACATACGAGTCAAATACCAAGAGTTCCAGAGCCCAAAGAAGTATTATCAAGAAGATATACGTATCGAGGGAGGGAATTTTACCATCAGAAGCTCATGCACGATTATTTTCTTCCCAATTATGTGTACTCTGATCGAGATTTTCAAGGTCGATTCCGCATGCCTCGTCATCTGGTGAAAAAGATTATTGAAGAGCTTTGTCGAGTGGAACCTCAATTCAATTATCAGTTTGATGCACTGAATATTAGAGGTCATAGTCCCGAACAAAAATTTACTTCGGCTTTAAGGATTCTAGGTTATGGCACTCCAGCGGATGCGAATGATGAGTACCTTCGTATGGGTAAAACAACTTCTTACACTTACCTTTCATTGTTCTCGTGAAGTAATGATTAATCATTTTGGTCCAACATATTTACGAAAACCAACCGACGAAGATGTTAGACAAATATTAAGGAGAATGAGGAAAGGGGATTCCCAGGAATGCTAGGTAGTCTCGATTGTATGCATTGGGTATGGCATGGATGCCCTGTTTATTGGGCTGGTCAATATAAAGGTCATTATCCAAAACCAACAGTTATCCTAGAAGCTGCTGCTTCTTACGATTGTGGATATGGGACGCTTTTTTTGGTCTTCCGGGTTCACAAAATGATATTAATGTTTTGCACAAGTCGCCTCTGTTTGAAGATTTTAAGTATGGAATTTCTCCATCTGTCCGTTTCATGATCAACGGCCATCAGTACACTCATGGCTATTATCTTGCGGATGGTATCTACCTAAAATGGTCCACCTTGGTTCAATGCTACCGTCAGCCTCCTGCTGGTGCATTTGGCCGTTCATACCGATATTTTAACGATGCCCAAATGGCACTGAGGAAGGATGTGGAACGCGCTTTTGGAATTTTAAAGAGGAAGTTCGCTATCATTTGTGGCCCATATCGTGGGTTGAGTCCTCGTGAAATGCACAAGACTATGCTCACTTGCATAATTCTTCATAACATGGTAATTCAGGAAACCATGCGTGATTCGGATTGGATTAACTACGTTGATGAAGATTTGAGGCCGGAGATTCGACTTGAAAGAGGCCTCCCTGCAATGAATTATGGTCAAATGACTAACTACATTCAGAACTGTAATTTGTATGACCAGTTAAGAGATGATCTGAGATTGAATCTTTGGGCAGAGCATGGAAGATGATTTTATGTATTTTTCTTAATGTTTTAGCTTCAGTTTAAGTTATGTTATGTATTGTTATTTTTCTAATTAATAAACTTCAATATTTCATTTCAAACTAATATTAATTGGAATGCATAACAACATATCAAATTAAAACTTAAACTAAAACATTAAAACTTAAACTCTACATTAAACTAGTACATTAATCATTTAGAGGAATTATTTCATCAAACTCATCATCAGTTCCATCATCATCATCTTCTTCATCACGGTTGTTAGTAAATCCAGCTTGCTTTTCAATCTGTGCTTGAATCCTGTCAAATTCGATTTGCCATACATGTTTTTGTTGGGCGTTCATAATTGAGGTGTTAGCTTGAAAAATGTTATGCTTGTCATAGTCAAACTGGAATTTTCTTGAGAAAGACGACTTTTCTTACTCTCTCGGTTTTGAATTTTCCTTTGAATGGATCTTTCCTTCGCGATGGTCTTTTGATAATCCATAAACTCCGCCATGTTAAATCCTACGGAACTCCATCCTTCTTGAGCTAATTTTCTAGCCAGTTTTGCCCGATTCCTCCCTGGAAGTTTTCCCTTATTATTACCATCAACATAATTATTAAAACTACGTTGGAATTTGAGCTTGTAGGGGTATCTGGTGAAGAATTTGACGGACCTTGTGAAAATGGTGAAGAATTTGGTGTTGAGGGAGAAGAATTATATGGTGACTTTTCAGGCACTATTTGATTATTTGCTAAGTAATCGGGATTATATTTGTTCAAACCCTTCAAAATATGATAACAACTTTCAAAGCAAACTGTTTACCATGTTTTCGTTGCGAATCTGCACGAACCTCTCTTTCAAAATCAACATCACCGACCACTGTCCTTTCCTTTTCTCTTGGCTTGCATTATCAATGCAACATAAGCGCTACTTCCTGATGATTACAATGAAGTGTTCTCGACAATCCTTTTGCATCACGACCATTG
Organism: Papaver armeniacum; assembly: GCA_023531295.1. Lineage (NCBI taxonomy): Eukaryota > Viridiplantae > Streptophyta > Magnoliopsida > Ranunculales > Papaveraceae > Papaver > Papaver armeniacum. The sequence goes on along the minus strand of JAJJWW010003564.1, from coordinate 136,946 downwards.
ATGTTCGTGGTTTGTTCTTCATATTTTTGAAATATATTATCCCACATGGTGTTACCATGTTGGTGTGCACCACCGATACAATCTTGGGTAAAAAAACATAATTACGACAAATACATTCATCTTCTATCATGGTGTATTTTGCACCACGGACTCGGTTCTTCTTACCTTTGCCTTGAGTTTGTGCTTGTGAATCCATTTTACAAGAAAATATAATTGTAGAGGAGTTGTGATAGTTTTAGATTTGAAAAAGATTGAGAAATTAAGAAATTCTAGAGAGATTTAGAATTTTTGGTGTGAGTTCATATGAGTTTGAAATCAGGTATTTATAGAGGGGGGAAATTGTAGCCGTTAGATGATGATATGGTCAGCGATTATCATAGTATCGAGCGATAGCTTGACTGTCGCTGTCGAGTGAATGACCATCGAACGATTTTTTGACCATCGAGCGACCAAGACTCTATCGCTCGCTGGAAACTCTGTCGTGTATGCCTATATGCCAGGAAAAACATATTGGCATATGAGTTTGGCAGTTTGGCATACCCATAGTGGGTGCATATATGCCAAATACCATATTTTGGCATGTGCATAGGAAGAGGCCTAACTCCATAAATTGGAGTGGATTTCAGCAATTATAGGGTTCGAACCCCTACCTCCGCAGTGGGAGGGAGCATGCCAACCACCATACCACTTGGTGAATCTATCAAACCAAATATTCAGCAAACACAGTAAATTACCAACTTTAAAATACTTCGTGCCCAGATTCTTATTTGTCACAAGTTGATTCACAGTTTCAACTGAGTAGTGGCTTGCGGAAACTAACCATGTCCCACCCACTCCCTGAGATTTATTGCAAATTTGCAACATAAAAATCTTAAACGTTTTTTGAGAAACTTAACGCGTGCCCAAAAATCATCTGGTATTTTTTTTTAATAGGAAAGAACATACATTATCACTTAAACTAGATTTTAAATTACATATAAGGAGTATTTCATGAGATCTCCAAACTCGTGAGCGGAGACTCGATCCGCTGACCTCCCACTGAGAGTCAGGCTCCTGGCCAACTAGGCTAACCCCTGATGGTTTAAAAAAAAAAATCATCTGGTATCAGCAGTATGTAATTTTATTTCTTTCCTAAAAATAAAAAGTTTTGGTAGATGGCCATGTCTTTTATATAATGACTAGGGCTTGGCACGGGTATAGATTTTTATTTGGTTATACATTTTTCGATGTTTATATATTATATATAATATTTATTAATTGTCGAATTCACCGTTCTCATCATTACAAAAGTAAAGGAAAAACCGAGGGATATTTCTATTCTTCGGTCCAAAAATCTTTTCTCATGTCCTCATATATAATTCCTTTACACTTTGACATTCTCCCAAATAATACATCTTCCTGCGCGAGTTGTATCCTCGAGCCAACCATGAAATTATATCGGAATTTATTTTAACATACTCTTTACCCCTGGAAAAAAAAAACAATGTTATTTGATATGTTTTATAGTTTACAAAGATATCTTTTCGATAATTTGAAATGGTATTGTCCTTATGCATCTCCCTCAATTTAGTGACCGGACATGACCAAAACATTAAACTATGTAGTTGTTGATGGTGGTTTTTAGTTCAGAGCTAAAATTGTGAAACCCTGTATTTAATGTGCCGTCATTCTGCAAAGATACTGAGCCATTTAAAAGTGATGAGTGCTCAAACCTCTTCACTTATATATGTATTGAGAAATTCAGTATATTTATATGAAATTATATATAAAATTCACTCAGAATGGTGCATATAGCAACAATCTCAAATATTCTATGAATTTTATTTTCCACCAACATTATTTACTAATGCATTACCTGTCTAGTATTTTCCTATGCTATGTTCCCCAGCAGAACTCTCAATATTGGCATGACATGACGATTAATGTTCACTCGCAGTGGAGTAGCACGAATCTCCCGAAGTGTAAGTATTGAGACTCGCATGAAAACACTTGCACATGCTACACTACCCTCTGATAAAGAGATTTCGTGTCAACGCGCTTTTTAATTAAAAGTTAGCACGATCGACGCGCTTAAATTCCTTAAGGAAAATCTAGACTGTCCATGTCAGTCTTAAAGAACAATCGCGGCCACAAGATTTGGCCACACAATTCAACAAGCTTAGCCTCTTCCTAGCGAAACTAGGCAACCTCCATAATGACCACCGGCGGGCCCACTAGTATCCTAGACGATCGGATTCCTTTTAGTTCACACGCAACGCCTCCAAACGTTAACCAAAACATGGGTGATCGCGCTGTTGAAAGAAAGTTCAATAGAGCTAAGACCGACCATAACGGTCTCAAATTCATCCCATCCGCCCAACTTAGCTAGCCTAGTTGGACGTTCTAGATCTTCCTTCGAATTATCAAAGAGGTGCTGACGCGTTCACCAGCAACCCAGCTCCATACCTGGTTGATCGAACTACACATAGCAATCCAAGAGCGCGTCAAACCGTTTGCCCAAAGTAGGGCGATCGCGCGCTCTTTAAACCCTAAATTGAGTCAGCGACATTACACAACTGTCGCAAATCGATCATGGCCGCCCATCTTCGCCAGCCTAGTCGGACGACCTAGATCCAATTTCAGGCGGCCAATGAGATGCTGGAAAGCTCGCCGGCAACCCATATTTATGTATACTCAATCGACTTGTCCAAATCAGTGACAAACACCCAAAACTGTTTGGCCAAAGGTAGGTTGGCCACACGGCTTTAAACCCCAAAAATCAATCAGCGGCAATGTACAACTATCGCAAATCATCTTGTCCATCCAACTTCGCTAGCCTAGTCGGATGGTTTAGATTCATTTCTAGGAGGCCGACAGGGTAATACCGCGATCACCGGCCATTTCCCCTCCAGAGGGAGCAATCGACCAAGTGGTAGCTCACCCATAAGGCTCTCAAACGACCTCCCAAAGGTGGCCGGTCACGCTACCTTTTTAAGATGTTCAATTCGCTACTAATTTGAACGAGCTCTAAAACAACGATGCTTCTTACACATCGATTATTTTTAGCAGCTTGTTTAAAAGCGATGCTTCATGTGCATCGATTATGAACGGTGTTTTATAAATATTGATTCCACAAATAAATTTTGTTATTTGACTTAAAAGTTTGGATGGGGAAAAACAGTTCGTCGGTTTTTTGGGAAGTGGATAGACGAGTGTGCTGTCGAGACTCCTCGACCGGGCGAAATGTTAATCCTCACACAGATGCACCGCTGCAAAGGGGGTGCTTAGATTCGGGAAATCAATCTGTATGACTCCTCCCTAAACTAAGAAAATGGCCATTCCAGAGTCAATTCGGCCGCAAAGAGGGAGATGGGTTGATCTGTAGGAGGAAAGCTGAGGATTGTGTGGGATCAGTGATGATCAAGGATTGTGGGTGTGTTGAAGGTTTTTGCAATATTTCCGAACTGCTGAAGTTGAGTTCTGTGAATAAGTTTGTATCGAGTTGTTGACAGATAATGATAATGCCGATGATGATATTGTCCTCGATTAGGCTTATTTATATTGCAAGAATGATGAACCACTGATCCCTGTAAGTGTGACGGTTTCTTGAGTGAAATAATGGGAAAGTGGGAGATCGTGGTAAAGTCAGTTCCATGTCGTGTGGAGACTTGACTGATCGTGCACCCACTACTTTGCTAACTCCTTCAACCGTTGACACAACTTGCGCACATTTCTCGTCGTGGATGAATCCACATGCTGTAGGCCGCCAGACCAAAACCCTAGTTGTTATCCCCCAATTTGACGTGATTGATGTCTCACGAATCGTGGAGTCTGCATGACAGACGTGTATTTAGTTTGTCAGTAGTTGACTGATTAGGAAATGAGCCTAGGTTTTGCTGAATCGAGCATGTTTGACAAATGCTCAGTGATTCATGAACATTAATGTTGCTTGTTTGAGCAAATGTTGTAAATTCAACAAGTTGTTGAATATTGATGAGTTACTGAATATTTGATAATTGGGTCAATATTCTAGCAACTGAGCAAGTATTGCTCAATTCGACGAATTACTGAATATTCGAGAATTTTACGTGCAGTTGAGCAAGTATTGCTCAATTCGACGAAATATTTATTGGTGACGTAACCCTAAAATATTAAAATATTGGTAGACTACCAAACATTATATGATTAATTTGTGGATCAATATATAAATTTATTTAGTGTTTGAACTTGCTCAGAATAATGATTTGTTGAGCGTTTGTTCGAAAACCCTAATTGTGATGGATTGCTCATTATTCGACGAATTGATGAAAATAGGTCATGAGCCGAGGAGGGACCGATCACATGAGCCCATGGACGTCCATGTGATGCTCGATTGCTCGAGTGAGCATACACCAGGGTCCTCAGTTGGAGAGTTGGTGAAAGAATGATGATTAAAAGTTGGTTTCATCATTTATTGAATTACTGCTGGGTTCAACATTAGGCAAAAACCTAAGTATGAAAGATAGGGGACCGACCAAGAGAGCATGGGGCCGGCTCTTGGTGGTCACGGGACCAGCTGTTATCCGTTTGAGCAATCTCCAGGTTGGTTGGAGAGAGTTTGGGCCCAATACACGCAATTCAACAAATTAGGCCAGAATTATGAAAACATGTGGGACCGGCTTTGTGCAAGCCCTAGGAATAACCCTGGTAGGTCATTAAGGCATGTACGTGTTGCCATGGTGTCCATGTCTCCGTACTGAGAGTTTCAGTATTTTCTGATGTGCGTTCGAGCAACATTGTGAATTTTCAGAAGAGTTTTATCTTGACTGAAATTCTTGATTTCGTTGGAATGAGCATGTATGCTCAATTGATCAATATTTTATAAATATTAAAATAAGAATATTTTAACATTTAAAATTGTCGTGAGAGGGTAGCCGGTCACGTGACCATGTTGGCTCTTGAATTTTCATGATTTGAGCAAAATTTGAGAAATTATGAAGAAATCATGATTTTTGCTCAAACCAAGGAGTTTCATGAATTCGAGGAAAATAATAATTATAAAAGACTAGGGATTGCAGGGTGTGGGACCGGTCACGTCTAGGACATGGCCGGCCGGCCATGTTGCCCAGTCCCCACTCCTTTCCCTATTTTATAATATTATTTTTTCATGAATCCGTGATGCTATGGAAAATCCATGGGTTTTTGTTGAAACGGAGGAGTTTCATGAGTTTAGAAAATAATAATTATAAAAAGCTAGGGATTGTGAGGTGTGGGACCGGCCATGGCTTGGGCATGGCCGGCCGGCTATGTTGCCCGGTCCCGCACACCTTTCCCTATTTTATAATATTATTTCATGAATCCATGAAGTTATGGAGAATCCATGAATTTTGTTGAAACCAAGGAGTTTCATGAAATTGGGGAATAATTATTATAATAGGCTAAGGATTGTAAGGTGTGGGACCGGTCGGCCATGTTGCCCGGTCCCACACACTTTTTCTTATTTTATAATATTATTATTTTTTCATGAATCCATGAAGTTATGGAGAGTTCATGAATTTTGCAAAAACAAGGAAAGTTTCTAAAATCAAAGAGTTTTTCATGATTTCATGAAAATAACAAAATAGGGTAAAATAATGAAAGAAGCATTGGACCGGCCACGACTAGGGCATGGCCGGCCGGCCTGTGGGCCCGACCCCTGGGCGCTCCTTATTATTATTTTATTAATATTTGTTGTTTTCTCTTGTTTTGCGTAGGATTCCTCATCTATTCATGTTTTTTGATGCTCGTTCGTGTATCCGGGTGCTCAGTCATGCATCATTGTCGAGTACACTTACACCATTTTTCGTGGGGCTTACTCAGGGATGGTCCAGATGCCCGGTTGTTGAGTATTTTATTGCTAATCCATGAAATTCAGTGTAACATAATTCATGAAACGAGACAATAAAATAAGTAGTTATTTATTATCAATTCATAGGATCAACTGCGGATACGACCATGAACTCGGAATAATAAAATAGGCATTACCATTCCATGGGATCGTGAATTCGACCATAGAATCGGAGTAATAAAATTACCTATTACCATTCCATGAGATTAGCAGTTAATTCGATCATGAAATCGGAGTAACGAGATAAATTGTTGTTGCCATTCCATGAGATCAGGCCGTGGATTCAATCATGGAATCGGAGCAATTGTTATTGCCATTCCATGGGATCATGCCGTGGATTCGACCATGGAATATGAGCAATAATAGATTATTCTGGGAATTCAGTGGTGAATGTCACGACAGAATTAATCTATGTACATAGTCAGGAGACGGCTAATCCTGAGGGTGCTCTCAGACACTACGGAGAACACCCGAGTCTATACACGTCGCTCTACATAGTCAGGATCAGTGAGTATCATTGTCCTGAAGGCGTTGTTGCTCTCAATCTGACGGATAACCGCCCAATCGTTCTTCTATGCAGAGGTGGGTCACTCTCCTATAGTCAGGGAACAATGAGTATCACCGACGTCCTGAAGGCGTTAAGCCCTCTCAACAAACAATTATGTAGGAGGACCGCCCAATTCTATTATTCTACATAGAGGTCATAATGAAATGTCAGGGATCGAACGCTCAGCTAGTGGAGGCTTTTCGAAAGACATATTCATCATGGCTTCGTAAAATATGAATCGTCACATGCCTGAAGCCGTATCAGAAACATGCAGTATCATGATTTTACGGATTTTACCTTTGTTGAAAATCCACCATCAACATTAAGTCCCCTGTTTAGTGAGGGACATTTATGTTCCGCGGTAAGCATTCGATGGTGATTTTCAGTCGACGAGATCGTGGTTGAACTCAGTCTACAAAGGAAGTTTCAGAATTCTCGATTTGCTCCAATGGTGTCATGTACGAGCAAATGTGCGGTCGAGGACCCTGATAGTGTGATAGAGTGTTAGTTTGTGGACGTGGAGAGGTGAAGTGCTGCTGATTTGGTTAGCTAAAAGCCTAGTTTTGATCGATTTAGGATTTTCGGGCCCGAGCCCAAAAAAGGAAACTCGTGTTTTATTAGGTTTTGGAAATAAAATTAGTATAAAAGGTAAATAACCCTAAAAAATTTATTATTTGATCAATTGAGCACCTCCATCTCTTCATCACCTTCACGTGTGCAGCAGGGAGGGAAAAACAAACTCGCCGGAAAACCAGCGCCGATGACCGTCCGGCCAGTTTCCGACCGGCAACAGGTAAGTTCGAACTTCTACTTTTTTTTTTTTTGCTGTATGTTCTATGATTCATGAGTTGTTCACAAAACAAAAAATCCCTTAGTTGCAAGCATGCGTAGGATTTATGAAGAATTTTAGAAAACGTATGGATGCCCGTCTTTTCGTTAGTTTAGGAAACGAACAAAAATCCCTAATATGGAAGAGATACATAAAATTTTGCATGGACTTGACATGGTTGCAGTAGTAAAAGTATTCGTTTATTAGGTTTCATGAAAACCCAAGTTTTTTTTTGAAGCATGAACTTTGCAAATACTTTTGGAAACGTAGGTTTGTTCGTAAAAGTAACAAATAATAATCCTTAGAGTCAAAGGAATTTTGAAAAGACCTGGAGTTCATGATAAAGTTTATTTGTAAACTTTTAAAATTTATTTGGAACATGTGGATTTTTTACAAAAATAGAAAAGATCCTGGTTTCGTGACGGATGCTCGATTGAGCAAAAAGTTTTTTTTGTTTACGTGAGTTATTAACTCACGAAATTTTGGTATTTACGTGAGTTATTAGCTCACATAAATTTATTTTTTTTAAAAAAGAATACGTGATCTGTTCACGATTTGCCCCTTTTTTTAAAAAAAAGAAGAAAAGAAAATCAAGTTTTGATTCATGGGAAATCGTTGAAAGCAAACAATGCTTCCCTAAGTCGATGAATTCGTGGTGTATGTGCAAGTTTGGCGATTTTATAGTGTCTGTACACGTAAAAATCATCGAATATTCACATGAAAGGTTGTGTGAATTATTCATAGTTTCATGAAAAGTCAGTGTTGACTCTTGAATAATATGTTTTATGCTCGACTTTGCAGGTTTGAAAGAACGAACAAGTCTTGGGGTTTTACGCTGTTATCACTAAGTTCGTGAAATCGTAAATAGGTAAGAGTTCAGGATTACCAATTTTGCAGACGCTGATTGTGAGCATCGTAATTGTTTGATTGCTTTAATTCCATTGTACAGATGAAATTCGCGTGGAATGTTGCACTGTTTGGCAGAGATGACTCGATTCCGTAATGATGCTGAAAGCGACGTTTCCAGAGAAGACACTTCTAGAGATGGTGACTGCTCCATGGATGACGATTCTAGAACTTCTCAGGGGAATGAGGAAATTCCCAAACCCAAGAACATTCCAAACATCGAAGACAGATTCTTTGAACATTTGTTATAGTTGCAGGAAATCCTACAATACATCCCTCACAAGAATTCATAATATTCAACACATCTTTAAGATCAACAATCAATCTCTTTATTAATTGAGTTAGAAATTTTACAAGAAGGAAATTAAATCAAGAATATAATTGCTACTCTAGACTTTCTCTCCACTCTAAAAAGATCTATCCTTCTCTTAAGCCTGTTCGGCTCTTTATATAGGGCATTACATAGTGGATGACAGCTAAGCTGTCCTTTATTTTCGGATTTGGCTTGCGACATTATCGCAAGTGTATAAATGCTAAATCTCTCTAGGTCTTCACATCTTTCTCGTGTTCAGGTTGTCGTCATCCGTTGCGTCATTTTTATTACCAATCTGCGATATCTTCGTAGTGTGACGTTCATGGATTTCGCAAGGGTATTGGTGTTACGATATTCTGGTCCTACATCTTGCCTCTTCTCATGTCTTCTCTGCGAAGGAGAGAATGTCATGAGAAATAGTACTTTCAAAATGCCGCAGCTGTTCATTTTATCATATTTTTCTGTATTGACATGATTCTGTATTTTTATGCAGAATTTATTACACGTATCTCTTCTTCCATCCATTTCTTGACACTTATTTTTCAACCACTATTTCTCAACCGTTCATATCTACTCTTCGCATTAAATGTGTTTGCCTTTTCGAGAAACCTTCTCTCTATATATATTTTTCTTACTCCTCTCTTCTTCTTTTTTACTTTCCTTCTTGCTTTCTCTGCAATTTTTCTTCAACATCTCTCCGTAACTTCCGCTTCTGCTACTGTAAATCTTCTTCTTTTTACTTCTTTTGATATTCAATTTTCTCTTCATTCCCATACTCTGAAAATGCCTCCAGTTGGTCGTAAATATGAAACTTCTGTGGAAAAGGTTCAGAAAGATTTCGAAGAGAAAGGTTTCATATTAACCACCATTCCCAATCAAAAATCTAAATCCATTCTTTCTGCCAAACTGTTTTCTGATCATCATTGTGATGATAAGGAAATCATAATTTCTCTAGGTCAGATTCTCGCTGGCCTTCCCATTCCTCTCTTTGACCCTGATCTTCCCTTATTTTATGAAATTCTTGCTCATGCAAAATTCTCGCGAGCCATCTACTAATTGAGCGGGGATTGTATCCGCTTAATGCTTGAGTTCGCCAACCTTGGTGCTGGTAAGGGGTCTCTTTACCCCCAAAGAAGTCAGGGATCCTGAATTTGAGGACTTAGAGATATTCGCTGAAAAATATACAGTAGAGAGCTTCTTCGAAAACTATGAAGTAATAAACATGAAGAATGATAGAACTCATTTGGGGTGCTCGCTTGAAGAGGAAAGAAAATGTTGCCAGCGATAAAATACTTATGCAAGACATCGACCGCATTCGGGCAAGAACAATATTCCTCGTCACTCTAAAGACGACAGGTGGTGTGTCTTTCCGCTAGTTTTGAAAGGACCTTATATTTCAGGTTCAAATGTGCTCCCTGCGAATCTCGCCAATTATCAACCTTGGGTTTTTAACTGGCCTGAGAAAGCAAAAGAGGTATACTTCCTAAATTTCGCTCAGTTTATAATCTTCACTCCTTTTTATACCTATTAATCTTGCGAAATTTTCAGATTACCAAGTTGAGAAGAAGCTACAAAAGGACTGCTAAGGCAAGTACCCTAGCGGCGCTCCATTCGATCACGGATGAAGTAAGAAATACTTTTCTTTATTATTTTTAGCAATATCGTTTCCTCTATTTCTTATCTTCATTCGTGTGCGAAGGCTGGTGTTGAAGTTGTTGATGAAGAAGAAAGTTCTAAGGTTGCGAAGACTAAAGGCAAGGGTAAAGGTCATCTTCGCATGGAGAAGTCCACTGCCCCACCTTCAAAGAAACGAAAGATTCACTCTCCCTCTCCTTCAAATCTTCAGTCCAGCGAAAGCTCTGATGATGAAGATAACGATGATGTTGATACTTCTCTCGCAAAGGAGGATTTTCGAACTGAATCTTCTATGGCACAACTGTCCAGCATCTTCTCTGAATCCATGCAAGGGATTGGAGATGATCGTCTCTCTAGTACGTGCAAAGCTCTCGCGAGTATCTGCGATGCTCCTTTACTAGAGGGTGATGATTCTCTTCATGGGGTCTCCAGATCAGTGACTCCCAGCTTTCTAAATTCGCTTGGTATCTTGGTATGTCTTTGTTCCCCTATTTCTTCATAATTTTGATTTTAAGTTATATCTTGATAATTTCTTCACTTTCCTTTACAGACCGGGAGAGCTTCCTTCGTTGTTGCCTCAGATCTTGAGAAAAGGCGCGGTATTCTTGAAAAGAAGAATCTTCAACTTCGCAAGAGAAATGAAGAACTGGAAGCTGAAGCTGCTACTCTTCGCGAGAAGACTAAGCAATTAAAAGCTGATTCTTCCACTCAGAAGAATAAGATATCTAGTCTTCAAAGTGACAACCAACAACTTTATGGTATGAGACTTTTCTCTTTTCTTTTGTTTTGTTCTCTCATTATCTTCCCTCATCTGACTTACCACTTTCGCAGACGTCTATAACCTTTCTGATGAAGCCATTCTTCTTCACTCATTCCCTGACCCTATGGATAACAATGCTCTTCTTGATCACCTCAACAATTCTTTGAACAATTTTTCAAATGACAAGATTAAATCTCTTCCTCTATATGAACTTCAATCCAAATTTCGCCTCTTAGAAATTGATCATAGATCTAGTTTAGGCTTAACCAACCAATTTAAGCGTCTCTATCTTAATTCTAAAGAAAAAAATAATACTTTAAGAACCAAAATCAGTGATCTCATAGATGATAAAGATCGCATCGCTAGACAAGGTGCTCAAGCATTAGCGAAATTCCAAAAGACTCTTCTTGAAGTTCAAATTGAACGAGATGAATCTAACCACAAAAATGTTATACTTAGCGAAAGAGAGAATCAAATTCGCTCCCTTCTTCTCATAAATAATGACGATGAATTTGCTTGGGCTGCGAAAGTTCTAGATGACGCCAGAAATAATTTAGGTGTTAATGTTAGTCTTCAAGATGAGCATACGGCCTTGGTTAGGGATATGATTTCTGACAGAGAAGGTTGTTAATTGTTCTTCTTTATTTAATTATTTGTCTTTCATGAAATTCTCGTTAAGTTGCTGATTCATTGTCACATGTGCAGGAGCTGAAGAGAGAATTCGTAAAAGAATTGAAAAACTTGAGTCTGAGAAGGAGCAGCTCGCAAAGAACCTTTCTTCTCGGGATGATAAATTTTCTAGATTGAAGAGGCAACTACATATTACTGTTGCGAATTTTAAGAATGATGCTACTCTTTTTCGCAATCAGACTATTAAAATGGTCTGCGACGACAATAGTATCCCTCATTCTGCATATCCTTGCCTTCTTGAAGAAATCCCCAAGAATGTGCCTTCTCTGGATATCTCTGACAACGATGCTAGTGAAGAAGAAGAATCTGATGGAGATGAAGAAGTAGAAGGAACTGATGAAGATGATGAAGAAGAAGAATCAAACGAGAAATAGTTCTATTTTCTTCCTTCTCTTTTTGTAATATCTGTACATTCATTCTTTTAATCTTCTATTTTTATAATCCTTTGCTGCGAATTTCTTGGATCTTCAAATACAAGCTCTACCTTTGTTGTTCCTTTCTGCACATGTTAAAAGAGCAATTCTTTTTTGCAATATAATTAATTAATATATTATCAACCTTTCCTTTTATGAGTGCGTAAATCTATCATATGAAGATAAATAACATGTTTTTATTCTATACATTCCCATACTTGCCTCTAGTATTTGTATTCAGATGAAAGATTAAGCAAGCTACTTTCGAATAGCGATATGTATTCATGCCTCAATCTCGCAACTGTTTCTGCTGAATTTTCGCAACTAGGTATTTCTTGGTTACTTCCAAGATTTTATTTTTTTCTTTTTCTCTTATGTGGTCTTACTTTTCCTTCCTAGTTAAAGGTCTTATTGCGCCACCTCTTGTCATTGCGAGAAAATCGCAGGACATCTTTGCATTTTCATGCAAAAACCCATTGATCTTGCCTTAACTCTTTCTTTGAAATTTTTGTTGCGACAATATGACAGGCCTAAAAATTCTTGCGAAAATAAAGCCCCATGACATTGCCGTCTTGCGACGAAATCGCAAGACGTCCTTACACTTTCATGTACTGACCCATTGATCTCGTCTTATCTTTGTCTTTTGTATTATTTCCTCTTCAGGATTGTCGCACAAATATGACAAGCCTAAATTTTCTTGCGAAAATAAAGCCTCATGACATTTCCGTCTTAAGACACTTATCAGCTCCCTAATGGAGGGTGCGGCCCTTATCTTCCCCCTGGTTGCCCCTTCAAGGAGACGTACCTCTACCATACAAGGTTGGCTCCTCCCATCCGGTCTTAACAACAACCAGTTGTTTTCGCAGCCTCTTATCCCTTTTTCCTATAGAGCTTATGGTTACGAGACTGCACCCTAAGTGGAGTTTTCTTCGGGCCGAGTGCAACATAAGCCAAGACTTGCCAAGAATGGCCGAGACGCTTCAAACGCCCTAGGCACTCTTGGCTCAACCGTACTACCTCGGCGCCTTGATCGATGCTGACTCCTTAGAAGAGACCCTCAGTCGTCCAACCTAAGTCATAAGCTTAGGTTGAAAATCCGAGGTACCTCTCCCGGATGGGCTTTATTGACCCCAAATCTCCGTGACTCGGAGTTCCGGGCAAGTGTAACCTTTTCCCCGAGCCATGCAACAGTACCCCCTTTTATGACGTACTTTAGGTCTTACATTTGCCTCTTGCGAAATTTTGATTTCGCGAACTAGGGTGTACGCCATAGCAGGTTCGCCCCTTTCTGATTGTTTTCTTTTTTCTTCTGCATATTAACACTTTTGTAATTTCGCAATCTCATCTTTGCAACTCTTTTGCAATTTTTTTTTTTTTTTTTAAATCAACCATACATCTTTCCTTCTTCTCAGTCATAAAATCAACAAATACATTCACTCTTTAAGTCTCTTACTTCTGCTCCTCTCTGCCTCTGCATTTTTGAATTTTTCTGTCATTTTCTTGTCTGTTGCGAAGCCTTCGCCACTTCTTATCCTCATCATAAATTGGTTTCGCAACGTTTCTTCTTCTCTCTGTTCTATTACATCTACCATCAATCTTTCACTTTTTTGTTTTTCTTTGATGTTGTGTTTCCAATTCTTCTTCTTCGCAGCTCTTTCTTCACAAGATTCTATATCAATTTCATAACACTTCTTTCCTTCAATCCAATCTCCTTTTATGATGCCAATACCACTAGGATAAGGGAACTTGATACATTGATGGAAAGTCGATGCCACACCTAGAATCTCATGTAACCAAGGTCGTCCAATCAATGCGTTTTATGGTGATTCAACATCGACTACACATAATAAAATTTCAGAGGACAATCCTTTTAGTGGAATTCGCATATGAGCTTCTCCTTTAGGCTTCTTTGCAGTACCGTTAAAACCATAGATTTTTTAAGTTGAAGGTATTAGATCTTCATCTTTCCCTCCCATAGTTTTGTAAGTATGATAAAAAAGGATATTCACGGAACTTCCAGTATCGATCAAAATTCTGTTGATTGCCCATGAATTCTCAGCTTCATCATCTTCATCCTCGCTAGGTTTTGGGTTAATATCCAATCTTACCACTAATGGGTTGTCATGCATTTCTCCACCCTCAGGTACTTCTTCTGCGGTAAAAGAGATAGTCTGCTTTTGCCATTCTTCCAGTGGCGATGTCTTCGCAATGTTCATTATTTCTCTATTGTCGGCATCTCTTGCGAAAACCCTGCTGAGAGTGTTATCGTGAAAATCTTCAATTTTCTTGTATGAGTGTATGATAGATTTACAAAAAAGATTATTTGCCTTTGCGCCAACTTCAATCACAAATGTTTCTCTTTCTTTTGCTGTGTTTGCCTTGCGAATTTCTGGAGGAGGTGGTAATGCTTGAGTTTGAGTTTGTCCTACTAGAAAGTGATTTAATTTTCCCTGCTCTATCATCCTGAGAATGATTCTCTTTATATTTCTGCAGTCATTTGTTGTATGTCCATGGAAATGATGATAAGAGCAAAATTCATTACTTCTGTAGCTTGGAGGTGGTTCACTCCCCATGTTCCATGGTGCGGGTATGTTTTCCATTAGGATTATATCTTCCCATATCTTCTCCACACTAGCATTCAAAGGTGGCATTTTGATTTCTTCCCATATTATCTTGTCACTTCGCTGTCCTCTGTGATAGTTTTGCCTCTGACCTCCATAAGTTTCTTGCGGCTGATCAAGTCTTTGGATTTTGTTATTTCCACCACGGCTATAAAAATTTCTCTATCTCTCGAATTCTTCTTGATCACGACTCCCCATAGCTACTAGCTTTTGCTGGTTATCACCCATTATCCTCTCTTGTTGCCCTTGCGAGGTGCTCGCCACTGTGTTTATCAACTTAGGTAACAAGCTTGCATTCGCTGCTTTTGAACTTGTGTTCGCAATGGTGTATGATTCCATCTCATTTTGCTTTTCCTCAAGAGCAATATACTCTCGCAACTCGGTCATTGTGATCGTATTCTTGATTCTGAAAATTTGAATGTATAACAGATTGGTTGCGAACATAGCGTTAATGAATGACAGAATGAGATATCTTTCGTCCACACGACCAGCCATATCACTACGCATTGTCTTCCACCTCACGGTTAGATGCTTCAAGCTTTCGCCAACCCTTTGCTTTAACCCAAATACATCTTCAATGCCAGGTCACAAGGAATTGTTACTTATATACACCCCTAAAAATATAGCCTGCAAATGGTTGAAAGATGTTATAGTATTCTTTGGCAAACCTTCAAACCATTTTAAGGACTCTCCTGTTAAACTTGATACAAAATATTTGCACAATATAGCATCATGGTTCTCCCATTGTAGCATACATCTCACATAAGCTTTGATGTGTTGTACTGTACAAGTTGTTCCATCAAAAATGCTGGTTAACGCAGGTAAATTGCACTTTGGGGGTATTCCTCCTAATTGTACTTCTTGTGTGAATGGGGTTTTCGCAGCTTCTTCTATGGATTCATCCTGTTGTCTCTTACCTCCTTCTTTTTTATTATTTAACATTCCTCTCATTTCCTCTAGCTCTCTCAAAATTTGTTCATTTACACCAGAATTTGGATCCACTGGTCTTTTTAACTCCGCCTCTCTTCTTCTACGTTCAGATCTGTTTTGCGTTTCTTGTTCATCATTTTCTTCTCGTCTTTCTCTGCAATCTTCTCTTTCATTTCTTTCATGAATTCGCATACAATTATATTTCTCATTTTCTCTTCTTTGCCGCCTTTCATCTCTCCTTTGTACTCTATCATATTCTTCATTGATATTACCATTATTGCGATTTTGTTCACGCCTTCTTTCTCGATTATCATGATTGTTCTGGCGAATTGCCTCTTGCAGCTCCCGTTCTTCCACTTCTGCTCTCAATCTTTCCCTCTCGCAAGCTAGACGTGCTTGTTCATCGTAGTGTCTTTCAATTTCTTCTTCAATTATTTGTCGGTTTCTTTGAACTTCTCTCCCATGTAATATTCTCCTTCCTTCTTCCTGATTTTATTCGCCATCTTGATTATTTCGCCCCTATCGTTTTCTATTTCCCTGATTTATATCGTTTTGCCCATTTTGAAGAGTTTCAGCACGTTGGATATAACGATCTTCCATTATTTCTCTTCCTTCGCGACGTTCTTCGCCTGGATTTTGTACTCCCTCTCGAGTTTCCTCATTAGCATTTTTTATAGGCAAATTTTGTCTTATTTCTTCTCTAACTGATCTTGAACTTGACCTTGTAGTGCTTCTTGACCTTCTACTTTGTAATCTCATGTTTTCCATCCTCAACTCATGATTTTGCCTTTTCATATTTGCATGTTCTTCCGATTCTAATCGCCTTTCTTCATGTATTGTTTTCCTCAATGCTTCTAACGCTACAATCTCTTCATTTCCATGAATTATTCCTCCAATTACTTCTTGATCCCTCTCCTCTCGTCCATTGTTTCCTAATTGTTGATCTTCTCCCATTTCATCTGCAGAATCTGATCATCAAGTATGTACACTCACTCTGTCATAATCCACAGTTCTATTTTGTATTGGTGTACGTTGAATTGGCGGTTGAATTTGATTTTCCACATTGTTTCTTGTGTGCACTCTTAGAGATTCCTCAGTTTCCTCTCTCTCTCTCTCTTCCAGCAAGCCTCCTACTCCTTCTAACAGTTGTTGGTTGTTTTGATATATTTCTTCTTCTAGCCATTTTTCAATCTTTATGAGTTGTTTAAAAATTATGTAAAATTATTTACCTATTACTCCAAATTCCTTCAAATCACAATATCAATCTTCAGTCCCTGTTTCTAGCGCCATATGTAGTTGCAGGAAATCCTACAATACATCCCTCACAAGAATTCATAATATTCAACACATCTTTAAGATCAACAATCAATCTCTTTATTAATTAAGTTAGAAATTTTACAAGAAGGAAATGAAATCAAGAATATAATTGCTAATCTAGACTTTTTCTCTCCTCTAAACTTTCTCTCCACTCTAAAAATATCTCTCCTTCTCTTAAACCTGTTCGGCTCTTTATATAGGGCATTACATAGTGGATGACAGCTAAGCTGTCCTTTATTTTCGGATCTGGCTTGCGACATTATCGCAAGTGTACAAATGCTAAATCTCGCAACACTCCTAAATCTCGCTAGGTCTTCACATCTTTCTCGTGTTCAGGTTGTCATCATCCGTTGCGTCATTTTATTACCAATCTGCGATATCTTCGTAGTGTGTCATTCATGGATTTCGCAAGGGTATTGGTGTTGCGATATTCTGGTCCTACATTTGTATAGGCCTGAAAAATGTCCTTTAGGTTCTTCATTTCGGTTGCTCATAAATCCCAGGACTACTGCTCAGAATAAGTTGGTGTCTCCTCCAGCAATAATTCGGTTCTTTTGGAGGGGAAACATTATTCAGCTTCTCATGTGGAACTCAAACTTTCTCGGAAGCCGTTGACGCATTTTTCTGGATGGGCAAGGCATATGTTAGGCTACAGCCGTGTGAGGACTTTGCTGGATAGTGCGCAGGTGACGCGAGCCATTCAAGCTGCTGGAGATTTGATCATTAATCATGATATACCAGGTATCGTGGCTTTGCTTGCTCGTTGGTGTATTCCTACTCACACCTTCATATGCAGATGGGGAGAGTTCACGATTACTTTAGAAGATGTGGTCGCTTTGTTGCATCTTCCAGTCGTCGAAAATTTCCCTGGAGAACTCTCGACAGAGGAGAAGATGATATCTCGTACTTTGGAAACTAAGATGCACGAGTTTAACGAGTCTCCTAAATTTTGCTATGCTCAATGGTTGAGATATTGGTGGCCGAGAGATGGAATTCCTGAAGAACCTGTTGATAGTACTCTGTCCATTGCTGCTTTCTTGTGCTTGTGGATTTCCAGATATGTTCTCGAGGACAGTGGATATTTGTTGAAGCCGTTGGTGATACCCTTCGCCATTAGGATGGCCAAAGGTGAGAAACTTCCGATTGGTAGCTTGTTTTTAGGTTCACTGTTTGCCAACTTGGACTCTTTGGTTGTTGATTCCAGTGTCTCTAACGGTTTCATGAAAATTGAGACATATGCTAATACCATGTTCCTCCAAGCTCTGATGTGGGAGCATCTTGATAAGTATGCTCCGATTCCCCGTAGTATTTTGCAAGGGCCCAATGTCGACACTCGCCATGCTTTTCTCGAGAAAGACAATGCCAGGATCATGAGGTGGTCTACAAAGCAGCCGCAATACAAGATATGTATCACTGATATTCTGGATAAGGCTATTTCTGGTGCTGTTTCACGTAAACATACCAAATACTCGGACAAGTGTGCTGCACATGGATATGGATTGGGTGTTCTGGATTTTACTACCTTAGGCGAACTTGGTGAGGATACTTTAACCTTTTTCAAGCGTCTGAAGAATTGTCTCTTTAGCAATGACGCTAGTAGTGGAGTAGGTAGGTTCATTTTTTATAGATTAGGTGTTGCTATTCAAAGAGGAGTTGGAGCCCAGCTTGTCGCTAGGTTGCCAACCTAAAGCTTTGTATGATTTATTAATATTAATTATTTACTCGAAAAAATAAATATTTCTGGATATTGAATCCGAGTTCAATTTTCGCCCTTGGGTATCGGTCCCTGATCTCTTTTCACAATTGATCACCTTCAACACTGCTGAAGAAAATATCACATTGAAGACTGGTGCTGATTTGAATGATGGAGAGAGATCCTTTATATTAAGTTGCACTCCTGGCCACCTAGTATCAGTAATGCATAGAGAATTCAGAGTAGAGGAATACAATATTGACAGGGCAGCTCGGCAAATGGGCGTCGACCAATGTATCCCAGGTTACCGAATGAACAAACCATCAGTTGAGTATTTGAAGGCCAATCTGGATTGCACTCACGTGGAGGGGAATGAGTATTTATCCCCATGCTCTGATCGTGCTAGTTTCGTGACTCCGAGTTACATAAACTTCTGGCGTCAGCAACTTGAGCGTCTGTATGCTTTCGTGATGGATGTTAAGTCCCTAGTGCAATATTTTCCTTCTCTTGACTCCATTAATGTTCGACCAAGACTAAAGTACCTTTCTCGTGGTGACAAGAGGAAAACATCCCCGGAATGTGCACAGGTAGGCCTCTTTTCTTCACGATTGGTGAGAGTAAGATAGACGTATTTTTAATCATTCGTTGATTTTGTGTAGGATGGTCGTACTGTGAGGCATCGAATCTGTGTAAACTTCTTAGAACTTCAAGAAAGTCCCCAAGGTGGAGAAGGAAGGAGTAAAACATCTCATAGAATGATACCGAATAAAGTGCAGTCCCCTGCCGTTTCTTTGGTAAGTTGTTAGCATTCTCCTTATCATTGTGGCTTTCTTGTCCATATAATCAGGATCTTAGAAAAGTATTACTAATTCATTTCAGAATTTTGCTCCATCGGTTATTGACAGTCTTCATCTTTCCTCTATACGAACAACTCAGGAATCCAGCGTTGATGGAGAGGTTGATGTGAGTATCCTTTCGTGTAAGTGATTTCGGCATATCTTTGAATGAAATAATGATGATTATTGTTGTTGGATCCAGGAGGAGATTGTTGTGGAAAGACAACATGGTCATGCTATCCATTCATCTTCGAATAGTAGTGGGAAAGAGAATTCTCCAGAATCGCGACTGAATGGAAATAATGGTGCTCCTCATGTGGATGCCGACCTTGTTAACACTTCGAATGGATTGGAGATTCCCCAAGTAAGTATCCACTTTGTGTCATCTTCATAGAAGTGTAGGATTGCTGATTTGTGAATGGATGAATGAGAATCCCAATGAATATACAAGAAATTTTGCCGAAATACGTCATGAGAAAAAATCCAGACCCCAGTTTTTTTAGTAAAAATGTTGTAGAATCTTCATTCGAAGTCGGATTTTCGCGATATGCATATGTATCTTCAAGTAAGGAAAATTTCCAAGCTTTATTGAAGAAGATTTTTGAGTTTTGAGCATGTTAGGGTCCTGAAAAAGGCGAAACAGTAAACTTCCAGGAGACTTTCAGAACTTTTTCAGATTGCATGTTGCTCAATGTTTCGGCCACATCTCCTTGCTCGTTTCTTCAATTGCTTTGAATATTTGATATGTTGTAGATGACATCCATACGAAGAGAATGGTATATGACACAACCTTAGATTCCTTACCAATTGTTCCCAGTTAGTCGTCTTATACAGAGTAGTATAAAATTTTCCTGACGGACTTATTGAAAAGCGTGTCTTATGACTTTTATGCTATTTTCTCATGTCTTGGACGCATAGTAGAGAACTTAGATAATGTTAGTTCACTTACATGCTGGAGTTTATGATTACGTTGAGTTCCCATGCTTGGACCGCTCTAATCCCGTGTAATTTTCTTATTAGGTGTCAAATGCCGAAGCTGAGAATAATGAGACCAATAATGATGATTCGAGCAATCTTGGCGCTGTTGATAGTGAGACAACCATCTCTGCACTTCAAGTCCATGAGATGGTTATTGCTGATATTTTTGAGGCAATTGAAACACCAACGGTGATTGCTTCAGGAACAGAAGAAGTTGTGCCTATGATTGTTGAAGTTGCTCCTGAGATTGAGAACCGTATAATAGTGCATGAATACTCTACTGCAGGGGTTGTTTGTGAGACTTAATTTGGTGCTTCACTCCCATATCATGTATTTGTTGGTGGATTCAACATCCCCACAGGGTATGCCAACATGTATGAGAAATTGTGGAAGATGTATGGCCATATCGTCATTTCAGCTACTTCTTGACCATGCAATTAAGAAACTATTGCGTGTTATAGATGATATATGTACCAGGACCAGAAGTATTGTTACTCGAGATGTACTCTTTGATTGGGAGTACAACTTGGAGAATTCTGAGAGACTTGGCTTTAATCTGAAGTGGCTTCGTCAGAATATCAACACCATCAAGGATGCAGTAGTGAAGAATATACCCTTTACCAGTGATGCTATGGTGGAGAAAATGGCTAAGATTGTTGAGTTGACTCAAAAGCTGGAGTTGGAGAAAGCAGCTTTGCAAGTCTTGGAGGATGCTGATAAGAATAAAAATCGTACTTTGGTGGCTTTCTTTAGTCTTCTTTCCATAATTTCTTGAACTTTGAACTTCTGCGAGATGTGAGATTTTGGTTTTGAATTTCTGGATTGAATTTATGAGTGACTGAGGATTTTCTTTTGGATTTTGGATTTGATAGAGATTTTTCTTAAATAAAGAACTTTGATAGATTGCTGAATTCAAATACTGAATGCAAGTATTGCAAACGTTTTGGAGGTATTTAAATACATGTAACGAAAATCCTAAAATACAAACGTCAAATGTCTTGAGCGTTTGTCTTGGGCATAAAGCACCCAACGTTGAATGCTTCATGCGTCGAAAATCTTGAGCCAATTTTCATGAATCACTGGTATACTCGTCTTTCTCTTGACGTCGGCCAATTTGTAGTATCCTCCAGCAACTAACTTAGCAATCATAAAAGGTCCTTCCCAGTTAGAATTCTTTGTGGAATGCAAATTGTGTCTGGTTGCCTTAAGAACCAAATCTCCTTCATGAAATTTGTTAGGCTTGGTTGCTCGTGCCTTGAATATCTTCTGCTGGTTTGGAATTCCTCGTGGATTCCACATTGGTAGAGCTTTCCAATTCTGCGGCACATGTGGACACTCGTGCAAAGGAGAGTATTTAAGATATTGATTGTAAAAATCAGTTGTTATCCTAGTAATGACCGTGTTAGTGAGATGATATGCTTAGAGAGGTTCTGCGTCTAACCATTTGGTGAAGTATTGCTGAGGTGAGACTAACCACTCATAGAGATTGGTGATAGCTAGGTTTTGAGAAGAACTGAGTCCCCGGACTAGGGTAACATATTTGAAAGTTGGTAATACATATGCATCATGGGGAATAAAACTTGCCTGGGTGCGGAACCTTTTGACAAATTCATGTGTGTTCTTCAAGTTTCTATGTGAGTTACATCAAGGCTTCGACTCTTCCCAAATGTTTAAACGGTGGAGTGTCTCCATTTCTTCTGAACTGGAGCTTTCATCCGAGCCGGAGCTTTCCTCAACAGAGAGTTGTGCAATTGATGATGTTGTAGTGACATCTCCATCATGAATCCATGCTCGCCCAAGAATCATGTCATATCCTGGATCCTCCTTAATTATGAAGAATTTAGTTTCTGTCCAGGTTGAACCATTTCTTATGTTGAGAATGATGTAACCGTAAGCATCCATAGAGATTCCTTCATGGTCTCTGACTGAGATAGGAGCATGAGTTGCTTCTTGTCGAGTGATGCTAGCAGCTCTGAGGGTTTTCAAAGGGATGATGTTAACAGCAGTGCCAATGTCGACCAATTCTCGCTTGAATTCATTTCCTTTGAGATAGACCATGGTGAGAAGTCTCCAGTCGTACATCTCCTTGTCTGTTACTGGCGGTTCAGAGAGTGTCTCCTGGATTGTTGGACATTTGCCTGACACGATATGGTTCAGTGCAGCAAACACATCATTTCTTTGATCTTTTGATAAGTATAGTAACTCACAGACATGCTCAATCAGGGATTGAACTGCTTCCTTGACCGACTGCTCAGAGAGTGTGAATGTTCGACCGGGAGAGGATTTGTGTGCACTCCTTCATCCTCGCTTCTCCCGAGTCAACTTTTTATTTGAATATACGCTTTAGGATTCTCGCAATCACTTGTCGGATGATCGACATACCTATGGAAATGACAAGAGCGTGCATTTTCCATCTGTTCCTCGCCGGTTCCTTTTGACAGAGGCAATTTGATCGCACCGTCTTGGATCCAAACCTCCAATAGTTCGATCACTTTTTCAATAGAAAAGGGGAAGTCAGGTGCATCTTGATCGCTATGTTGATGTTTGATGAGTGCCAAATATTGCATATTTCTACACCTTTTTATTGGCATTTAACTCATCTTTTGCGCTTTAAAATCATATATTATCCCAAATTCTGGATTTTCTCTGTTTTCAAGAATAGATACTTGTACTACTTAATTTTGTGTTTTTAGGTAGTAAATAAATCTTGGAGAAATTAAGGAGCCAAAAGAGCAGAAAGTTGGAGACTAGCGACTATGAAAGAGAAGTTGCAGCCCGCTTGCGCATCAGTTGCAACCCGTTTACAAATACATGGGCTTAAGCTACCCAAGATCCGAAACCAAGCCCACCTCTATCCCGAGCCGTTAGATTTGATGTAGTTAAGCATCCAACGGTTTCTTCAACCCGTGCATCAACATTTGTTGCCCCTTTACCCTAACCAACCAAGCCAAACATTCCTCTACATCTCTTCTTTCCCCCTCGCACAAAAACCAACAGCTCAGTTAACACCCAATCACCTAGCCGACATAGTCCCCTTTACCCTAACCAACCAAGCCAAACATTCCTCTCCATCTCTTCTTTCCCCTAATTTGAAAGCCACCGGAAACAAAACACATTTTGGTTCGACACAAAATTAATAAGTAACCACCAAATTGCAAAACAGCCTAGGTAGATTCCTAGAATTTTCAGGATTCATACGAGCTCCAAAATTTATGAAAATTATACTTCTTCCCCGACCAAACATTTTGTAGAGCCATCAATCACCTCCATCTCCTAAAAATTAATATATCATAGAATTAGCATTTAAAACAGTCAGATATTTTCTCACTCGAGAAACCACCCCTTAAGATGTTTTACACTAAACATATTGATAATTTAAAAAGAAGATCAGTCAACTAAACTCCTTCACCACCTCCTAGTTTCTCTCTATCTTCTTCATAGCTTCTTCAACCCTGATTAACAACACCGAAACTAGGTTTGAGATAGATAGAGTTAGGGTTTCTTCAACTCACAACATCGAGTATCATTCATATATTAATGAAAACTTGAAACATCAAATTAATGAAGTTGCTAGCAAATAATCCTAAAAAGAATTGATGTAAAGAACCGAATTAGCAAAGTTCTTCCTCTTATAATCTCGTAGGGGACAATCAATTCAATACAAGTCTATATTTTGGTGAGTGGGTCTCTCTTGGTTTGTTGAATTGAAACACTTTGAGTGAAAATTATGTATAAATGGAAAAGGCATGGTTATAAAAATGAAAATTACCAAAATACCCTTTAAATGTAAACACTTAAGCCCATCAAATTAATGAAGTTAGTAGCAATCAATTGTATATTTTGGTGAGTGGGTCAACTTTGAGTGAAAATTATGTATAAATGGAAAAGGCGGTGTAAATTAGGTTTAATTTCATCTTGTATTATGTTCTAAACAACTTTGCTAGGGTGTAGATGAAACCCTTAATAATATGTTGAGTTAATTCATATTCATGTTGTTGTTCTTGTTGTGCTTAATTGAGATAGGAGTAATAGTTAGCTAGTTGATCAAATTAGCCTGTGATTGGTTGTATTGTAAGAAGACAACCAATATTAGGGGAGAATTAGTGATAGTGGTTAATAAATTCTCCATTTGAGACTTCCATGGAAGAAGATATGTGCTTAACAAGATAGGAATAATGCTTAGCAAATTGACCAAGGAACCTGTGATCAATTGTACTGTAAGAAGACAGTTGATACTAGGGGGAATTAGTGAGATTAGTTGATAACTCATTCTTTAGAATCTTCCTTGGGAAGGAATAAGAACATAACTTGAATTTGTACTGCCTTAGCATAGGATTATGAGGTGAATTCAATCACCCTAGTAACTCTCTAGCCTTTGTTTACAAACTGTTTTACATTTTACTTTACAATCACTGCTATATCTTGTCGTATCGACCCAAAACAAAACCCCCTTGTGTGTTACCTCTCATTAAGAATCAGTTTAGTAAGACCATAAGCTTCAACGTTACACCCTCCAAGTCTTTGTGGATCGACCTGTGCTTGCCCTGTGTTGCTTGTCGACACTGTGCACTTGCAGTTTACAATTGTAGGCATCTTTCTCAGCCTACCAAGTTTTTGGCGCCGCTGCCGGGGACTCGGTAGCGGTGTGGTTGATTCTATAGTCCGCTTTACTGGTTTTATTTCTTGTATATAAGTGTTTAGTTGTAGTGTAGTTATAGCTCAGTTCTGTAAAGTTTTTGTAGTATTGTGGTCTACTTAAAATTGTTTGTCATCAATTTAACATAGTTACTTCAATCCTGTAGCCTGCCATTGTAGTTTTAGCTTAATTCTCTAGCATACGTTTTCTATTTTCTTGCCACCTTTAGTGTAAATTCTATAGAGTATTCCATCTATAGCATAACTTGCATCTAGGAATCATTTTTATTCTTCTCTATTTTCTATTCCTGAAGTTTCGTCAACTGCATCATTATAAATCTGCATCTATTCAAGATACTTCATATTGCCCCGTAGTTTCTCATCACATGTTGTAGTTCATCACTAAATTAGCCATATAGGAGTCTGTAGGTACTTTTAAGTGTTTTAGCTGTATGTTGTCACCATCTGTTTGTATAACTGCATCTTTATTTTTCTGTAGTTTCATTCATTGTATTCCGACCATCCGTATCTTACCTCCATAAGCATTGGCTGTAGCTCTAAGTTCATTCACATACCTGCATTATTATTTTTTTCAGTCCTTTTTGTTAGTTAGCCAAGTTTTGCATCATTGTCCTGTAGCATAAGCTGGTAGCATCTTGTAGTTCAATTGTTTAACTTTAATCCATTTGTATATACACTGCATCTTATTTCGATAGGTTAGTCAATCTTTGTCTTGTACTCATATCAAGTTTGAGTTTGTTTTCATTCATAATTAGTTGTGCTCTGTAATTTAGGTTGTACATATTTTTCTTATAGTGTGTCATATTTTGTAGTTTAGGTTTCCTTTGGTTTTCTCTCAGTTCTTTAGTCACTACGATCTGTAGCCTACTTTTTCATTATGTAGTATTTTAGCTGTAATTTTTCTTTATATCTTTTGCATTTTGTCACACTGCATCCTCATAACTGGATCTTGTTCAGTTAGCTTAGCCGCTTCTTCTAATTGGCTGCTCCCATTGATTCAGTCATTGTTATTAGTCAGGGTCATGTGTTACTGGTCCCTTCATGTAGGCCAGTGCTCAGCTGTGTTTAACTCTTTCAGTTTGTAATATATATTCCCTTTAGTAAGTTAGTCATATAAGAATCTGTGTATACTTTGAAATTTCTTTGTTTTTACTGTTGCCATTTTTATTTCAGTAGCTTAGTTCATTTGTTTATAACCTGCATCTAGTGTTAACCTTTGATTTTTTTTTTTTTTTTTTTTAGTTTTATCATTTTACTGCCTCGTGTTTTTGTAAGGTCGGCTGCGTCATTGGCAAACTAGTTTGAAGTTACTTGCATCTTATCACTTTGACACTTAACTTGTTTTCGCAGGCGTAAGCATTTTAGCATAACTTGAACTTTGTTAGAAGAGTCTGTAATCTGTGTAGATAGCTTTGTTAGTTCACTGCTGCTATTTTTTCTTTCTTTCTTTTTTCCGCCACTCTGTGCTCAAAATTGTAACTCTGTTAAGTTCTCTCATGTTTTTAACCTTTTCAGTTTATCATATTTTGCCATCTGTAAATCTCCATCTGCATGTTAGGACCAGTTTGAGTCATTTGTACCTCTATTTAGTTGCATTCTATAGTTAAGTTGTATATATTAAGACTTCTGTTGTTTTTATATCTTTTAGTTTATAGGTCTTTGCATCTGTAACTCCTAGTTTCCGTAATTCAACTTTCAGTCACATAGTTGCATCCCTTTTGCTACCTTTTTAGTTAGTTGACATGCATCATTAACTTGTAATATATCATTTCTGTGAGTCAAGGCAAGTTGAGTCAGTTTTCTCTATAGTCATTCGCATTCTCGTAGTCTAGTTTGCAAGATATTTGTTAAGTTTTCCATTGCTCGTACTTTTCTCAATTTATGGTAGATTAAAATTTGTAGTTGTTATTTAGTCTCGCATCATATTTTAGGTCTTTAGAATTCCCACCCACTTTTATTGTTTCAAAAGAGCTGTGAATATTCTAGTATAACTTAGCTTTAGTAGTTTTTCATAACATTTGCACCTGTAGGTCAAGCATCTAGAAGTTAAGTACATCATTAATTAGGTAATTACATATCATCCCCCTGTAATATATCCAAGCATTCTGCATTTGAAGCTCGTCTATAATTATACTTGCATCAGTCTGTCCTGCCCTGATCTAGTTTGTCAGATAATACATCAGTTGGCTCAACAGTGGTGAACAAATAATTTATGTATTTCTTTGATTTGCTTGCACATTTCCGAGAACTGAACTTCTCCTCTGAGCAACCAGGTACCTGTGGCGCTGCTACACTGCGAAACAAGGAAAGGAAGTACAAAGAAAGGAACAAATCTTTGTCGTGCCTAAACCCGGTTTATACCGGCGGTATTGTTTCTCAAACCTTGTTTACCTGAATGAATGATATAGCATGCTTGTCGACAAAACTAGTTGCCTTATGTAGTAGCATCCAACCCTGCAATATCTAGGGTTTGCGCACATGAGTCTGTGATAACTGAATAACACATCTGCCTGTTGAAAGCATTATTTCTCTTAATATCAGTAGAACCTGTGTTTGTGTGCGATCATCCCTGAAACTGATTGTCATGTTCATAAAGCATTAATCGACATATACCATGACTGTCTCATTGAACCACCACCTTGGTACCTTTGTGCATGAATTCATGATACTTGAAAGCATGTTACCTGCTGAATCTGTTGTGTTCTCTGAGCTATATGAATTCTGAAACATACTGAGTCTGCATACACAGCCCCAATAAGTCGTTACCTTATGAGTTGTGCAATTGCACCTTGACTGATCAGTACAATATTTTTGAATCTGTGTGCATTACTTCCAAAAGCTAGACCTTGGTTTACATGAGTATTTTCTCCCTGTTTCGAAAATTATTTAGTTGTATGATAACCATAATATGTCAGGATTTTGGTCTGCAACTGGGGATGAAAACAAATCCATCAGAGAACTTGCTTACGGGCATGCTTCATGTTATGAGCCTCCCATAGACCATGATGTCACTAGTTATAGGGATTATTATGGACATTTTCATAGTCCTGAGCATCAATACATGGACCCTAATAACTATTCACACATGTATCATCCATCACAGGGTAAAAATGAACATCTTTATAGTGCCCAACTCTCACAATCATCACTTTTGGATCAGTTAGAAGCTCAAACTGCAGCTTTAGAAATGCAATTACATGAGAAATCTGTCGAATCTAATTCCCCTAGGCAATCTGAAATGTATGCTTGTACCTTATGTGGTAGCTTAGGCCATCCTGCTGAGAACTGCTATATTTTGCATGATTTTAGGCAATCTAGAGAATACCATGAACATCCAAGATATGAATTACCGACAGGTTATGAAGCTGGTAGTCATTGGGACCATAATCAACCTTTCGAAGGTTGCGATCAGTATTTTATAGACCCTAATGACCATGCACACATGTATCATTCACCACAGTGGGGAGTTGAACAATTTTATACTTCCCCGACCTCTTGTAGGCAATCTGTGGAAGAAAATCTCATGCTCATCGAACAAAATAATGCTAGGTTTGAATTAAATTTATTGCATGATAAACCATATAGCATTGCTTCTGAATTTCCTTTCTGTAGTGACCCTCATGCGCAACCATGTACTGAATACCAATATGCTATGAGGATACCTACTGTTGAAAACTCTCTTTCCATTGAACAACTTAATGCATTGTTAAAATAAACCTGCTTCGTTTAGAAAATGAGGAGAAGGAGTTTCAGAATGAAATGACGGTTAATCCTAAAGTAAATTTTGAGAATAGTGTTTATGTTCCTAGTCAAGCTGTTAATATTGAAACCAGACCTAATATAGAGGTAAAAGAAGGGACTAGAAATGCTACAATTTTGAATAGGGAAATGCATTTTTGTTATGATGATGATGATGATGAATATGTTATGCTTGAAGAACATGATTATGCTGAACATATTGTGGAACCTTTGGGTTCCGAAACATTAGGCTTCTCTGCCTCGACCTTCATGAATGATGTTTCTCCTAGTATTCCATATGCATATACATGTGATGTTGATGTTGATCTGGGAAGCACAACTGTTGAAGAGCCACAGTTGGAATGCGTTGATGTTTTTCTTCTCGTCCCTAACAAAGTCCAATTTGAGCTAGACCTTGTGCATGATGTACCTCTAAAATTGCAAGATTTTGTGCTCAATAACACATCTGTTGACAAGTTTTGGTTTGGGGGTAACTCGTTCACATATGCAGTCTTACTTGCACTCTCATGTTATATATGTGTAAGGCTGTTGATGTTTCTTCATATCTTCTTTTGGGTTGATCCTCAACTCTTTAGATTGTTGGTGTATGGTGAATTTTTCTTGTATATAATCCGTTAGGTAATGTTACATCTTCTATCTTGAATCGGTTGAGTCTTCTTTTGTATATATTGTGCTAATCCAATATGATCTCAGCTGAGAATGTTGGATTCTAGCCTTGACTAATGAAGCTCTAATCTTGCTTTTGCCGACATACCGGTAATCTCTTCCCTTTTCTCTTATCAGCATAGTTCTCATGGTATGTGATTGTTTAAATTCTTATCATCTGTTGACACATTGAGGACAATGTTAGATTTAGGTTTGGGGGTTTGTTTTGCATATAGAGTTTTTAGTCTTTTAATCAAAAAAATCAAAAAATCAAAAAATCAAAAAAAATTCAAAACTCTTTGTAAATATGTACATAAAAACCTCCAACTTTTAGAGATCTTAGAGTCACTAGCATGCTTCTAGCTATGTTTACATAGAGAGTCTGACCGAAATAACTGAACTTGGAAGTACTGGAGAACACAATCGGGTTTATTAGTTGATTAGAGCGTTAAAGTTGGATTTAACCATGCCAGAGGGCGAATTAGGTGCTGCGAAGATATTTGGTAGTATAATTGTGATCACCCATAGTGGAGACTACCCATTTTTACATCAAGCGAGGCACCGACCTTCAATTTTTGTGACTATCTAAAAAGTCCTGTTAGAGTGTGTGTCACCGTACGTCAATTCCGGGTAGGAATGGTGAGCTACCCAACTTCGCACCACTTTCAGCACTATTTTTGATCTCTTGAGTGCTAATTTTGTCAATCATGAGGTAGACGTCTAAAGATGAAAACTCCTTCTTGTAGTTTGATTAGCAGTTAACACCACATTCTCTCCCTCTCGACAACATCAACAGATCCATAGAAACACATCATCATCAACAAGCAGAGTAACGTCAGAATATTTGAAGAAAAGTTGAAATAGTCCAAGGTTTACATGCAACAATTCAAAGAAAAGAAAATAAGATGAATATTAGTGAAGTTTATGAAATCAAGACAATACAAGTTGTGAAGAATTGAGTGATAAAGTCCTTCATCCATGGAGTTAGTAGTTTCATTGTTTTTGTTGTTATTTTCATTTCATGTTTTTACTTACAAAAAAAAAAAAAAAAAAATCAGAAAAATCAGAAGAAAAAAATTGTAGTTTATTTTCCTAGATTAGTTTTGATACCACCATGGTAAAGAAGAAGAATTCAAGAAGAAAATTCCAAGCAACAAGGAAATTGAAGAGAAAAGTTACTAATTGTCAAGTTTTTGCGAAGTTCAGAAGTTCATCATCAACAAGTTGAAGACCGGAGATTGAAGACATTTCTATGGATGCTGTGAGAGTGGTGTTAATTGCCGATCGGATGGGAAGGTAAGTAAGTACTCCCATCCTTGCTAATGGTTGATTCTCTTTCTTAGAGATCATCAGAAAAAGATTCTTTTTGTCCACAACTCTGTGGAGTCTCCAGAAATTATTTCGGAAGGTTCTCCTTCCCACCATTCAACATGTGCAGGATTTTTCTCTTTATTCCTGCCTGCATACATGAGAGACTAGAAAAGCGGTCTTTTTGAGTGCAATTATCATAAAACCCTATTGGTGAGGCAGAAGTCGAGGCTTGTGATCACTCTCGAACCCGAATTCTTTCATATGGTATGGTTATTTCTCGCTCAACTCTTAAGGATGAGAATGCGTTCTTTGGTAGTTCTAACTTCGTGTTACTAGCATGCAAAAACTCTATGTCCTCATAGCTCCTTGGATGCTTGAGACTCTTTTACGCTCTGAAGTTGGAGAAGGTTTTGTGGGTACACCTCTGGTAAACCCTCACGAGACTAAAACTCGTCCACTAGGGACACCTAGGGGTTTAAAGGCTTAGTGCATATGCTAAATGCATTCGAGAGACTAGCGAAAGTGGTATAGTTAGGATTTCTTAATTTCTGTTTCACTTGAGGACAAGTAAAATTCAGGTTTGGGGGTATTTGATGAGTGCCAAATATTGCATATTTCTACACCTTTTTATTGGCATTTAACTCATCTTTTGCGCTTTAAAATCATATATTATCCCAAATTCTGGATTTTCTCTGTTTTCAAGAATAGATACTTGTACTAATTAATTTTGTTTTTTTAGGTAGTAAATAAAGCTTGGAGAAATTAAGGAGCCAAAAGAGCAGAAAGTTGGAGACTATCGACTATGGAAGAGAAGTTGCACCCCGCTTGCGCATCAGTTGCAACCCGTTTACAAATACATGGGATTAAGCTACCCAAGATCCGAACCCAAGCCCGCCTCTATCCTGAGCCGTTAGATTTGATGTAGCTAAGCATCCAACGGTTTCTTCAACCCGTGCATCAACATTTGCTGCGCCTGCCTAACACCCTAGCCGCATGTCCCCTTTACCCTAACCAACCAAGCCAAACATTCCTCTCCATCTCTTCTTTCCCCCTCGACACAAAAACCAGCAGCTCAGTTCTTCTTCCCCCGACCATTTGCAGAGCCATCAATCACCTCCATCTCCGACCGCCTCTCGAGAAACCACCAAAGACACCTCCTTCACCACCTCCTAGTTTCTCTCTATCTCCTTCATAGCTTCTTCAACCCTAGAAGCTAGGTTTGAGATAGATAGAGTTAGGGTTTCTTCAACAAATGGGGGAAACATCAAATTAATGAAGTTGCGAGCCGAATTAGCGAGAGGGGACAATCAATTCGTATGTTTTGGTGAGTGGGTCTCTCTTGGTTTGTTGAATTGAAACACTTTGAGTGAAAATTATGTATAAATGGAAAAGGCAGTGTATGTAAAAACTTAAGCCCTGAGTAGCTTCTGTAACTTGCAGTAGTAAATTAGGTTTAATTTCATCTTGTATTATGTTCTAAACAACTTTGCTAGGGTGTAGATGAAACCCTTAATAATATGTTGAGTTAATTCATATTCATGTTGTTGTTCTTGCTGTGCTTAATTGAGATAGGAGTAATAGTTAGCTAGTTGATCAAATTAGCCTGTGATTGGTTGTACTGTAAGAAGACATCCAATACTAGGGGAGAATTAGTGATAGTGGTTAATAAATTCTCCATTTGAGACTTCCATGGAAGAAGATATGTGCTTAATAAGATAGGAATGATGCTTAGCAAATTGACCAAGGAACATGTGATCAATTGTACTATAAGAAGACAGTTGATACTAGGGGGAATTAGTGAGATTAGTTGATAACTCATTCTTTAGAATCTTCCTTGGTAAGGAATAAGAACATAACTTGAATTTGTACTGCCTTAGCATAGGATTATGAGGTGAATTCAATCACCCTAGTAACTCTCTAGCCTTTGTTTACAAACTGTTTTGCATTTTACTTTACAATCACTGTTATATCTTGTCGTATCGACCCAAAACAAAACCCCCTTGTGTGTTACCTCTCATTAAGAATCAGTTTAGTAAGACCATAAGCTTCAACGTTACACCCTCCAAGTCTCTGTGGATCGACATGTGCTTGCCCTGTGTTGCTTGTCGACACTGTGCACTTGCAGTTTACAATTGTAGGCATCTTTCTCAGCCTACCAATGTTGAGTAGGCGATTGTGCATTCCTGGCTTGACCATATTTTCTTGGTGTTTTTGAGGGATTGGAGGCTGGAGCATTCTTACGTGGCTGAGCTTCAGCTTTTCTTTTGCTCCCTTCAGCAAACATTCATGGAGGTTTCGACGTTGTACTGCTTGTTGATTAGACGCCTGGCATTGTTGCTCCAAGTGTCTTTCGATTCCTCTACTTTGACAGTTTTTGTTCTTTCTAGCAAGGCGGGAGCGGTAGTTGTTGATCGCTTGGCCGCTTCATGAAGTTCTGAGAAGGTCTGAAAACGAAGATTTTCCAGCAAAGCTCTGTAAACTGGGATCATCCCATTGATGGACAAATCTACCGGTTGTTGTTCAGTGACATTTGGATCGTGACAATCCAGAGCCTAAAGTCTGAACCTCTTTACGTAGTCGTTCGGATGTTCATTATTATTCTGAGATATCCTTCCCAAGTCGGATAGAGTAACTTGCTCAGAGACAAAGAAGTATTTCCTGTAGAAAGCATTAATCATTTCTCCACAATTGGCTATGCTCCCTGGTACGATGTTGTTGTACCAATTGTAGGCTCGGCCGGTCAGAGACTTTGAGAACTCCTTCAAACGCACAACATGGTTATGTTCATGCTCTCCCAATGCTTCCAGGAATCAAGAGACGTGTTCTCGAGCATTCCCAGTTCCGTTCACTCAGACTTGTAAAGATTTGGTTTCAGAAAATACTAAAAACAAAGAAAATATATACACAAGTTTTGTCACAAATATCGAGAGAACTGGGACTTCGGATTCCACCATAAAATTCATTCATGCGATTCATATATTTATTCTAGACAATTATAGCTCAAATAATAATAAAATATTGACTCTATGTTTTGCCAAGGTAGATTTTTGAAAAGCAACGATCGTATATCTAAAGCATGGGATATCGAAAGACTTAACCTAAGTATAACCCATCAATTGAAATCACAACCATTCAATAAAAACCATAAAACAATTAACAATCCATGCAAAAAGTCATGAAAGAATTAAATATAATTACCACACGCATGAAATATGGCTTCCTCCTTCGTCCCAGTGTTGGGGTTTAGCTCCTCATATTAATCACTTGCTCAAAATATCGGTTCATAGCTCAAAAGTTGATTAAAAGGATGAAAAACAATAAAACAGACTGTTTGCAACGCCGTAATGGCGTTACAAAGAAGTCATTACAATGGACCGTTACTGAGAGACAGACTTATGCACCGTTGAATTGTCGTTGAATCTATGACCCAAAAACGACTGTCCTAGATGGCCTATTGTTCTTCGTGTTCTTCCCTGTTGCAGCAGCAGAACTCGATTCTCTGAAACTCCTCCTGTTGATCTCTGCCGTGCTCTAAACTTCCCCCAAGTCTCCGTAACCCCTCCTTGACCTCTCAGCATCCTATATATAGCCAACAGCTCCC
This sequence comes from Papaver armeniacum, assembly GCA_023531295.1. Taxonomy (NCBI): domain Eukaryota; kingdom Viridiplantae; phylum Streptophyta; class Magnoliopsida; order Ranunculales; family Papaveraceae; genus Papaver; species Papaver armeniacum. The sequence goes on along the minus strand of JAJJWW010003564.1, from coordinate 102,661 downwards.
AAAAACTCGATCAAATCTTGTTTATCCTTGCACAGAAAGTCACGGACTTTCCTTCTTTTTCTCTTCTTCCTGCCGACTTAGTTACGCGTTTTTGAGCTTTCCAAATCCTTTAAAACTCTTCCTTAGATAGATACGTATCTTTGGAAAGAGTATCTCGCCTTTAATCTCCCTGGAAGTCCAAGAAATCAGCCAACAGTGACCCGTAACTCTCTTCACCTCTGTTTCCTTTTTCCGGCTTATTCACCCAATTCATACGATCCAATCAACCATACCAGGCCTGTTTACTAAATTCAAGTCCAATCCAACCGAATCCAGTGATTGAATCTCCTTAAATCCTCCAAAAACGCGAACCATAATATGTTTCCCATCTGCAAAAGTTTCCCGCCAATTGTGATATTTGAATTTGGGAAGAAATGTGGTCTCCCCCTATCCAGAGTGGGGGTGCGAATAGAAGATGCCTTGGGGTGTCTTGAGGGTGCCCCTTAGTAATTGGGTGCCCCTTATCCATTTGAGGGGTCCGAATAGTAATTTTCTCCCACGAGCGCAAAAACCACTTTTCGAGCCAATTTCGCCGCAAAATCTTATTTCTCCAAAAACACCTATAAAACCATAAAATACCAAAATAAGTACAATATCGAGCACTAACAATACACATAAATGAGAATAAAATAGACACATAAATGCGTCTATCAAACACCCCCAAACTTATTATTTGCTAGTCCTCGAGCAAATCAAATCTAGAAAAACAAAATCCTAACTCACTGTCGCAGGCATCGTCGATTGCATTTAGCGTATGCAATAAGCCTTTAAACCCCTAGGTGGCCCTAGTGGCCGAGTTATAGTCTCGGGAGGGTTTATCAGAGGTGTACCCACAAAACCTTTATACTCCAGACCCTAACTATCTACACAGAACCTTGGAACGCACTAAAGAATCTCCTTGGTTGGCATACTTATTGACTATAGGAGGAAGTACCCTGATGCGAAATTGCAATTGCTGTACACGAGTTTGCACTCAAGCATACTAAAATTCATATATAAGTCACAGAGCTCTACTCAGATAGTCGCACTATGGACATCAATACCCGGAGTCAAAACTAATCACATGGATAGATCAAGAAGATGGATATAGAGAAAAACATAGATGGTTTTGATGTTTACTAAGTGATTGGTGTTTCCCATATCTGTCTGAAGGCCTCCGCCAAAATGACCCTATCCTAATGCACTGAGATACTAGTCTGACTAATATCAACACACTGGCATATACAAGGGAACCAGTGGTCAATAATCCTAACTCTAGGTCAACACAACTGGCATATACAAGGGTTCCAGTGGTCGACTTTATTGAATTTTATTCCGGTTGGTCTAATGGTCTGGTCTCAATTTTTTTTTTTTTTTTTTTTTTTTTTTTTGCATCTCAATCGCTCTAATTCACCCTAGCATTGGTAACAACTTGATTCGTGGGCCCCACCTAATCACTTAGAGAAACATAGTTTAAAAAAAAACAAAAGAAAATAAAAACAGAAGTGAAAAGGACTCAACGAGATTGGTGAAACTATCATGTTATTTCTAACACCTGAGCTCTGTGCTTTTATGAATAGACTCTTTAGATGTTTCCATCTAATCAGATTGGTTCCTCAACTCCTACAACCAAAATGCTTCCATCCACTTAGATTGGTTAGTGCCATCCTTAATAAGCATAAATTTCTAGGCTCTGGAGTTTAACAATGCAACTAATCAAAAAGTTTCTCCCATACCCCCAAACTTAAATCTAACATTGTCCTCAATGTTCTAAAGATAAAATTAAAAACATGAACAAGGAGAAACTGTTACCATTTGAAGCAAAAGAGATAAGGAAAGATATTACCGTGTCGCATGAACATTGGGTTACCTCCCAAGAAGTGCTAAGTTTAACGTCTTGACCCCAGGACTAAGAAAGGATTAGTCACCTCATAGAATCATAAAGTAATAGCCGAAATTTCTGTGGGTCATCAAAACCAAATAGAGCTATCACAAATGAAAGGAATCTCCAACTTGCCAAGAATAGCATACCCTTGTCTAGTTTCCTGTTTAAGACAACTACATCTAGCTGTGGTTCAGGTTCAGGTTCTATAACTGGGTCGAGATAAAATATTTTCATGGACTGGAATTCCTCAAAGCTAAGTTCTGATTCAGGTATTAGATTCTGGAAAAACTCAAATAAAAACTTAGAAGCACATAATAATAACCTGAATAATTGCAGATCCTTAAAGTCAATCAGTTTTGACTCACACAATTGACCACGATGAAACTGGCGATCAATCTTAAGAAAATGTGTCGATGCTAATTTCATCGACACATTTGGTGGGAAAACTTAATAATCGACACATGTGTCGATGCTAATTTCAGTCTCAAAACTTAATAATCGACACATCTGAAACTTATACGTTCCCACAATTGGTTGAAAAATATTTGGTGGGAAAACAAAATCAATCTGGGTATCATATCCTGGTCTAACCACATCAATCAGAGGATGGGTTTCTAACAACTGAACTTCCTTATGGACATCACTAGGTTCAGGAAAACGTGTATGAAGATAATCTTTTAAAATGGTTGAGGCACATATGTCAAGCCCCAAGTGAGGGACCTTTCTAAGAGTGAAAGCACATGGAGAATGATAATCACCCCCAAACTTAGAGTTTTCAGTGTCTCTAGAAAGACTAGTCACAACTTCCCTAATTTCAAGGTCATCTGATTCCTGAAAATGGTCAATTGATTCTTCTAAGTCAGGTTCATCCTCACTCATCTCTACGAGTTCATTTTCTTTGTCTAAGACTAATGTTTCTAAATTGATAGACTCGAAAACAATATTCTCAGAAGAAACTCGTTCCTCTAAACCATCATCGGCTTCGTAATCATAAGGAAATACTATATCGTCTAAAACGGGGGTATCTCTAGTCAAATCCTCGTCCTTTTGAATAGGTGAATAATTATTAAAATTATTTGGATTTGAACTAGAAATAATATTATCATTGTAAAGCTCAATTGGAGTAACAAATTCCTGATCACTATGCCTATTTATTTCAAATTCTTCATCAGCACTATCCTCATCATAATCATCATTATAATAACATGGAAATGATCGAACCTCATCTAAAGTAGTGTTACCAATTCTAACCTCGTCATCTTGATTATGCAAATAACTATCCTCATCTTCAAAGGTACTATTGGAAACACTATATTGGAAATTAAAACTATCTTGAGCACTTCTTTCCTGGGCCTCTAACAACATTTTCTGAGTCGACTCACATGACTTCCTGATTTCATCTAGGAAAGAAGGTTCACACGTTGCATTGCTTTCGTCCAAAACTAAGTTATTCATTGCATCTGAACTACGTGTTGACTCAAGTAACTTTTGTGTTGACTCAGCTAACTTACATGCGGACTCTAGTAGAGAGGAATTTTGCTCGTATGACCCGTGGGCGTATGGATAGTAATTGGGCTCACCATGGTATGAAACATAACCTTGAAAAGGCTGATGTTCCCAACCACTATTCACATTATGGTCAAAGTAGTAACGTCCATTTTGAAACTCAGTCGGATATTCGTTGTATTGGCTATTGTAATACCAGTTCGACATTCTATTTTGCGGGGGGTGTGAGTTGTCACACAAAATAAAACCCACCGACAGGGATTCGTGGGTGGATAGAGTCTTACCTCCCGTACCGGACGGGCGATGAACCGTTGAAGTCGACTCGGGCCACCGACTCCGATGTCGATGTACGAACCCGAGGGGCCGAGACAAGATCGTGAATCGTCGTCCTTCCCAAAATTGAAACAGTTATATTTAATCTTAACCCTTCCTTAGGGTTTAAAATAATGTCCAAGTCCAGAAAAAAATGTCCAAAAATAAAAATGTCCAAAAATAAAAAGAAAAATTTACAAAAATAAAACCCTATTTACAGTTTCTAAAAATAAAACAAGATAACTATATACAAAATCTTCTTCTTCACTCTTTCAGATTCCTCTTTTCTTTCCTTCTTTGGCGATGCTTTCCTTTTATAGCACTTTCTCTTTCCTTGTAGCTTCGCTCCAAATCTGAAAAGAATCAAAAAAAATACCAAAGGCGTAAAAAAGAACAAAAATAATAAAAAACAAAAATAAAAACCTAAAACAAATCTAAATACAAGTCCGCGTCGGCGGCGCCAAAAATTGATATGATTTTTATGTTGTTGTAGAAAGTGGTAGTAAGGTTGTCGTTCACTCAGACTTGTAAAGATTTGGTTTCAGAAAATACCAAAAACAAAGAAAATATATACACAAGTTTTGTCACAAATATCGAGAGAACTGGGACTTCGGATTCCACCATAAAATTTATTCATGCGATTCATATATTTATTCTAGACAATTATAGCTCAAATAATAATAAAATATTGACTCTATGTTTTGCCAAGGTAGATTTTTGAAAAGCAACGACTGTATATCTAAAGCATGGGATATCGAAAGACTTAACCTAAGTATAACCCATCAATTGAAATCACAACCATTCAATAAAAACCATAAAACAATTAACAATCCATGCAAAAAGTCATGAAAGAATTAAATATAATTACCACACGCATGAAATATGGCTTCCTCCTTCGTCCCAGTGTTGGGGTTTAGCTCCTCATATTAATCACTTGCTCAAAATATCGGTTCATAGCTCAAAAGTTGATTAAAAGGATGAAAAACAATAAAATGCAGATTTTTGCAACGCTGTAATGGCGTTACAAAGAAGTCACAAATGGACCGTTATAGAGACAGGACTTATGCACTTTGTTGAATTGTCGTTGAATCTATGACCCGAAAACGATCGTCCTAGATGGCCTATTGTTCTTCGTGTTCTTCCCTGTTGCAGCAGCAGAACTCGATTCTCTGAAACTCCTCCTGTTGATCTCTGCCGTGCTCTAAACTTCCCCCAAGTCTCCGTAACCCCTCCTTGACCTCTCAGCATCCTATATATAGCCAACAGCTCCCAAAAACTCGATCAAATCTTGTTTATCCTTGCACAGAAAGTCACGGACTTTCCTTCTTTTTCTCTTCTTCCTGCCGACTTAGTTACGCGTTTTTGAGCTTTCCAAATCCTCTAAAACTCTTCCTTAGATAGATACGTATCTTTGGAAAGAGTATCTCGCCTTTAGTCTCCCTGGAAGTCCAAGAAATCAGCCAACAAAGTGACCCGTAACTCTCTTCACCTTTGTTTCCTTTTTTCCTACTTATTCAAACCCAATTCATACGATCCAATCAACCATACCAGGCCTGTTTACTAAATTCAAGTCCAATCCAACCGAATCCAAGTGATTGAATCTCCTTAAATCCTCCAAAACGCGAACCATAATATGTTTCCGTCTGCAAAGTTTCCCGCCAATTGTGATATTTGAATTTGGGAAGAAATGTGGTCTCCCCCTATCCAGTGGGGGTGCGAATAGAAGATGCCTTGGGGTGTCTTGAGGGTGCCCCTTAGTAATTGGGTGCCCCTTATCCATTTGAGGGGTCCGAATAGTAATTTTCTCCCACGAGCGCAAAAACCACTTTTCGAGCCAATTTCGCCGCAAAATCTTATTTCTCCAAAAACACCTATAAAACCATAAAATACCAAAATAAGTACAATATCGAGCACTAACAATACACATAAATGAGAATAAAATAGACACATAAATGCGTCTATCAAGCAGCGGGATATGGAGGTTGATGACGGTGCACGGATGGTTTATGGCCGTTTCCTCGATTCTCCATAAAACGTTCCAGATCTTCACGGGTGATGAAACTGGCAGGTTCAGGTTCTGCAGCTTTGCGGGTTTTATCGTCGTCAGGGACTGGAATAACTTCAGGATCCGTAGTTGGAGATGTTTCCTTGTATTTTCCCTTCTCCTGAGTTTTATCTGACATCTTGTCAGTGAGAGTTTTGAGGTAGTTACATAGCTCCTTCTGAGTAGCAGACCATATCGCTTTGATTCTTGGCGAGAACTTCCCGAACCTTCATGAGATCGGCGATAGTAGGTGGATTTTCTCCGATCTCTTCGGAGACCGACCGAAAAGAGGATGGTTGCCGACGTTGGTTTGAGGGGGAGTGGTATCAACAAAGACCGGTGTTGGAAGCGGGGAGTAGTTTCGGAGTACCACCATTGTTGCTAGTGCTAGCATTGTTTGGGTTAGGATTGGTAACTGAACCTGGCCTAAGATCAACCATTTTGTGAAAATGAGAGATTGCAACCGGGAGATTAATCTCCCACTATGGTCGTCAATCTATGGATGGGAAAAAACGGTTGGCCGGTTTTTTGGGAAGTGGAGAGACGAGCGTGCTGTCGAGACTCCTCGACCGGGCGAAATGTTAATCCTCACACAGATGCACCGCTGCAAAGGGGGTGCTTAGATTCAGGAAATCAATCTGTATGACTCCGGCCTAAACCAAGACAATGGCCGTTTCAGAGTCAATTCGGCCGCAAAGAGGGAGATGGGTTGATTTGTAGGAGGGAAGATGAGGATTGTGTGGGATCAGTGATGATCAAGGATGGTGGGTGTGTTGAAGGTTTCTGCAATATTGCCGAACTGCTGAAGTTGAGTTCTGTGAATAAGTTTGTATCGAGTTGTTGACAGATAATGATAATGCCAATGATGATATTGTCCTCGATTTAGAATTATTTATATTGCAAGAATGATGAACCATTGATCCCTGTAAGTGTGACGGTTTCTTGAGTGAAAGAATGGGAAAGTGGGAGATCGTGGTAAAGTCAGTTCCATGTCGTGTGGAGACTTGACTGATCGTGCACCCACTACTTTGCTAACTCCTTCAACCGTTGACACAACTTACGCACATTTCTCGTCGTGGATGAATCCACGTGTTGTAGGCCGCCAGACCAAAACCCTAGTTGTTATCCCCCAATTTGACGTGATTGATGTCTCACGAATCGTGGAGTCTACATGACAGACGTGTATTTAGTTTGTCAGTAGTTGATTGATTAGGCAATGAGCCTAGGTTTTGCTGAATCGAGCATGTTTGACAAATGCTCAGTGATTCATGAACATTAATGTTTGTAAATTCAACAAGTTGTTGAATATTGATGAGTTACTGAATATTTGATAATTGGGTCAATATTCTAGCAACTGAGCAAGTATTGCTCAATTCGACGAATTACTGAATATTCGAGAATTTGACGTACAATTGAGCAAGTATTGCTCAATTCGACAAATTACTGATAAATTACTAAATATTTATAGTTGGATCAATATTTGAGCAAATGTTGCTCAATTCGATGAAATATTTATTGGTGACGTAACCCAAAAATATTAAAATATTGGTAGACTACCAAACATTATATGATTAATCCGTGGATCAATATATAAATTTATTTAGTGTTTGAACTTGCTCAGAATAATGATTTGTTGAGCGTTTGTTCGAAAACCCTATGGATTGCTCATTATTCGACGAAATGATGAAAATAGGTCATGAGCCGAGGAGGGACCGATCACATGAGCCCATGGACATCCATGTGATTCTCGATTGCTCGAGTGAGCGTACACCAGGGTCCTCAGTTGGAGAGTTGGTGAAAGAATGATGATTAAATGCTGGTTTCATCATTTATTGAATTACGGCTGGGTTCAACATTAGGCAAAAACCTAAGTATGAAAGATAGGGGACCGACCAAGAGAGCATGGGGCCAGCTCTTGGTGGTCACGGGACCAGCTGTTGTCCGTTTGAGCAATCTCCAGGTTGGTTGGAGAGAGTTTGGGCCCAATACAAGCAATTCAGCAAATTAGGCCAGAATTATGAAAACATGTGGGACCAGCTTCGTTCAAGCCCTAGGAATAACCCTGGTCGGTCATTAAGGCATGTACGTGTTGCCATGGTGTCCATGTCTCCGTACTGAGAGTTTCAGTATTTTCTGATGTGCGTTCGAGCAACATTGTGAATTGATTTCGTTGGAATGAGCATGTATGCTCAATTGATCAATATTTTATAAATACTAAAATAAGAATATTTTAACATTTAAAATTGTCGTGAGAGGCTAGCCGGTCACGTGACCATGTTGGCTCTTGAATTTTCATGATTTGAGCTAAATTTGAGAAATTATGAAGAAATCATGATTTTTGCTCAAACCAAGGAGTTTCATGAATTCGAGGAAAATAATAATTATAAAAGACTAGGGCAAAAGTGTGTGGGACCGGGCAATCATTGTGTTTATTGTGAGCGTTGCCAGAGGTTAGGAACCATTTCCCGTAGAAATATGATGCCTTTGAACCCTATTTTAGTGATTGAGGTCTTTGTGTGTGGGGCATTGATTTTATGGGTCCATTTCCTAATTCTTTTGGTTATCTTTACATACTTGTCGCTGTAGACTATGTGTCTAAGTGGGTTGAGGCGGTTCCGTGTAAAACAAATGACCACATGGTCGTAGTCCAGTTTTTGAAAAAGAACATACTTACACGTTTTGGTACGCCGCGAGCTATAATTAGTGATGGAGGTTCACACTTTTGTAATCGACCGTTTGCACTTTTAATGAAACAATATGGTATTACCCACAAAGTAGCTACCCCATATCACCCACAAACTAGTGGTCAGGTAGAGGTCTCCAATAGGGAAATTAAGCGTATTTTAGAGAAAACAGATAATCCCAATAGGAAGGACTGGTCGTCGAGGCTTACTGATGCCTTATGGGCTTACCGTACTGCGTTTAAGACACCCATTGGAATGTCACCTTATCGTTTAGTGTTTGGAAAGGCATGTCACCTGCCTGTCGAGTTAGAGCATAGAGCCTATTGGGCTTTTAAGAACTTAAACTTTTCACTTGACAAGGCAGGAGCTCACAGAAAGCTTCAGCTTAATGAGTTGGACGAGATTCGTAGAGATGCATACGATAGTGCTAAGGAGTATAAGAACAAAATGAAACTTGTGCATGATAAGAATATTTTACGAAAGTCATTTTCTCCAGGTCAAAAAGTTCTTCTGTATGACACTCGTTTGCATCTATTCCCCGGGAAGTTGCGCTCTCGGTGGACCGGTCCTGTTGTGGTCCGTCCTGTTTTTCCTCATGGCGCTATTGAGAGTGGGACACCGGGTGGTAGTAGTTCTTCAAAGGTTAACGGTCAGCGATTGAAGCCCTTTTTAGAGCCTTTTCCTACAGGTGATGTTGAGGAGGTCCCTCTGGAGGACCCTATTTACCTTGATTGACCATCGAGGCGGTTTGTATGTTGTATATTATTTTTGTAGGTTTTTGGTTACACTTCACCCAGGTACTATCTTTCCGACTTCTCTCTTTACTATTTCCTCATGTTACTTATATTTTTGGTACTGTTTTTTAATTAGAAACATTGAGGACAATGTTAGATTTAAGTTTGGGGGTGGGGTAGAAACTTTTGTTACCTTTTTGTTACAATAAATAAACTCCAGAGCCTAGAAATTTATGCTTATTAAGAATGGCACTAACCAATCTAAGTGTATGGAAGCATTTTGGTTGTAGGAGTTGAGGAACCAATCTGATTAGATGGAAACATCTAAAGAGTCTATTCATAAAGCACAGAGCTCAGGTGTTAGAATTAAAGAAAAAACATGGTAGTTTCGCCATATCTCGTTGAATCCTTTTCACTTCTATTTTTATTTTGTTTTCTTTAAATTATGTTTGTCTAAGTGATTAGGTGGGGCTCACGATTCAAGTTGTTACCACTGCTAGGGTGAAATAGAGTGATTGAGACAAAAAAAAAAAGGTGAAAAAGTGAAAAAAAAAAAATATTTGAAAAAAAAAAAAAAGAAGAAGAAGAAAGAAACAGGAAATTGAGACCAGACCGTCAGACCAACCGGAATAAATTCAATAAAGTCGACCACTGGAACCCTTATATATGCCAGTTGTGTTGACCTAGAGTTAGGATTATCGACACTGGTTCCCTTGTATATGCCAGTATGTTGATATTAGTCCAGACCAGTATGTCAATCCATTAGGATAGGTTCGTTTTGGCAGTGGCATTCAGACAGATATGAGAAACACCGTTCACCTTAGTCAACATCAAAACCATCTACGTTTTTCTATATCCATCTCATAATCTATCCATGAGATTGGTTGACTCCGGTTATGATGTCCAGAAACTATCTGAGAGCTCTGTCACTTTATATGAATTTTAGTATGCTTGAGTGCAAAATCGTGTACAGCAATTGGAATTTCGCATCAGGGTACTTCCTCCTGTAGTCAATAAGTATGCCAACCAAGGAGATTCTTTAGTGCCTTCCAAGGTTCTGCGAAGATAGTTAGGGTCTGGAGTAATGGTTTTGTGGGTACACCTCTGGCAAACCCTCCCGAGACTATAACTCGGCCACTAGGGCCACCTAGGGGTTTAAAGGCTTATTGCATACGCTAAATGCAATCGACGATGCCTGCGACAGTGAGTTAGGATTTTATTTTTATTTTATTTTTGCTCGAGGACTAGCAAATAATAGGTTTGGGGGTATTTGATAGACACATTTTTGTGTCTAATTTGTCTCGCTTGTATATATTGATAGTGCTCATTTTTGTACTTATTATGGTGTTTTATGTGTGTGTAGGTATTTTTGGCCAATAAACATTTTTGGAAAAATCGGCTCGAAAAGTCGGTAAAAGTGCCCGGAGGACACTTGTTATTCGGACTCTCACTATGGATAAGGGGAACCCAAATTACTAAGGGGCACCCTCAGGACACCCCAAGGCAGATGCTATTCGCACCCCCACTCTGGATAGGGGGCGACCATCATCTTCCCCGTTTGAAATTGAAGATGGAGGGAAAACATGTGCAGCAGAAACAAATTTAGGGTTGAGTTTTTGGTCGTGAATTAGAGAGATTCAATTGCCGGATTTAGCTTGGTTGGGCCTGTTAACACTAAACAGGCTTGGTATAGTCATTATAATCAACTGAGTTGGGCTGGATAAGCCGGAATAATAAAAACAGGGGATTGGAGAGTATCACGGGTTTATTTGTGGAAGTTGCGAGTGGAGCTAAGGATAGAATATCTTCGTGGGATTTGTTTATATCCTAGGAAGAATTTTTACAACCCACAGACGCGTTGAGAAGCTTGAGGAGAAAATCACGTGGCTTGGCAGGGAAAGAAAAGTCCGAGACTTTCTGCCGAAGAAAAGAAGGAATTATATCGAGTTTTAGGGCTTCTGTTGGCTATAAAAAGGATTGCTGGGAGTCACAAAGGGGTTACGTACACTTTGGGGAGGTTTAGAAGAGAACAGGAAGCTGAAATCACGAGTTGAACATTTTTTTCTGCTGCTGCAACATCAAGAACACGAAGAACATAAGACGCACGAGCATCTGTCGCAGAAAACTATCGTTATTCAGCAGCAGAACTTATATATCGTTTATCAGCAGTGGTTTTTAATTACTGTTCCCCTTTGTAACAGAGATTCTGTAACACACTCACACTGTTGCAAATCGGCTGTGTTATTACTTTTCATCCTTTTAATCATCTTTTGAGCCATAAACACATATTTTGAGTTCATGATTAATATGAGGAGCTAAACCCCATTGCTGAGGCGATATAGGAAGCTATTTTTCCAACAAGAAGTGGTATATTTTTATTTATCTATTTATTACAATTATTTTTATGATTATTTTGCCTTGATCGATAATTGTTTGAATGATTTTTCTTAAACAATTGTGATTTCGTTTGATAGAGCATACTTGGACCAAGGTTTTTGATGTTCTATACTTCGGATTTACACTTGTTATTTTGAGAATCTACTTGTTGCAATAGTTTAGAATCAACTTGAATGAGAAAATTGCATGAATATAAATATTGGATTAAATCACTTTGAAATTGGAAAATAGTGGAATCTTAGCCTCAGTATTCTTTTAATATTCATAACATCTTTGTTAGAGTTTGCTATAATTTTTTGCGAGTTTTCTATTTTTGTTTTGAATTTAAGTCTAAAAATCCTTCACAAGTTCGAGAGAATCGAATCACTTTTCTTACCACTTTACAAACAACTTCAAAATCACATCAGCTATGTTGCCCGGTCCCGCACACCTTTCCCTATTTTATAATATTATTTCATGAATCCATGAAGTTATGGAGAATCCATGAATTTTGTTAAAACCAAGGAGTTTCATGAAATTGGGGAATAATTATTATAATAGGCTAAGGATTGTAAGGTGTGGGACCGGCCACGGCTAGGGCATGGCCGGTCGGCCATGTTGCCCGGTCCCACGCACTTTTCCTTATTTTATAATATTATTATCTTTTCATGAATCCATGAAGTTATGGAGAGTTCATGAATTTTGCAAAAACAAGGAAAGTTGCTAAAATCAAGGAGTTTTTCATGAGTTCATGAAAATAACAAAATAGGGTAAAATAATGAAAGAAGCATGGGACCGGCCACGGCTAGGGCATGGCCGGCCGACCGGTAGGCCCGACCCCTGGGCGCTCCTTATTATTATTTTATTAATATTTGTTGTTTTCTCTTGTTTTGCGTAGGATTCCTCATCTATTCATGTTTTTGGATGCTCGTTCGTGTATCCGGGTACTCAGTCGTGCATCATTGTCGAGTACACTTACACCATTTTTCGTGGGTCTTACTCAGGGATGGTCCAGATGCCGGTTGTTGAGTATTTTATTGCTAATCCATGAAATTCAGTGTAACATAATTCATGAAACGAGACAATAAAATAAGTAGTTATTTATTATCAATTCATAGGATCAGCTGCGGATTCGACCATGAACTCAGAATAATAAAATAGGCATTACCATTCGATGGGACCGTGAATTCGACCATATAATCAGAGTAATAAATTTACCTATTACCATTCCATGAGATTAGCAGTGAATTCGATCATGAAATCGGAGTAACGAGATAAATTGTTGTTGCCATTCCATTAGATCAAGTCGTAGATTCGATCTTGGAATCGGAGCAGCTGTTATTGCCATTCCATGGGATCAGGCCGTGGATTCGACCATGGAATCGAAGCAATTGTTATTGCCATTCCATGGGATCAGGTCGTGGATTCGACCATGGAATAGGAGCAATAATAGATTATTCTAGAAATTCAATGGTGAATGTCACCGCAGAATTAATATATGTGCATAGTCAGGAGACGGCTAATCCTGAGGGTGCTCTCAGACACTACGGAGAACACCCGAGTCTATACATGTCGCTCTACATAGTCAGGATCAGTGAGTATCATTGTCCTGAAGGCGTTGTTGCTCTCAATCTGACGGAGAACCGCCCAATCGTTCTTCTATGCAGAGGTGGGTAACTCTCCTATAGTCAGGGAACAGTGAGTATCACCGACATCCTAAAGGCGTTAAGCCCTCTCAACAAACAATTATGTAGGAGGACCGCCCAATTCTATTGTTCTACATAGAGGTCACAATGAAATGTCAGGGATCGAACGCTCAGCTAGTGGAGGCTTTTCGAAAGACATATTCATCATGGCTTCGTAAAATATAAATCGTTACATGCCTGAAGCCGTATCAGAAACATGCAGTATCATGATTTTACGGATTTGACCTTTGTTGAAAATCCACCATCAACAAAAATCACTATGTGATGCTTTTAGCGGCAAGTCTCACGACTTGACCCATTTACTCGAGACATCAAACATGTCACAAACTGGGGGATGCTTACTGGGGTATTGGTCTGGTGGTTTACGACGTGCGGCGTGCAACGCGCCCATTACGAGAAAGTGTCAGGAAAGGACGGACGGTTAACAACAATGAGGAAGTAGTGGATGAAAGGGTGACCGGTCTTCCACATAATGGAAACGTGATGGTCACCACCTTTTGCACAACTCCACTACTTAACTGCCTCCACCTCCTACGAGATCAGGGGTGCGCTCAATGGCTTGTATAAATAGGCTTTTCAGCCTATTCTCAAAAAAAAAAAAGTGTTATCAACACAAGTAGCCAGAAACCATATTATGATACAAGTCATAAAATAGCCACACCTTCATAATTTAACATTCTGATCTCAAACACCTTCTTCGCTTCCCTCCCTAAGATCAACCATTCTCCTCCACTTTGTGACCGAATTGAATCTGGAACGGCCATGTAAGGACCCTCAAGCTCGTCAACGCTATTAGACCAGTCAAGATACGATTTAACCGCTAATGACTCGATTAGTTAATATAGATCTTAATTAATAGAAATAAATCTAACAACGCTTTAGATACGAAACTAGTGGCATCAAATAGATCTCAAAAAGTTTAGCGGAATGGACTGCTCGAACGTGCCAATCGGATGCCGGACGAAGAAGGAATCATCAAATTTTTATGAAAGACAAATTAGTCATTTTGCTTTAAACCGCCTGGCTGCCCTTATCCAATTCAGCGGATGTTCCATAGTTTTTCCTTGGTATTATCGGGAGTAAATTGAGAAGATAAACTTCAATCTTATTCTCTTCTTCTTCATTCTTCTTCTTTCTTTCTTTCTTCTCTTCTTTTGTTCTCTCTCTTTCTCTCTGCCGTTTTTTCAATTCGAGTGATTTGAGATTGAAAGTGTGTGAGTGAGTCATAATGAGTTTAGCAGCTTGATGAATCAAAGGAGAAGGTGATGATGTTGCTATCGATTGAGTTTTGAAAGAAGCAGAAAAGGGTAAGATAATTTAGGGTTTCGAATTGATTGATTTCTTTTCTTGAAATTGCTTTGTGTTGTTAGATTAAAGATGGGTTATCTATAAATTTTGAGTTAGAGACTGTATGAGGTTTAATTTTTATTACATAGAAAATTAGGGTTTATGTTCTTCCCTAAATCAACCAGAAATTAGGGTTCATGCATATGAGGGTGTCTGAATCGGAAACGACAGATGAAGAAGATGATTTGGTTAGAGGTGATTGAAGTTGGGTTGCTGATTTAAGGTTCTGCAGAGAAGAAATGGAACTTAGGGTTTTCTGGAAATTGAATTGGGATTCGATTTGAGAAGCTGAAGTTGTAATTTGAATTACAGGGATGTAGATAAACTAGGTAGTGGAGTTGGGTTGGTTCTGAAGTATGGATTGCAGGTAGTTGCAATTGCAGGGTGGATGAATTGGTGATTTAGAGTTAGGGTTTTGAATGGTGTTCTGAAATTGGAAGAAGAACTAGATAATCAAGAGAACCGTTGCTGGAGATGAAGAAAATAGTGGACCTGAAATGGATAAGTTGAGTTGTAATGCGTATAAGTTAGAACTGGAGATTCTATGGCTTGGTGATGGAACTGGTGGTGCTGGTAGTGTTAAATGGTGGGATTGGTATTGCAGGTACCGTGAACTGAATTGGTGGTAAACTTTATTAGTTGCAGGTGAAGTTCTGGAGTTGATAAAAAATGAGCTTAACTGAAGAATAGTGATGTAATTCAGATGCTGATAAACTACAGGTGGAGATGTAAAATGTAATTGGGGTGGTTCTAGTTGAGGCTTAATTGTATGGTGTGGCTGAGCTGAGATAGATTCGGAATGGAAAATTAGAAGGAGATGTGATTTCAGAGTTTTCTAGCTATAACAAAAAGAGGATAATTGCAGACAGGATGGAAGCTAGCCAAGGCACATGGGTTTCGAAAGTGCAAGAGGTTTCCCGATAGGAAGAAATGGCTTGACAGCTGAGGGATAAATGGATTGTGTGTGATTTCTGAAGTTAGATTGAAGCTGAGAATGGTGTGTCGCAGGTTAGTTGCAGCTATGGCATTGTAGCTGAAGTGGAGCTGCAATTTGTGTAAGACTTGTTTAAGAATTTGCTAAAAAAGATGGTTTGAATGAATGAGTTGTGTTTGATGGAGTAGTAATGAAATTGATTGAAAATTAAGTTTGAGAAATGGGGGTTGTAATTGGTTAAGCTGTAGGATTACAATTGAAGTTATAAATGAATTTTTGGTATAAGTATGTTTTGTGTTGCATCATGAGTTTAGACTTGTTAGTCATCCCAGTCAGTTTAGCTGACTTATTTTGTTTGTCTAACTCAGTTTATCTGACTGAGTTGAATCAGTTTGACTCAGTGAACCTTGACCTGGACCAATTGACCTTTGACTTGACCATTTGGCCTGACTTTGACTGTTGACTCTGACCTTTTGACTGGACCATTGACTTTTGACTGGCGTTTACCATTAGTTGACTCCATTGACCGTTATCGTTGGCTGTTAGTTGCCAGAATGGACCTTAACTCAAAGTTGTAGATATTCATAAGACCTATCAAATAGACTATAAAACCAATATAATTGGATTAGTGAACCATTAAATATACTAGAAATAGAGAATGGAAGGTGTAAAACCATAAATGGGCTTATAACCATTAGATAGTTCAGTTAGCCTATAACTAGAGAATTGTATGAGATTATGTTATGATCCTTGTGTGAGACTTTTGGCTAATCCCTTAGAGTGCTTGTGTGATTAACAGTTAGTCTATATTAACAAAGATCGATTCAAAGGATGAACCAGCGGATTGAGGATCTCGAGGTAGGCATGGCTTGTCATCAAAACAGGTGGGAACTCTTGTAACCTTCTTGTAATCATTAAGTTTCTTTTCAACAACGAGCATGATGTGCCTTTACTTCTTGTGAGCATGTGTGTGTGAGTGTAATTGAATGGGTATGAGTTGTGATATATGTTGCCTAGTATTCCCGCAGGGAGTGTCTATGGCTTTCCCATGGCTCCTTGCTAAGTCTTATTCAGCAAGGGAAGTGTAAATAGTATATAGCACGGGAAGTGCAATATAGCTATATCAGCACAAGGGTGTAAATATTATTACTTTTTATTTTATATGGTAATTTATGTTCTTATTCAACACGGGAAGTGTAAATAGTACTACGAGGTATTTGGGGAAAACGGTCTTATGCATACCATATTGGTTTGATCGCAGAATATGTTTTTCCTTTCTAGAAATGTTATATTTCGATGTTTGTTGATTGTTGGGTGAATATTTTGACGTATGTTTGCGTTATTTTCCCGCGAGGAGTGACTCCCCATGGCTCCTTGCCAAGTCTTATTCAGCACGAGAAGTGTAAATATTATATAGCACGGGAAGTGCAATATAGCTATTTCAGCACAAGGGTGTAAATAGTATTACTTTTTATATGGTAAATTTATGTTTTATTCAGCACGGGAAGTGTAAATATTACTACGAGGTATCTGGGGGAAATACTCTTACGCATGTTATGCACGTTGAATGTTTAGTTACTGTTCTTTAGAAACATGAGCATGTTAGTGATTACTTGAAAGTTATTTGTTTCCATTGGGCACCCCTTTGGGATGATGTGCTCACTCGTTCCCACTTCAATTTCAGTAATCAGAAGAAATGGTGCGCGTGAAGATATCTGTTTCCGTAGCTTAAAGCTTTTAGCGATGTTAAAGATGATGTGAATCTTTTGTATTTGTATATTTTTGTTACTCTGTTAAATAACACATTAATATATTCATATCACTCTAGAGATCTTCATTTGTTTAATATCAAAGTGTATGGGTTTGTTTTGGGATTAACTTTTGTAATTGAGATACTTAAAATTGATATTCTAGATTTGATGCTTCAATTAGGTTGTAATCCTTTTAGCTAAGCAGGTGATTAGGTTGGGGCGTCACAGGCCATTTCTTGGTTTAGACCAGAGTCTTACAGATTGATCTCTCGAATCTAAAAGTACTCATGTGCAGTACATTTGTTTAGGGTTTGAATTCGTTTCTCATCAACACACCCAAATTTACCAAAAAATAGCAGAATCAGTTTTTACCCCAAAACAATAGTTTATAACAAACTACATAATTCGAACTCATTTGCCTCGAAAATAATTATGTAGGTATTAACAATGTTCAGATCCTTGTTGATTTTATCCCCTTTAGTTTGAAAAGATTAAAACTTTGAATGGACTTAATAATACATAATATCACATTATGTGTTCTTACTATAACAATAACATAAATCTATCATATCATAACACGTTAAACCATTTCATATGACAACCCATTTTACTCACATCAGATGTAGTTTTAGTTTTTCAAAATTTCCAGACATTCTAAAACATTAACCTTCCATATGTGAGGTTATTTATTGCATAAAAATAATGAAACCATGATTAGCTAGTAAGTCAAATGGTTAACCACTTAATCTAATAACAATAGACAATAACAACAACTAACAGACTCTGTTATCCATCATCATTGAATAAAAATAAATTTTATTACGAAATACGTGACATGACGCGATATTACTCATTGGGCACCACTGTACACCAATACTTGACACTACCATAATCACACCACCCACCACTACTTTTTTTTTACTGAAACAACTTCTACGACAACTTCCACTTAAGCCATGCATAACGTCTTTGCCTTAACATCACTACAACCACCACTATGGTCTAATTATATAATTATCAGTTAATCTAACTGAGTTTGGTACCATTTTTTTTTATTTTCAAAAAGTATTTTGAAAACATAATTTTAGTAATATTTTCCATCGTAGTGTTTGGTAAATATTTTTTTAAGTGTTTTTTATGCGCGGCTTCGCCGATTGCAGCTTATGGAAGGGGGTGGACGTTGATCATGGCCACATCTTGTTGGCTGCCTATAATAGGAGTTAGGTCGGCCGATTCATCTGGCGAAGTTGGGCGGCCGAGATGATTTGTGGCAGTTGTTGGCTGCCGTTGATTCGGTTTAGGGCTTAAAAGCCGTGTGGCCAGCCTTCTTTGGGCTACTCGATTTGAGGCGTTGGTTGCTGGTTTGAGTAAGTGGATTAGCCAGGACTGTAGGCAGCCTACCGGAGACATGCTGGTACTTCATTGGCCGACTAAAATTGGATCTGGGCCAGTCGACTTGGCTAGCCAAGTTGTACGGCCGAGATCGCTTTGCGACAGTAATATGTTGCCACTAATACCAATTAGGGTTTTGAACGCTGCGGGGCCAATCCTCTTTGAGCTAATCGATTTGATGCACTGCCTGCAAGTTGGGAGGGTTCGATTGGCCAGAGCTGAAGGCGAGCCGCTGGTGAGCACATCAGGGCCTCATTGGTCGCCCGAGACAAAATCTAAGCCATCCAACTAGGGTGGCTAAGTTGGACGGTCGTAATGAATTTGAGACTGTCACGGCCGGTCGTAGTTTGTTAAAACCCATTTTCAATGGCGCGGCTAGCCTACTATTGGCTAGCGATCGGGGATGTTTCCTGTAGGCTAGATGAGTTTAGATTGGCTAGAACGAAAGTGGGCCCACCGGTTGACGTGGTGGCGCTTGTTTGGCCGTGTTGGGAAGTGGCCAAGCTTGTCAAATCTGCTAGCCAAAAACCTACGATCGTGATCATTTAAAGACCGACATAGGAGGCTCATATTCGATTCCTTAAGGAATTCAGTGTGTCAACCAGCCAATTTCTACTTTTAGTTAAAAGTGCGCGCGACGCATTTAAAGTGATCTATTGGTTGATGACAAAAAGGGGCCAGTAGACCATAATGTGGCCGATCGGCCACAGGGCAGCGCCTGCTAGGGCAAACTCGTCGGCCAGGTGATGTGGCCGCGCCTCTTTTTTGCTACCTTTATTTCCCGCAGTTTCTCTTTATTTCTTGGTAGGATTTTGCTCCTACTAGTCCGTGGAGGATCAATTTCCTAGCTTGCCTAGGTTTGGCCTCGACCAGGGTTCGATATATTTTGCAGGGCGTAAAAAACTTAATTTTTGTAACTAAGTTCAGGAAGATTGAATTTTGTGGGTTGGCACTAATTATATTTCAGAGGGCGGCATAACTTTGCGTGCCTCTAATTGAGTACTTCTATGTGCATCTTAATCCTGACACTTCAGGAAATTCATGCTACTCAGCTGTGAGCGAACATTAATTGTCATGTCATGTCAACATTAAGAGTTCGAATGGGGAACACGGCATAGAATGAATACTCGACAGTCCATGCATTGGTGAGTAATACATGCAGAAGATAAAATTTACCGTATATTTTGGGATTGTTGTTGCACGGCATATAAATATACTGAGTTGCTCAGTACATATGTAATTAAAGAGGCTTGGGCACTCATCACTCTTAAATGGCTCAGTTTCTTTGCACATTGGTAGCACATTAAATACATGGTTTTACAATTTTAGTCCCGAACTGAAAACCACCATCAACATTAAGTCCCCTGCTTAGTACGTAACAGTGACATTGTTGCGGGTTAAGCACTAGATGGTGACAGACAAAATGAAATTATCAAGATAGAAGAAATGGAAGTTACCCAGAGAATTGTATTTGGCTTTCCGCAATGGGACCGTACGGCTAGTGATCTTCGTACCAACGACCACAAGGTGCAAATATGGCACCCATGGGATTGCCTGATTTTCCCGTGCACGGGCTGGGAAGAGGTCCTTCTCCCACTCGGATTTGGAAAATCCGTTTGCATAAAAGGGCGAGACTTCCTTTTTTTTTTTGTCTTTCACTCGTCCGCCTGCGTCTCTTGTTTGTAGCATCTAGTGCTCCATCTGTAGCAGTTGGTCTTCTCTCATCGTCGCCATCAACAACTCCGTCAACAAGGTTGTGTCTACCAGCAGCAAGGTAAGCACTTCTTTTCCCCCTTTTTTTTCTTTTTGGCGAGTGTAAACTCTTGTATTGGCTGCTTTCGTAGCTTTTGAAACTCCGTTCGATCCTAAATAAATTCTCTTTGTTGACAGCATCGACAACATTAGTAACGAAGCGGCGACAGGATCATAGCAAGGCTAGCGGGAGTTTGAGGTAAGCGCCGCTGTTTGCTCTATTTTTTTTTATTTTTTTTTTGTGAAAACCGAGTTTAGGTTTTCGGCGTGGGTATAAACACCCGCGACAAATTAAAGTTTTTGCCTCTTTTTTTTTGTTTGAGTAGGCGCCAGTCCCCACTCAACTTGGTCGCGGACGTGATGTCCGTGACTTGAAATTTTCGTAAGAAAATTTTTTTTTGGCATGCGAACCCCATGTTATTTCATGTAAACCTGACTATTAACGGCTGTGTCGAATTTTGACGAGAATTTGCATGCATGACTCTTCTCCTTTGAAGTATCCTCCTTATTGTAGTTATTCAAAAGTGAACATACAGAATTCCTGTTAAGATGTCACCTGTAGATGTTTCTGCCGCCAAGCTGAGAAGTATTAACAATTCCAAAGATAGGCCGAATGTAAATGATTAATTCTTCACAAGGTCTTACACAGTTGCAAGGACATATCCCGGCCACGTAATAACCCTCCTTACTGATTCAGAAAATGAAGGAACTGTTCAGTCGATTTCTCCAGAGCGTGTGATACGGTTTTGTCTCCAGAGGAAAGAGTATCCATCTTCTCCTATTGATTTCAAAATTTGTCATAACCCACTGCGCTCTTATGAAGGATGGATGAGATACATGATGAGCAATGACCACGTCAGGGATAATCTGATTAAAGCACAAATCGCGGATGCTGTCATGGCATCTGCAACACTTCGTATTAGGAAGGATGTTGCAGGTTTGATTACTTTCATTCTTAGATGGTGTATGTCCACTCACACGGCCATATGTAGATGGGGCGAGACGACAATTACTTTAGAGAGTGTAGTTGTTCTGCTGAATCTTCCGGTTATGGGAAATCTTGATTTTAGCTTGCCCGACGAAGAAGAAATAATGCACGCCACTCTAGTTAAGAAGGCCGGAGGATATAATCGGCAAGAAAATAATAAAAAAAATGCTTCTATACTTGGTGGGTGTCTGAATGGTTTCCTACGAAACCGAAACCGGATCAGGTATTGAATGACACGTTCAGTGTCACTGCGTTTTTATCCTTGTGGCTGTCTAGAGATGTTTTTGATGATGGCTCCAGCAATAAGGAAATAAGACATAAGCTTGTTAAAATTTCTATTAAGTTGGCGCAAGGTGTTGCTCTTCCCATAGGCAGCTTGTTTCTTGGTTCCTTGTATACCCATCTGGATTGCCTAGTATCGGACATGTATGCTTCTAACGGATATATGAAGATAGAATCATACGTTCACATTGCCTTTCTACAAGCATGGTTGTGGGAGCATTTCAAACATTATGCTCCTAATCCTGTAGCTTCGCTTTCCAGTACATATGGAGGAGATAGGATACTTTGTTGGCTGAAGAAGCGTCCAAAACCTGGTTTTAGGCTCATTGATTTCTTTGTCAATGTGCACGCAGTCAATTTTCATCCTTGGGCACCGGATCACACATCTATAGTTCAGCCGGATACTTTTGCTTCTGTATCGGGCACAACATTGCATTCTGATGGAGATAATATGAGTATTGGAAAAACCGTGTTTATGCGAAGCTGTACACCTGGATATGTCCCATCTTTCTTCAAGGGATCTTTTGATGTGTTTCTTTATAATGTTGACAGAGCTGCTCGTCAAATGGGTTTCGACCAGGGGATTCCGTTCCAATGTCCATTGACGCCTCCGACAGACCTTTTGCCATATGTTTTTGATAGTAGTGTTTTTGCAACAAAGAAGAGCCTCCCATTCTTGCTCCCAGGAAGAAAGCCGGTGATAACCCCCAAGTATAAGGAATTCTGGCAGAAGGAGTTTCTCGCTCTTCATCGATTCGTGCAGGACATCGTGAAGGACCCACACGGAAAGCCTTCTTCCAAGACCTTAGAAAAGCATAAGTTGTTGAAGCCGCTTCCTTCGGGTAAACAAAAATCTTCTGACCAAGGCGGCAACAGTCCTCAAAGAAAGGAGCTGAGGTCAAAAAGTCGTGCAGGTGGTATCCGATCAGCTTCAACAGCCCCAGTGGTCTTCAATTCTTCGAATATGCAAGTATGTATGATTTTCCTTTTGACCTGGCCGGATTATTTAAATATTTCAGATTATCCTCACTGAACATTCCTCTTTTAATTCAGGGCCTTGATGACATGAACGCCTTTGATAGACTTGCATGTGGTAAAAATATGGCGCCTCCAGAGGAGGAATCCGTCGATACTGAGTCTTTCGAAGGCGAAGATGAAGGAGAAGAAAGTTCAGGGTCTGGTGGTGACGAGAAAATCACTTCTGAGTGTGGTAGCGAATATAATTCTTCCAGTAAGCCAACAAACGAGTCGGTAAGTCTTCCACACATTTTTCTTCTTGGATTATTTATTCTAATTGGATGCGAAATAAATATCCAATGGGTGGTATTACAAAAAGAAGTTGCATCTGGAGATAACCCTGAGATGGAGATTAACCATAATGAAGATGTGGTTGCGCCTTCAATCATAGAAACTATGTCTGCTGATATGGAGATTAATCACAATGAAGATGTTGTTGCGCCTTCAATAGTAGAAACCATATCTGTGTCCAAAGGATCTTCTGAAGTTGAAGGAGCAGCACTAATCGTATATCCAGCTACAGGTGTTATCTTTAACCCTCCATTTGTGGCTCCCTTTAAGGATCATGTGCTGATTGGAGGATTCAGCGTACCATCTAAGTATGCGGAGTTGTATACGCGAATATGGGAAAAGCATGAACACATCGCAATAACCAAGAAAATTAACAGTCGCTTCTAGTTGGTTAAACGCGTGGAGGAAGCCCTATCTTCAATCCATGATATGTGCAGTGTGACTGGATACACCGTTTCTGAAGAAGTAGTCTCAAGCTGGGAGTACTATCGGGACATTGCGTGATCTTTGAGTTTAACGTCTCCTGGTTCTGTGAAGGGTTCTCCAAAATCCAAAGGCTGCAGACTGAAATGAATGAGGTTCCCTCCATGGATCTTATTAATCAACATGAGGCTGAGATCGAGAAGTTATCCCAGGAATTGAAGTTGAAGCAGGCTGCTCTCCAAGACATGAAGAATACCTTTTCCAAGAATAATGAGTTGTTGTTGGATAATTTCCCTTGAATGCTTTTATTTTTTCAAACTTTCTCCTCTTAGTTTTTTTTTTAAAAAGGCAAGAGACGCCTCTTTTATGGTTTGATTTTCTGGTTTTGAACTAGTAGGTAATTGCTTTGAATTGATTTAATTTTGAAATGATTTCGTGAGTAATTTTCTGAAAGGAATAATATTTGGATCAACAAATAAGTTGGAATCTTAATTATGGATGCAAATAGCGCAACCATTTTGGAGAAGTTGTAAATATTGCATGAAAAGGGAAATATTAGAAAGATGTGATATCTTAGAATAATTAGGCTATGGCTTCTATTCTTCAACATAGGACTGACGTCTGTGGCAAGTCTCCAGCAAACTTCAAAACAATTGGTTGTGTAAACATTGTTTGACGAAACTTACTTGTTCACGAGGCCTCCCAACAAAACCAAATTTTCCCGGATAATTACTTCAAATCCAATATTCATTGTGTGACGCAGCCCTAGTAATGAGAAGTCTCCGGCTGTTTTTTTTTTGTTCTTGTAGCGTCTGGAATATGACGGAGTAGACTGGGACCGTGAAAATATTTCCATGTCGATCCGCGTTAATGCGAAGGGTCTTCAGTTCCCAGGTGCAATTCTCCTGAATTAATTTTTTCTTGGACAATGCGCTTCAGTCCATTGCATTCACTGGTAGGATGATGGATGAACCTGTGATAGTGGCAATATCTCGAATCTAACATCTCTTGATCAGTTGGTGGACGCCATACGGGAGGCAGTTGAACCACCCCGTCTCGTACCCAAATTTCTAGTAACCAAGCTTCTCCTGAACAATGCGCTTCAAAGCGTTGCATTCACTGGTGGGGTGATGAAGGAACCGGTGGTAATGACAGTACCTCGGGTCCATTACTTCTTGATCAGTAGGCGGACGCCACACCGGGGGTAGCTCCACCTCTCCATTTCGATCCCACGTCTCCAGCAGCTCCAGAATCTTCTTCATTGGGAAGGGGAAATGTAAGTACCTTGAGTCTAGCTTTTCCTGCGTTAGCGGGCGTTGCAATGTCTCTGCGTGGCTTTGATGTGGAACAGGAAATGAAGTTGGAAGACTTGTGAGTGTCATCATATCTGCGGATCGCTTGCCTAGGTAGAGGGATGTGGAAGGTGTCGTAATGGCACCGCTGAGTGACCGGATTGAACGCTCCCATCCTCTGTATTCAGGCATTTCCTGATTTATTTCTCCTTCCTCAAGCGTTTCTTCAATTGGTTGGAAGGCCGACGCGGATTGGATAGTCTTTCGTCCTTCAATAAGAGTTTTGAAATACAAATCTTCTAGCAGGGCTCCATAGGCTGCAGGCTCCCTTTCTTTATCCGGCAGACATTGTAGTACTCCGGGCAAGTATTTTCCTCTGTCCGGATCATGTTGTCCATCTTTCCTGATTCGCTTGCGATTACGTGCTCTTCTTGCTTCTCCACTTGTAAAGGTGTGACTCCTGACTGAGGATTCAACGTTTCTTGCACTGTCTGAGTTGATGCCTATCGGCCCTTCTTGTAATTGTGCCTCTATGTCATTCAAAAGGCGAAATGTCTCGCTCTGCCTTCTGGTGATACCGGCTTGATTCGCCAAGACATCCTCCAACATTCCAGCTATGCTTCCCATGATATCTGAGCCACCTGCGGACTCCGGGTGAAGATACATCATGACACGAGAACTGAAGAATTGAGAATTCGATTTTTGTAACCGAGAGATCAATCTCCCACTGTGGTCGCCAATTGTTGATGGGTGAAAACTCCTCCTGCAGAATTTGGTAATTTGGGGTGTGGATGAGGAATGAATTTAAACCTTTAAACAAATGCACTTTGCGCGGTGAGTGCTTGTAGATTCGAGAGATCAATCTGTGCAAGTCCGGCCTAAACCAAGAAATGGCCGTTCCTGACTTGTTTTGGTCACAAAGTGAAGGAGATGGGGTTGATCTTAGGGAGGGAAGCGAAGAAGGTGTTGAGATTGTGAAGGTATTGGCTTGCTTATGACTTGTGACAGAAAAGTGAGCAGGCTTACGGTTAATGTAAGGAGGCTCTGGGTGTTGATTTTCTGTCTTGTTTGAACTTGTGTTGTTCTATCCCCCTTTGAAATAGGGCGGAGAACCTATTTATACAAGTCATTGAGCCTCATTCACGTTTCTCGTGGGAAGTGGAGGTAGTGGAATGATGGAGTAGTGGAGTTGTGTGTCGGTGATACACGACCGCCTTGCCCACTTCTCCTGTTCATCTCTAACCGCCCATGACTTCCTAACACGTTCTTGTGATGGCGCGTTGCACGCCGCACGCCGTAAACCGCCAGACCAATACCCCAAAGATGTATCCCCCGCCAGTGACATGATTGATGTCCTGGAATATGGATCGTGGATCCACGAAAGATAGCATGTAATGCTGAATTGAATAACTCACGTTATTCGTAAAGTCGATACTTGTGAAGTATCGTGTGTATTTTATGCGAACCGCATTGTGGTGTGGTAAAGTGATGGGTAATGACTCCTCACTAACCAAATAACTCCCGACCGGGGTTATATAACCAAGTCTGGTGAAGTTTAACGGATGAGATGATGTTTGAGACACTCATCTCGTGACCGTTAATGAATATTAGGGTTTTTGAAGAGGTGTGCAAGCATCACTCTTCAGCTTGGTCAAAACCAAGCATGGGAAGGATTTTGGAGAGGATCGACCATACATGCGTGTTGACGGCATGATGGTGTAGGCGCCTGTATTCCGTTCCCTCATGAAAGCGCGATCTGGGCCACTCAATTTGACCGGCAAAGAGGAGTGGTTGAGATCGGTTTGCGGCAGAAATCTCTTACCGCAAAGGAATTGGTAACCGCGTGATATTCCCGCACACGTTCCAAGACAACCGTCCTTGGTCGGTCTTGGTCGGTCACTCTAGCGTGTAGGTGGTAGGCTGGTGTTCACGCCCATGTCTCACCGTCCCATGAAAACGTGATCTAAGCCACTCAATTCGTCCGGTGAAGTTGAGTGGTCGAGATTAGTTTGCAATTTGGGAGGTGTAACCACACAAGTTTGACGGGCGTTTTGGGGTTAACCAGGAATGATATGCCTTGGCCGACCGCATGAGGAGGTAGATGGGCCCACGGTGGTCATGCTGGTATAACCAGACCTGCTTAATCTAATCTGTGACCCTCCATTCGTGCCGGAGGAGATGGACGCGCGTGATGGCTTGAACCCTAATTTTGGCTTTCAAAGCCGTGCGACCATGCTCTTTCAAAGCGACGAATTTGTTGTAACCAATCATGGTTGGTTTTGACCGATTGGTCAAGTGTGTAGGCGGTCACATGGTGATTGTGTCGACATGCTCCGGCCCTTTGAGTCTACATCTACACCCTCCATCTATACCTGCGAAGATGGATGGTTGAGACCGCTTTGCGGCACATGTAATATGCCGCAAACCCTAATTTAGGGTTTTTCCGTCCATAATGCTTGGTATGGACGATTTCTTGGCAAGCGAAGGCCAATGGTCGACCATGCGGGGTCGGCCGTGTGTATTCCATACCGCTTGGGGTGATGGAATTGATCCGGGGTCATCCAATCATGCTTGTGGAGTTGGATGATCGCGATCGAATCATATCCGGACCGATATGGTCGGTCTTGGGATGCTCAATCGGGCTAGTATAACACACCGAGAGGGGCTCAATCGGGCTAGTATAACACACCGAGAGGGCTCGGGCTAGTATAACACACCGAGAATCGGCTGTACGGGTATTTCGTACATGGTTTCATTATAGTGCTTGGAGGTTCGTGTTACTCGTAAGAGTAACACTCGGTCGTCATGCCACACCGATAATGAGTACTGAAATACAAGGCGATATGAAATTCACAGAAGGGATTGTTGCCACATGCTCCAACCCGGAGGAATTTCATGTATTCACGAGAATGGGATTGTTGCTACATGCTCCATTCTTGGTGAATTAAGTGAGGGAGTATCCAACACTTTATAAATGGCTTTATCTTTTACAAGATGTCACGCATGAGTTTTCCTATTATTTACAAATTTAACCTTAAACGAAAATCCACCATCAACATTAAGTCCCCCGCCTAGCACATAATGGTTACACTATTGTGTGGTAGGCATGAGATGGTGACATACATATGTGAGAAAGAGAGGATAAAAGAAGTTTACCGGAAGAGTGTTGGTCGACCGCTAGTTTCCCACGCCGTCACGCTTGTATGGAATCCCTTGGTGGGGCCGGTTTCTTTCTTTGGGTATTTGAATCGAAAGAGGAAACCAAATAAGAGAGGAATCCTTCTTCTATTGAGATTCTTCTAATTTTTGTCTATAAAAGAGACAAAACCCTTTTTCTCTTCTCACGAATTTTTTTTTTTGTTCATTTGTTCTCGTCCGCGACCTTGCTCTTGTCGCTCGCCGCCGGAGCCGTAGCCGAAAACCGCCGCCGTCCGTTGCGGAGTTGCCGCGCCGTCCAAGGTAAGTTTCGGTCTTTTTTTTTTTTTTTTTTTATTTAAAAAGGTAAAACCCTAGTTTGTTAGGTAAACACCTTTTGTAAGACATGTGCATGCTTAGCTTTCTCCACCATTTGGCTTGAATCCCGTAGACACGATTCCCATGAATAAGGAAAATCGTATGATGCATGCGGATGAATGAATGCGGGCCCGCCGTGTATGCCGGAACGTGGGTCTTATTCACATATGCTTGGCTGAAATTTACACCGAACTTGAAACTTGTACCGGACTTGAAACCAATACCATACTGACTTGAAAGTTATACCGGAGAACTTGAAATCAATACCAGACCGAAACTTGTATGATGTTTGGACCGGCCATTGTGTGAGTTGTGTCTTGCCGTGTGTGACTACACTTCTCATATGCTTTCATACAAGTTCTAACTCCTGTCTTTTATTTCATTGCGGTAGAAAAGAACTTCTGTCGATATGTCTTCTGAAGATAATGCTGGGTGCCAAGTCGAAGTGTTGATAGCTTCAAAGATATGCCGAACATCAATGATGAGTTGTTCACCTCGTCTTTTCCAAATATTAGGAAGCATCCTTCTCATAAGATAGTCTTGCTTTCCGATTCAGAAAATATGGATGCTGATCCATTTTCTTCTTCCGCACTTGTGATGAGATTTTGTCTCCAAAGAAACGAATATCCGCCTTCTCCTATTGACTTCAAGATTTGCCATGCTCCACTGGTTCTTATGAAGGATGGATGAGACGCATGTTGAGTAATAAGGGCATTAAGGACAATTTGACCAAAGCACAAATTCTCGATGCGGTCATGGCATCTGCTACCCTCGAAATTAGGAAAGACACCGCGGGTTTGATTACCTTCATTTCTCGGTGGCGTATTTCCACTCACACAGCCATATCTAGATGGGGAGAGATGACTATTACTTTGGAGAGTGTAGCTGCATTAATGAACCTGCCTGTTGCTGGAAGTCTTTCTTACGAACTCTCTGATACGGAGAAGAGTAATTATGCCGCTATACTTCAAAAGGTGGCGGAATTCGACAATCTGGAGAAGGAGGAGAAAAAGGACACGAAATGCTTCTACACCTGGTGGGTTTCGGAGTGGTCTTCTGCAGACCCGAGTTGAATCAAGAGTTGGAAAACGATCTCGGCCTTGATCGCGTTCTGTCTCTATGGCTATCCGTGAGATATATTTGATGACGGTTCCGGAAAGAGGACAATTAGAAGTGACCTTGTCAAAATTGCTATAAGGTCAAGCAGGTGAAGTTCTTCCTCTAGGTGCATTGTTCCTTGATCGCCGTATTCTCATCCGGACGCTTTAGCAATGGATATGCATGTTTCTAACGGGTACAAGAAGGTGGAGTCGCACGTTCACTTCGCTTTTCTTCGTGCGCTCTTATGGGAACACTTCGTGGTTATGCTCCTACTCCTGCACCTTCACTCGTTAACTTGTACGGCGGCTCGAGAATACTCCGATGGAATAAGAAGCGTCCTAGAGCCGGTGTGAAACTTGTGGAGGTATTTGACAACATTTCTTCCGTAGATTTTCGTCCATGGGGGCCGATTCACTCTTCCATCGTTCAGCCAAAGACCTTTGCTGACGATCCTGGCGTTGTGTTGCATACCGATGTCAAGACCATGAGATCTGGGGAAATTATTTACTCGCGCAGCTGCATTCCAGATATGTCCCGTCTTATTCGACGGAGAATTTTCTGTGACTCCGTACAATATTGACAGGGCTGCTCGCCAAATGGGATTCGATCAGGGTGTCCCATTTATCCGTCCACCAGGGGCTCCGAAAGAATTCCTTCCACAAATTCTTAACGCCAATGTGTTCTTAGACCGGGTGAGCCTTCCCTTCTGGCCTATTGGGAGAAACCCAGTGGTAACCGATAAGTATAAGGAATTTTGGAGTAGACAACTGTCGGTTTTCCAGAAATTTTCGGAAAGCGTTGTGACAGATTCCCGTAGCGAACCATCTTCTGACGCCTTGACAAAGCATTTCCTAGTTGAAGCTACTTCCACCAAACGGACCGAGCCGAGAGTTGCAGTCCCCAAGTAGGAGAGAGACTCAAGAGGCAAGCATGCGGTCCAGTAATTCTCAATTCCTCCAATATGCAGTATTTAAATCTCTTCCGGCTCTTTTATTTCTCCAAAGTAAATTCTTCTAAAAATGATTCTTGCTTGAAATTAGGAATTTCGAAAGAGAATGTCTTCACAAGGTTGGCGCGCATTCAAAATGAGAAGGTCGGCAATATTGGCCTTCATGCTTTGAAAGTCTCGCGTGCACCGACCTTCATGCCGAGAAGTCCGCGGTCTCGACCTTCATGCCGAGAAGTCTCAGCGGTGTGACCTTCATGCCGAGAAGTCCTGAGAAACCGCTCCTTTTTCTCGACCACGACAGAGATGATGAAAGCTCGGTGGAACAAGGCGCTTCCCTTAGTGATCTTGTTGACGGGGTTGTGATGGAAATTAGCACCCGTAGTGAAAGAGAGGCGGCACTGCTGTAGTTGGGGTGGCTCCCTTGAAATTCGTCCCGAATGTGCTCCGGTCAATATGGCCATTGTGGTGACTCCTCCTGAAAAGCCCCCTGCACCTGACAAGGTTCCCGCGGTTGGTGAATTATCGGTGATGCAGCCTGGGGCTTTGTTCGATCCTCCTTTTGCTATCCCTTATCCAGGCCATGTGTTGGTTGGTGGATTCAGCGTGCCGGTTCAGTTTGAAAAGTTGTACACGATAATCTGGAAGAAACACGGCCATATTGCTACCACCACGAAGCTCAAGAGTCGTCTTGCGTTGGTCAACCGCGTCCAAGAAGCTTTAGTTTCTATCCATGGGATGAGCGTCACGACCGGTCGAATGCAGTT
Organism: Papaver armeniacum; assembly: GCA_023531295.1. Taxonomy (NCBI): domain Eukaryota; kingdom Viridiplantae; phylum Streptophyta; class Magnoliopsida; order Ranunculales; family Papaveraceae; genus Papaver; species Papaver armeniacum. The sequence continues at coordinate 71,600 of JAJJWW010003564.1, read as the reverse complement.
TCGAGGAGATGATTGAAGACCTGGAGGTGCCATCGGGACGTGTTTGCGCAGCATTTTTCAATGCTCCTTGGTTCTTCAAAGGGTTCTCCGAGATTCAGGAGCTCCAGAAACTACATGATGAAGTCCCTTCCGCGGACTGTGTTGCTCGCCAGGAGGAAGAGGTTGAGAGGTTGTCTAAAGAACTGGAGCTGAAGCAGGCCGTGCTTCAAAGGATGAAAGTCTCTCTTGCCCAGAAGGATGAGTTGTTGCTTAAAGACTTTCCTTGAAGTATTCGTGCTATATACTGGCGTTTTCTCTTATATGCTTTTCTTTTTTGAGTGATAGTGAGGATTTTCTTTTTGAGTGATAGTGAGGATTTTCTTTGACTTCCGGTTTTGGGTTAATAGGTAATTGAATTGGCTTATTTTGAGATAGTTTTGTGAACAAACTTTTTGAAGGAGATTATGTTAAATGAGATTTGCATCTTGGTCATGAATGATTGCACATATTACATGAAATTGCAAATGTTATGTAAAAGGGAGGTACGAATGGAAACAAACATGGCGTTTGATCACTGAGCCTCTTTCTCCACGTGCGGGATGCTAAGTCCCCAGTGAATTCTAAACTATCTTTCTTGTAAAGTCGTTGAGTAAAACTTACTTGCCTTTTGAAGCCTCACTTATATCAAACCGGAGTAGTCTCTCTAAGAAAATCCTCTCGCAAGCTATCTCTCCGAACCAAGCTTCTCCCGAACAATGCGCTTCAAAGCGTTGCATTCACCGGTGGGGTGATGAAGGAACCGGTGGTAATGACATACCTCGGGTCCATTACTTCTTGATCGCAGGCGGACGCCATACCGGGGTAGCTCCACCTCTCCATTTCGCACCCACGTCTCCAGCAGCTCCGAAATCTTCTTCATTGGGAAGGGGAAATGTAAGTACCTTGAGTCTAGCTTTTCTGCGTTAGCGGCGTTGCAATGTCTCTGCGTGGCTTTGATGTGGAACAGAAATGAAGTTGGAAGACTTGTGAGTGTCATCATATCTCATGGATCGCTTGCCTAGGTAGAGGGATGTGGAAGGTGTCGTAATGTCACCGCTGAGTGACCGGATTGAACGCTCCCATCCTCTGTATTCAGGAATTTCCTGATAGATTTCTCCTTCCTCAAGCGTTTCTTCAATTGGTTGGAAGGCCGACGCGGATTGGATAGTCTTTCGTCCTTCAATAAGAGTTTTGAAATACAAATCTTCTAGCAGGGCTCCATAGGCTGCAGGCTCCCTTTCTTTATCCGGCAGACATTGTAGTACTCCGGCAAGTCTTTTCCTCTGTCCGGATCATGTTGTCCATCTTTCCTGATTCGCTTGCGATTACGTGCTCTTCTTGCTTCTCCACTTGTAAAGGTGTGACTCCTGACTGAGGATTCAACGTTTCTTGCACTGTCTGAGTTGATGCCTATCGGCCCTTCTTGTAATTGTGCCGCTATGTCATTCAAAAGGCGAAATGTCTCGCTCTGCCTTCTGATGATACCGGCTTGATTCGCCAAGACATCCTCCAACATTCCAGCTATGCTTCCCATGATATCTGAGCCACCTGCGGACTCCGGGTGAAGATACATCGTGACACGAGAACTGAAGAATTGAGAATTCGATTTTTGTAACCGAGAGATCAATCTCCCACTGTGGTCTCCAATTGTTGATGGGTGAAAACTCCTCCTGCAGAATTTGGTAATTTGGGGTGTGGATGAGGAATGAATTTAAACCTTTAAACAAATGCACTGCGCGGTGAGTGCTTGTAGATTCGAGAGATCAATCTGTGCAAGTCTGACCTAAACCAAGAAATGGCCGTTCCAGACTTGTTTCGGTCACAAAGTGAAGGAGATGGGGTTGATCTTAGGGAGGGAAGCGAAGAAGGTGTTGAGATTGTGAAGGTGTTGGCTTGCTTATGACTTGTGAAAAAAAAGTGAGCAGGCTTACGGTTAATGTAAGGAGGCTCGGGTGTTGATTTTCTGTCTTGTTTGAACTTGTGTTGTTCTATCCCCCTTTGAAATAGGGCGGAGAACCTATTTATACAAGTCATTGAGCCTCATTCACGTTTCTCGTGGGAAGTGGAGGTAGTGGAATGATGGAGTAGTGGAATTGTGTGTCGGTGATACACGACCAGTCTTGCCCACTTCTCCTGTTCATCTCTAACCGCCCATGACTTCCTAACACGTTCTTGTGATGGCGCGTTACACGCTGCACGCTGTAAACCGCTGCACCAATACCCCGATGTATCCCCCAGTTTGTGACATGATTGATGTTCGGAATATGGATCGTTGATCCACAAAAGATAGCATGTAATGCTGAATTGAATAACTGCGTTATTCGTAAAGTCGATACTTGTGAAGTATCGTGTGTATTTTATGCAGTACCGCATTGTGGTGTGGTAAAGTGATGGGTAATGACTCCTCACTAACCAAATAACTCCCGACCAGGTTATATAACCAAGATGGTGAAGTTTAACGGATGAGATGATGTTTGAGACACTCATCTCGTGACCGTTAATGAATACTAGGGTTTTTGAAGAGGTGTGCAAGCATCACTCTTCGACTTGGTCAAAACCAAGCATGGGAAGGATTTTGAGAGGATCGACCATACATGCGTGTTGACGGCATGATGGTGTAGGCGCCGTATTCCGTTCCCTCATGAAAGCGCGATCCGGGCCACTCAATTTGACCGGCAAAGAGGAGTGGTTGAGATCGGTTTGCGGCAGAAATCTCTTACCGCAAAGGAATTGGTAACCGCGTGATATTCCCGCACACGTTCCAAGACAACCGTCCTTGGTCGGTCTTGGTCGGTCACTCTAGCGTGTAGGTGGTAGGCTGGTGTTCACGCCCATGTCTCACCGTCCCATGAAAACGTGATCTAAGCCACTCAATTCGTCCGGTGAAGTTGAGTGGTCGAGATTAGTTTGCAATTTGGGAGGTGTAACCACACAAGTTTGACGGGTGTTTTGGGGTTAACCAGGCATGATATGCCTTGTCCGACCGCATGAGGAGGTAGATGGGACCACGGTGGTCATGCTGGTATAACCGGACCTGCTTAATCTAATCTGTGACCCTCCATTCGTGCCGGAGGAGATGGACGCGCGTGATGGCTTGAACCCTAATTTTGGCTTTCAAAGCCGTGCGACCATGCTCTTTCAAAGGACGAATTTGTTGTAACCAATCATGGTTGGTTTTGACCGATTGGTCAAGTGTGTAGGCGGTCACATGGTGATTGTGTCGACATGCTCCGGCCCTTTGAGTCTACATCTACACCCTCCATCTATACCGCGAAGATGGATGGTTGAGACCGTTTTTGCGGCACATGTAATATGCCGCAAACCCTAATTTAGGGTTTTTCCGTCCATAATGCTTGGTATGGACGATTTCTTGGCAAGCAAAGGCCAATGGTCGACCATGCGGGGTCGGCTGTGTGTATTCCATACCTGCTTGGGGGTGATGGAATTGATCTGGGGTCATCCAATCATGCTTGTGGAGTTGGATGATCGCGATCGAATCATATCCGGACCGATATGGTCGGTGCCGGATGCTCAATCGGGCTAGTATAACACACCGAGAGGGGCTCAATCGGGCTAGTATAACACACCGAGAGGGCTCGGGCTAGTATAACACACCGAGAATCGGCACATACGGGTATTTCGTACATGGTTTCATTATAGTGCTTGGAGGTTCGTGTTACTCGTAAGAGTAACACTCGCCGTCATGCCACACCGATAATGAGTACTGGAAATACAAGGCTGATATGAAATTCACAGAAGGGATTGTTGCCACATGCTCCAACCTGGAGGAATTTCATGTATTCACGAAATGGGATTGTTGCTACATGCTCCATTCTTGGTGAATTAAGTGAGGGAGTATCCAACACTTTATAAATGGCTTTATCTTTTACAAGATGTCAGCGCATGAGTTTTCCGGTTATTTACAAATTTAACCTTAAACGAAAATCCACCATCAACACCAGGAGCCAAGTGTATGCATATGTGTGTATACGAAATTGGTGAAGGAGACAGGTTAAGTATGCGTACATGTACGCATACTAGCGGAAGTTTTCGAACCGAAAATTTCTGCTGAGTTTGGAAACTAAACAAACTCAAATCTCGTTGCTTAGGTTACCCGTACGCATACTTAAGCTGGTTACTTTGTCAAATCGGTCAGTTCATGGACTTAAACATTTAAATCATAAGGAATGCAATCTTTGCAAACCGTGGCTATAATGTTCATGATTGATTCAAGTGAATCAAACCGATTAAGTTTCGATTGTGTTTTCTATACAATTGAACAACTCTTTAACTAGTTTCATTTGATTCATTTGAACTAGTTATGGTTAAGATTAATAAGGCTGATATGAGAGTAATCATATGGTTAACCTCGGTTAACTATTTTTGAACCAACATGGTGTACACGTTTAGGTACGGCTACATAAACCTAAATGAGGGTACATTTCATTTGTGTGTAACAAGCTAAGTTCGATCTAACGGTTGAAAGATATTAGCTTGGTTGAATAAGGTTTTTCATCTAACGGTGAATATTGAATGCTTTGTTACCAAGGTAACTTGGATTGCAAACCCTGATTTGAAAACTATATAAAGGAGAACTCTAGCAACTGGGAAACCTAATCCCCACACCTCCCGTCTCATTACTAGTTGCATAACTAGAGTCGATTCTCCTTTAACCTTAGGTTTCTTCTCGAGACCCTGTAGGTTAACGACTTGAAGACTTCATTGGGATTGTGAAGCCATACCCAACTATTATCTTTGTAGTTGTGTGATCTGATCTTGCTGTTTCTATCGTGTTGAGTGCAATTGAAATAATTGGCTCGAGATTTTATATCTCCGATAGGCAAGATAGAAAAGTAATCACGAAAAACTTCGTCTCATCGTTTGTGATTCCACAATATCTTGTTTCGCTAGTCGATTAAGATTATTGTGAGGTGATTGATAATTCTAGGCTGTTCTTCGGGAATATAAGTCCGGGTTATTGGTTCCTGTTCAATCCTATAGACTTTTCTGTGTGAGACAGATTTGTCTATTAAGTCTTCGACTTTGGGTCGTAGCAACTTTTGGTTGTGGGTGAGATCAACTAAGGGAATCAAGTACGTAGTATCCTGCTGGGATCAGAGACGTAAGGAGCGCAACTGTAACTTGAATCAGTGTAAGATTGATTAGGTTTCAACTACAGTCCAGTCCGAAGTTAATTGGTAGTAGGCTAGTGTCTGTAGCGGCTTAATACAATGTGGTGTTCAATCTGGACTAGGTCCCGGGGTTTTTCTGCATTTGCGGTTTCCTCGTTAACAAAATTCTGGTGTCTGTGTTATTTCTTTTCCGCATTATATTTTGTTATATAATTAAAATATCACAGGTTGTGCGTTAAGATCAATCAATTAGAATATCCAACCTTGGGTTGTTGATTTATATTGATTGACACTTGAACATTGGTCTTTGGTACCATTCAAGTTGTTTCACATAATAATCAGGCTCACGAATTTCTATCTGTTTGATTTGGTGATTACATTATAAAACAAAGATATTAAAACTCTTTGATATACTTTAATCTAGATTGAGTCTGACTGTCTAGTTGATTCTCTAGAAAGTGTATTGGACTAACACCTCATAAGTCTGTGTTTGTAACGATCCAATATGGACAAAGGTGCTATCTCTATAAACGTACCACTAGTCTGCGATGGCTCAAATTACTTGTGGTGGAAAATTGTTATGCGTTCCTTTCTTCAAGCGCGTGATTTTCAATCATGGGTTTATGCAGTTAATGGCTATGATGCCCTCGTTATGGCAGTAGGGAATGCAACCGTTCCAAAGAACATTGGTGAAGACAATGCTGCCGAGATACTTGATGCAAAGCAAAACTCCGACGGTTTGAATGCCATCATACATGCCATTTCCCCAGATCTTCAGCATCATGTGACTACGTGCGCTAGGTCTAAAGATGCATGGGATATCTTAGAAACAGGTATTCGAAGGAAATACCAGTGAAAAGGAAGCTAGGCTTCAAAACCTTAATTCCGATTGGGAAAACCTTCGTATGGAAGATGAAGATTCATTTGATGATTTTAATCACAAAGTGTCTGAAATTGTTAATGTATCTTTTGCATTGGGTAAGACTATTCCTGAAAAGGACATTGTGATGAAAATTCTCAGATCGCTGCCATCTAGATACGATTCTAAGAAGCATGCCATCGTTGAAGGAAATAACCTTGATACTCTTTCCGGAAGTACTCATGTGGGAAAGATTAAATTACTTGATCTTAATCAGAGTACAGTCAGAACTTCTGCATTCAATGTTGTGATCATTCCAAGCGAAGCCTTTAATTTGTCATGGGCTGATGAATGCTGTTCTAGTCATGTTGATTTTAATAAATCACTGATAACACAAAAGATTAAGGATATGGTAATAAAAAGCAAAAGATGCGAGAGACTGTCTTCTCTCTCTATTGCTCCTGATGATTCAAGTCAAGAAAAATCTCAGTATCACAATGGGTTACATACTACTGCAGTATGTACGGAAAGTTCAGCCTTTTCGGCAGAAGTTTCTTGTGATTCAAACTCCAGTTTGGAATGCGAATTTGAGACTGAGATCCTAGAATTTATGGATAAGTTTGAAGAAATTCACCAGGAAAATATTCAACTAAAAGAATTGTTGAATAAACTTGATTCATCACTAGGTGAAATCTATTGAGAATGACTGTCTTAATGATGAATTCACCAGAACCCTATTACTAAAAGAAAAATAGATCAATTCTATCAAGTGTGACCTGCAAAGGTTGTCAGGAAGCTCAGACAAAATTTCAACAATGTTATTTGGTCAAAAGGATTTTGGAAACACACAAGGTTTAGGGTTCAAAGGAAAAACTATAAGCACAACAAACTCGGTTATTCCAACCAGCTTTGGATCAATCAAACCTGAGCGTTTTGATAAACAGGAGTCATCTTCACAAAGAAAGCCTCCTCTGCTCTGCTCCTTTTGTGGAAATACAAGTCATGTCCAAAGTAAGTGTTGTAGATTCAAGAGGAACTGTAAAAGAATTACCAATCTTCAAAATGACATGCAGAAGATGAATCTAACTCTGGAGAAACAGTCAGAGACACCTAGGTACAAGAAGAATTCCAAAAGAATTAGAGTTAAACGAGGTAAGTCCGTTTACTCAACAAACCTTGAAACGTCACCCTGTGACACAAGATGTGAACACTCTGTTCACTCTATTACTATCTAAACCATAGTAATAAATCGTATCCTTATTTTGGACTTGAAAAATAAGGATTACTTCAAGGTTGATATAAGTCTTGTAAATCTTTTGTTGATTTTTCTGTTCCGTTCTGAGCAAGTAAATATTTTATTGTTAAAGAGTGGTAATGGATCATGAACCGTGGAGACTTATTTTAAAGGTCCTTTAGGGTTTTATTATCCTAGAGTCTATTTATATTCACTTGTGAACATTACTGTTCTTTACCTTCTTTTCTAAAGATACAATCCCATGGCCCCTATAACTAGAGGTACCACGAAAAGAGATGTTGTAGAAGCAGTTAATGTGTATCTGTGTGAAGGAATTTCTTCCTCGAAGAAAATGAAAGTGAAGAACACAAGTGATGATCCATATTTCTCCTCTAACTGCCTATTGTCTGTTTGTCATTCTGATAATAACTTTAGGGATATTGTGAAGGATTTCATCGGGAAAAGAAATGATTTAAAATCTCGAATCATTTCTTCAATAAAAGATATCTCTCACTATGAACAAATGTTGTCTCTAACAAAGAACACTCTGCGTGAACTAAAAAGGGAACTTAGTGAGTTAACTGATATTTCTGAAGATTTAGAGGAATTGAATGATCCAATTATCAATGGCTTTTTCAATAATGAGAAGGAATTCTCTGTAGATGCCCTGAGAAAGCTCTATAATGTCTAATAAATCTTCTTTTAGAGAATTTATTTCTTGTTTTTAGAAGAATAACTAGGGTTTGGAATAGACATTATTGTGAGTACACATAGCCATGTCCAACGATTTCTCATCTTCATGTTTTTAGATTTATTTATTTAAATTCTAAGTCTTTTGGAAGATGATTTTTGCAATTTTAATCTTCATGATTTTATATATTGCAAATTGTTATGGGATATGTTGTTTATGTCCGTGAACCTATGACTATCCCATACTTTTTCAAAAGTTATCTCTATTATGTCGGTATGAAAGTATTGATGGAAGATAGAATGAACTTTTGACATTACAAAAGTTAAAGCCTTTTATGTCATTGTTTTGATGGAAGAAAGGATAAAGCTTTTGTTAACAAGGATTAAGTCTATTGTATGTCATTGTGCAAATAGTGATGGAAAATAGGATGAATCCTTGTTTATTCCGCAGTATTGGTCGATCTCCGATCCACACTTTTGTGCACATACCGTGTTGATCCATAAGATTTCTTATGTTTGAGCATGACCAACTAAATTGATCATTCTCTTGTGGTTATTTTAGTTGTTGCTCCGTAAGTTCTCTTATGTCGAGCATGACCAATTAAATTGATCATTTTTGTGGTTAATTTGGTTGTGTATTCCAATTAAATTAATCGTGAGTTTTCTTGTGATTAATTTGGTTGTATCTTTCTTTGATTGAACTTACCATGGGTTCTCTTGTGGTTATTTCAATTGAATATTTTGGATACAAATTCATATTTTCATGTGATTTTAGTTATCCAAAAGAAATCCTTGTTTTCTTGTAAAAGTAAGGTCGCCTTTGTTTTTCTTTCGGGGATGATATTTTATGGGGGAGAGTTCATTTTGAACTTGTGCTTAATTTCCAAATCTTTGTGGGGAGTACGGCTGTGGAATATTAGGGGTTATCTTGTATCTTTATAAACTCCTTGATGAATGCATTTAGCTTCGGCTTTATGATGGCATCTAAATAAGTTGGTATGGTATTTTCTTTTAGTCATGAAGTATCTCCATGAAAATTTTATGAGGATCCCACTAGTTTTCGTACCTTTTACAATTTATATTGACAAAAAAGGGGAGAATTAATGTGTAGTGTGATACTATAAATACATATGGTTTACGGATCATTATGTAAGGGGGAGTGGTTTTCATGTTGAGATGTAGTATTGACTAAGGGGGAGTGATACATATCACCATAGTATTGTTGTCAAAGTTGTGATACAATTGGACTTTGATGTTGTGTAATAATACTATGACACTGTATAACAATGATTGAGAGCATTTTGTTTTCTCATTGTTATCGCTATGGATCTTCAACAACTGTGATGTTGAACTTACAACCTTTAGGATCATGGAGTACTTGGAAGTGACGAAGATTTCTAGTCGCGTTGAAGATGCCAAGGAGATCAAGCATTTGGATGAGAAGCTACAATGTTCTACCTATTTTGTAATCCATATGTATTGATAGTTTTGTCACTAAAATTGACAAATGGGGAGATTGTTAGAGCATTGCTCGGTCAAACTCGCATGCGTTGCTATCTCAAGCATGTTTGTCAATGTTAGTGATCAAAACTATAAGTCTTGAATTCTAGCCTATTTATAGATGTCTCAGACTAGGACATAGATAGTGTAGTTGAGCTTAAATTTCACAGAGTTCATCATTTGAAGACGAAGAACTACTAAGGGGAGCTTGTGGAACTTCTTCGACAAAAGGTATGTGGAGACTTGGACTCATCTATCACTTGGAAAGTATATTTCTACTATCTCCTATATTGAGACATAAGCCGTGTTAAGATATAGTTTTCTCTATACACATTTGAGATTTCGAGCTGAGTATATCTCGCTTACATATTTCTCGAAATATTTGTTGGTAAGCTTTCGCTTCGACCAATTTCATCTTATATCATTAGAAATTTCCGAGTAACATCTTACATGGTTTGTGTGATACAATCATTTGATGTAGGCTTGGAATGTTTCGATAATGATTATTTCAATATCTTGAAAATTGCTTTGATGCTAATAGTGTGTGAAAACGGCTATTGTCATTATAGAAGAATGTTTCAATGATTGAAATAAAGAGTTGAGAATGTAACCATGTTTGGATATAAGCATATATAGTGTGTTCGCACATTAGTGTACAAATCCATAAACGGGAGTGTATGCATATGTGTGTATACGAAATTGGTGAAGGAGATAGGTTAAGTATGCGTATGTGTACGCATTTGAGTCAGCATCAAATCATACATGTACGCAAACTCAAATCCCGTTACTTATGTACGCATACCTGTACGCATACTTAAGCTGGTTACTTTGTTAAATCGGTCAGTTCATGGACTTAAACATTTAAATCATAAGGAATGTAATCTTTGCAAACCATGGCTATAATGTTCATGATTGATTCAAGTGAATCAAACCGATTTGGTCTCGATTGTGTTTTCTATACAATTGAACAACTCTTTAACTAGTTTCATTTGAGTCATTTGAACTAGTTATGGTTAAGATGAATAAGGTTGATATGAGAGTAATCATGGCTAACCTCGGTTAACTCTTTGTGAACCAGCATGGTGTACACGTTTAGGTACGGCTACATAAACCTAAATGAGGGTACATTTCATTTGTGTGGAACAAGTTAAGTTCGATCTAACGGTTGAAAGATATTAGCTTGGTTGAATCAGGTTTTTTATCTAACGGTGAATATTGAATGCTTTGTTACCAAGGTAACTTGGATTACAAACCCTGATTTGAAAACTATATAAAGGAGAACTCTAGAAACTGGGAAACCTAATCCCCACACCTCCTATGTGTTACTAGTTGCATAACTAGAGTCGGTTCTCCTTTAACCTTTGGTTTCTTCTCGAGACCCTGTAGGTTAACGACTTGAAGACTTCATTGGGATTGTGAAGCCAGACCCAACTATTATCTCTGTAGTTACGTGATATGATCTTGCTATTTATATCGTGTGGTGTTCAATCTAGACTAGGTCCTAGGGTTTTTCTGCATTTACGGTTTCCTCGTTAACAAAATTCTGGTGTCTGTGTTATTTCTTTTCCGCATTATATATATTTTGTTATATAATTGAAATATCACAGGTTGTGCGTTAAGATCAATCAATTAGAATATCCAACCTTGGGTTGTTGATTTACATTGATTGACACTTGAATATTGGTCTTTGGTACTGTTCAAGTTGTTTCACATAATAATCAGGCTCACGAATTTCTATCTGTTTGATTTGCTGATTACATTGTGAAACAGAGATATTAAAACTATGTGATATATTTTACTCTATATTGAGTCTGACTGTCTAGGTGATTCTCTAGAAAGTGTATTGGAGTAAGTCCTCTCAGATTTCCAAACGAATTATTGGGTGTGGTTGTTAGACCCCCGCATTTTCAGATGCATTGGTGGATTTCCCCTTCTTCGGGTGCTTCTCTTTTTAGTAAGGTTAGAGTGGTCGTGGCTGCGGACTGTTGGACATCTCTCTGAACTTATGCGAGGGTCTGGAGATACAGGTTTTCCAACAAAGCTTCATAGGCCGTATCCTTACCTTTATCTTGTAGATATTGTGACGCGCTTGGAAAGTCTCTTCCCTTAGCCTTTGGAAACTGTCCCACCTCCTTGTCGTTGGCTGAATTTAGTTGGTCGTTTGCTTTTTGTTCTCATCCGATGCGGCTACGTGCTCTGTCGGCATTGTCATTGGCGGGGGAACATACTTCAGATAAGGATTCAACATTTTTTGTATCATCTCTGAAATTGGTGGCGTCTTATGAGCGAATGTTTCCTGATTCTTGCCACAACCGGTTTGCCATACTCTTTTGGAGACAAAACGTCTCATTTTGCAGCTTGACGATATCAGCTTGATTTGCAACAACAGCCTCTAGCATTTTTGCCATACCTTCTATGGTGATTGTATTGCGAGCATTCGTGGCTTTGGAAGAGTTTGGATGACCGGGGTACATCATGAAATAAAAAGTTGGGATTGGTGATTGAAATGAATTCTGGTTAATGATTGAATTTAGACCTAAGATCCACCGTCTTGAAATTGAGAAAACTGGAATAAAATTGAGAAATTGATTTTGCAACCGAGAGATTAACCTCCCACTGTGGTCGCCAATTGTTTTGGGGTAAAAACTGATTCTGCTGGAAATGGTAAATTTGGGTGTGCCACCGAGAAACGAATCTAAACCCTAACCAAATGCACTGCATGAGAGGACTTTAGATTCGAGAGATCAATCTGTACAATCCTGGCCTAAACCAAGAAATGGCCATTCCAGTCTTGCTTCGGTCACAAAATGAAGGAGAAGGGTTGATCTTAGGGAGGGAAGCGAAGAAGGTGTGGCTATTTATGATCAGAATATGGAACTTTCTTGCGGAATGTAAGCTATAAGTTCTTGGTGTTTTCTAGATACTTGTGTTGGTAACCAAAAACTGTTGTCCTCGTTGAAATAGGTTGAAATCTATTTATACAAGTCATAGTTGAACGTACCCTGATCTCATAGAAAGTGGAAGTAGCGGAGTAATGGAGAAGTGGGGTCGTTGAAAACCACGTCCCTATTATGAGGGGAAAACTGGTCAGTTTACACCCACTACTTCTCTGCTACAACTAACTGTCCGCCATTCCTGACACTTTCTTATAATGGGCGTGTTGCACGCTGTAAACCGCCAGACCAATACCCTTATGAACATCCCCCAGTTTGTGACATGATGTCTCGAGTATTTTCGTGGAAAATATGTACCATGTTGCTAAGTGGGTCTTGTGTGTAAGTCCTAGTTATTCTGACCAATCACGCGCAGGCTAGGCGGCGGGCAATCATGTGTGGCGAGTAAATTCATGAGACTTGCCGCAAAGAATAGCATGTAACGCTATTAGGTTAAATAACTAAGTTGTTTGTGAAGCTGATACTCATAAAATATCGCATGTAAAGCATCGCTTTTAAGAAAGCAGTTCAAAATAATCTATGCATGTGAAGCATCGTTATATTGAGCCTGTCTTGGTTGGTCGCGGAACCTAATCTCTTAAAAAGAGCATGACCGGCCATTTTCAGGAAGCTGCTTGGAGCTATTTATGCATGCCAAAGGTAGGCCAGTTGGTCCCTATAGGAGAGTGATGGATGGTAGCCATTTTGACATCCTATTGGTCGGCCCAAGTTTAATCTAGACCGATTAAATTGGATAGCCAAATTGGATGGTTGAGATGATTTTCGGCAGTTATTGGTTGTCGCTAATTTATTTAAGACTCTTATAAGAAGTGCGGCCAACAATCTTTGGAATCGTTTAGAAGCCATATGGGTAGGCCGCGGCTTGGCCGATTGCAGCTTATGGAAGGGGGGTGGCCGTTGATCATGGCCATATCTTGTTGGCTGCCTAAAATAGGAGTTAGGCCGGCCGATTCATCTGGCGAAGTTGAGCGGCCGAGATGATTTGCGGTAGTTGTTGGCTGCCGTTGATTCGGTTAGGGCTTAAAAGCCGAGTGGCTAGCCGTCTATGGGCTAATCGAATTGAGGCGTGGGTTGCTGGTTTGACTAATACGATTGGCCATGACTGTAGGCAGCCCGCCGGCGAGCATGCTGGTACTTCATTGGCCGGCTAAAATTGGATTTGGACCAGTCGACTTGTCTAGCCAAGTTGTACGGCCGAGATCGTTTTGCGACAGTAATATGCTGCCACTAATACCAATTAGGGTTTTGAACGCTTCGTGGCCAATCCTCTTTGAGCTAATCGATTTGATGCGTTGCCTGCAAGTTGGGAGGGTTCGATCGGCCAGAGCTGAAGGCGAGCCGCTGGTGAGCATATCGACGCCTCATTGGTCGCCCGAGACAAAATCTAAGCCATCCAACCAGGCTGGCTAAGTTGGACGGTCGTGATGAATTCGAGACTGTCACGGTCGGTCTTAGTTTGTTAAATCCCTTTTTCAATGGCGCGTCTAGCCTACTACTGGCTAGCGATCGGGGATGTTTCCTATAGGCTAGATGAGTTCAGTTTGGATGGAACGAAAGTGGGCCCACCGGTTGACGTGGTGGCGCTTGTTTGGCAGTCTTGGGAAGTGGCCAAGCTTGTCAAATCTGCTAGCCAAGAACGTACGACCGTGATCATTTAAAGACCGGCATAGGCGGCTCATATTCGATTCCTTAAGGAATTCAGTGCGTCAACATGCCAATTTCTACTTTTAGTTAAAACTGCGCGCGACGCATTTAAAGTGATCTAATTGGTTGATGAGAAAAAGGGGCCAGTAGGCCATAATGTGGCCGATCGGCCACAATGAAGCGCTTGCTAGGGAAAACTGGCCGTCCAGGTGATGTGGTCGCGCCTCTTTTTTGCTACATTTATTTGCCGAAGTTTCTCTTTATTTCTTGGTAGGATTTTGCTCCTACTAGTCCGTGGCGGATCAATTTCTTAGATTTCCTAGATTTGGCCTCGACCAGGGTTCGAGATATTGCACAGGGCGCAAAAAACCTAATTTTTGTAATTAAGTTCAGGAAGATTAAATTTTGTGGGCTGGCACTAATTATATTTCAGAGGGCAGCATAACTTTGTGTGCCTCTAATTGAGTACTTATATGCGCATCTTAATCCTGACACTTCGGGAAATTCATGCTACTCAGCTGCGAGCGAACATTAATTGTCATGTCATGTCAACATCAAGAGTTCGGATGGGGAACACGGCATAAAATGAATACTCGACAGGCCATGCATTAGTGAGTAATACAGGCAGAAGATAAAATTTACCGAATATTTTGGGATTGCTGCTGCACGCACCATTCTGGATAAATTTATATATAAATATACTGAGTTGCTCAGTACATCTGTAAGTAAAGAGGCTTGGGCACTCATCACTCTTTAATGGCTCAACTTCTTCGCAGAGTGGTAGCACATTAAATACATGGTTTTACAATTTTAGCCCCGAACTGAAAACCGCCATCAAGAAGTCCGAAGTTCATTGGTAGTAGGCTAGTGTCTGTAGCGGCTTAATAGAGTGTGGTGTTCAAATCTGGACTAGGTCCCGGGGTTTTTCTGCATTTGCGGTTTCCTCGTTAATAAAACTTCTGGTGTCTGTGTTATTTCTTTTCCGCATTATATTTTGTTATATACTAGGGTTACGGCACGGGTATAATTTTAATTTAGTTATGCATTTTCTGACATATGAATATTAAATATAGTATTCACTAATGTCAAGTTTACCCTTCTTATCATTATTACAAAAGAAAAGGAAAACCCGATAGATATTTTCATTCTTCACTTCACAAATCTTTTTTAGCATTTTCCACCTTGACATTCTGCCCCTCCTTTCTCGAGTTGTATCCTCAAGCCAGCCATGAAATTATATCGGAATTAGTTTTTACATATTTTGTCCCCCAAAAAACATTATTTGATATGTTTTTTAGTTTACAAAGATATCTTATCGATCCTTTGAAATGGTATTACCTTTCTTCATCTTTCTTATTTCAATGAACGATGTTAGGATCATCATGGACCATAGGAACCAACTATGGGCCGGACCACATAGCATTTATGTTGTCCCTTCTTGACCCCCTTGGGATAAGAGGTGTGCGGTATTAATCTAAAAGGCTTAGGTGTTACGTAAGGAGTTGCCCAAGCTTATTAAGATCCACATGTACACATATTTCTTCCATGTTGGACTATCCATAGCAATACATATGTGGTTTATCGCGCCACATACTCCAACGATCTCCACCTTGGCGAGATTAAACCACTTCACCAGTCCAATCTATTTGTATATGCTACCCATCGATCATGAATATTGTCACTCTGGAATCCTACTCCACGTTGAGTTAATGAGAAGGAAAGCACTAATTCCACCTTGAGCATTTCCTTGCCCACCTAGAACCCTGCTCCACTTGAGAGTTAATGTGTGAGACACTAACTCCACCTTGAGCACCAGTTCAACCTTGAGCATTGCCTTGCGGATCTAGAACACTGTTCCACCTGTTTGTAATGGTTGAGATACTAACTCCACCTTGAGCGCCAGTTCAACTTTGGTCCTTGTCTGCTGCACCTTAAGTCTTACTTTGCGCCCTAAACCGGGTGACATCCACAACCACTTCTACGTTCGAACAGTAGCCCCAACCATGGGCTATAATACCAATTGTTAGGATCTTCACGGACCATCGGACACTACTTAGGAACGACCACATAACCCCGAACCCCACTTTACCACATTGGGATAAGAGGTGTGGGGGTTTTTAACTAAAAGTCATCGGTGCTATGTATGGAGATTCCCAAGATTATTAAGCTCCACATGTATTCCTCTCTATTCCATGAGAGATTATCCCTAGCTATACATATGTGGTTTATCGCGCCATATACTCCAACAACCGAGCGGAACCAAAACATTGAACTATGTAAGCTGTAACAAAATTATAACATCTGAACTCATTTGTCTCAAGAATATTTGTGTATATATTAACAGTGTTTGGATCCTTTTTGCTTTTTCCCCCTTTAAGAATAGTCTAAAAAGAGTAAAACTCATAACTGACTCAACAATACATGTCGTATTGTATGTTCTTACTATTTCAATGACATAATGAAAAGCTAATTCATTCACTTAAGATATTATATTTTAAAATCATAAGTCATTTCCGATGGCAACCATTTACTCACATACAATGTAGTTTTAGTTTTGCAAAATTCCAAAATATATTATGTACGTAATTCAATTCGGCGGGAAGATTCGCCGAATAGAATATAGGTAATGGCTTGTCCTTTCGTAAGATTGTTGCACTTTCAACATAGTTGGATCCGAAGTTGGTAAAAAGCATTGTATTTATGTGTTCTCTGGCGAAAGTAATCTAGGGATGGGCTACCTTCCATAAAACTGTTGATTAATGACCGCATCAGGGTCAGTTGAAAATCCCACATTGTCGGATAACCGCAGTCACTAAGTTGGGAAAGTGTTGGCGGAGGATCCGGTCCTTACAAATGGTATTAGAGTCAACCAAGGGTTACCCGTCGATGGTGAAAGAGTACGCTTGACAGATTGTGTCAGGATAGGGTCTCATAAGTGAGAGAAAATGCCAGAGTCCCAGATTGAACATATCCCGGAGCCAAGGATGGCTCCGTCGGTCGAATTTTAGTACTCCGACTTGGCATGTAGGATTCGTCAAATGGAATATATGTAATGGTTTGTCCTTTCCTAACACCGAGACCTTTTCAGCATAATTGGCTTCATAGTTGGATAAAAATCTTTATAGTTAAGCATGCTTGGTATTGAGTAATCCTAGGATGGGTGACCGCCTAAGAAGATGCTACTGGATGACCGCAGCGGTGAAAACCCATACTATCAGATGACCGTAGTGGCTAAGTGAGGACATTATCGGTAGAGGGTCAGGCCATTACATGCTACGACATTATGCTTCCAAATGTGAGGTTATTTGTTACACAAAAATAATAAAACCATGATTAGTTAGTAAGTTAAATAGTTAAGTACTTAATCTTGTAACGATACGCTCTACTAACAATAAACTCTGTTATCCATCATCAATGAATAAAAATAACGTTACACCATTTATCAAGAAATACATGAGACGATCCGATATTACTCAATGGGCACCAATACTTGCCACCGCCACTATGGTCCATTTATATAATTTTTAGCCAATCTAGCTAAGTTTGGAACTGCTTTTTTCCTTTTAAAAAAAATGTACTTTGAAAACATATTTTTAGCAATATTTTTTCATCCTAGTGTTTGGTAAAAATTTCATAAAGTGTTTTTTATGCAAAACACTTCCAAAATCTATCAATTTTATAAGTGGGGGAGAAGGACCTTTAAAAAGCTTCAAAAGCAAATAAAATAGTTCACTATAATTTCATATTTCATTTTTCAATTTTATCTCATCTTTTTTTATAACTGACAAAAATTATCCTTGAATCTATATATCACCAATTTTATTGATATTGTTTCTATTTTTATCAAAATTATTTATTAATAGAAATACAAATTTATTAATTTAATTATAAGAAATTTTATAATGAAAAAAATTAATGAATTATTTATTATGAGCAATTAGTGAACAAACATTATTATGAGCAATTAATAAATCATTTATTATCATCAATTAGTGTGAAATACTAATTAGTTAGGTATTTATTATATATTTACTATATTTATTATATTAGATTTAAATTAATTGGTCATTAAATGTTATTTGTATGGGAGAAATTACAACCATAGATTTCCCAATTAGGAGATGAAATCTTGGCCACCACTTACACGTGCGAGATGAGGGTGTGGTAAGGAGAACTACAGTCTTAGATTTATCTTTTTGAGGACAAATCTGGAACACCACTAACACAGGCTAACTTATCCAAACTGTGTTTTGTACTTAAGAATTGAAATATCACAGGTTGTGCGTTAAGATCAATCAATTAGATAATCCAACCTTTGATTGTTGATTTAAATTGATTGACACTTGAACATTGGTCTTTGGTATCGTTCAAGTTATTTCACATAATAATCAGGCTCGCGGATTTCTATCTGTTTGATTTGCTGATTACATTGTGAAACAGAGATATAAAACTCTTTGATATACTTTTCTCTAGATTGAGTCTGACTGTCTAGTTGATTCTCTTGAAAGTACATTGGAGTTTGTCTATTCAGATTGCCAAATGAAATATTGGGTGTAGTTGTTAGACCCCCGCTTTTTCAATTGGTATCAGAGCAGGAAAACACATTAAAGACCTTATAAGTCTGTGTTTGTAGCAATCTGACTATGGACGATAATATCTCTGAAAACGCATCACCAGTTCAGAAACATTCTAACCTGGTGTAAAGTCTTGTTTTTCCTGAGAAATATCTCATGTCTTCTCCATCTTCTAAGACTTTGTATAACTGGGAAGCACGCCTAGATGAAAAGTTGGATGAACTTTCCAATGAAAGTGATTCAGAAGATGGACAAGATGTTGATGAGGAAGTCTCAGAGTATATCAATTTTTCCGATCATCTCCTAAAGAAAGAAAAGTCAACTTCTTGTTTGGCTGAATTTCTGACTCCTCTCTGTCTTGAAAACAGGAAAATGAGAAAACTCTTTAAGGGATATGACTGTGGTTATAGTTTGCTACAATATATTCTTAAAGATCATGAGGAATTTCTATGTTCAAAAAATTCTGAATGTGATGAACTTCGTCAAAATCTCTTTGAGTTGAAAGAAAGACTTATAGAAACCGATGCAAGTTATGACTTTCAATAAAATTGTTTAAATGACAGAGAAAAAGTTTTTCTCACACGAGAGAAACAATTGGAGACTGATCTGAGTGCTTCTCTTGAGAAGGTTAAATCCTTGGAAGAGAATTTGAAAAAATTCAATTCTAGCTCTATAAAATTGTCTTCTATGCTAGGATCATGTAAAGATCATCGTGATACACGTGGTCTGGGCTATAAAGGTATAGACGCTCCAAGTTTTGGTAAGATCAATTTCGTTCTTCCTAATAATCCTTCTCAATCTGAAAATTTCACCAGCAGTAAAAGTGAAAAACTTTCTTCAGCAACAGATGTCTCTAGAAACCAAGAATGTCATCCCTCTAAGACTGCTCAGTTGAGAACGGTTAAAAACATTCCTGTCAACTGCTATTATTATGGAAAGAAAGGTCACATTGAAAGAAGATGTCACCTTCATTTACGGAATAAAAATCTTCATAACATTCTGGTCTGGATGTCTAAAGAAGTAATCAAACCCGCTTTTCAGTGTACCGTTAGAGATTCATCTCACAATCATGAAAAGTGCTGTGATGGGCCAATTTCTGATTGTGAATACAACACAACTTTTTATTACAACCGTAAAAAAAATATATGGATGACTGATAACTCTGAAAAGTCTGTAAAGAGAAAAAGGTTTCGAAGGAAGAAGAAAACTTCAAATTCTTCCATTTTCTCCAAAGATGATCTTGCTCCTAAAATAAGTATTCATATTCACATCAATAATCGTGTTTCGGAACTCAAGACTTGTATTAACAGTCTCAAGCGCAAGATCAAGAAGGCGAAAAAAGCAGCCGGCTCAAGTAACTTTTGTCCTTCTCCTGTTAATTCCTTTGAAGTTTCACATAAGGCTTTTGATTTGTGTCAAGAAAGTGAAAAAGAAAACATCAATACCTCTGATGAGCTTTATGTTCATCATATTATAACCTGAACATTTCCTTATGTGTATCCTCTGTAAGACCATGAGATGATACACATAACTCAAAAGAAGATGATTCTTACTTGACAAATGGTCTGTGTTGTACGTTTTGTTTTGATGCTTTGTTTTGAAAAACTTTAGTTTCTTCTTCCTCAATGACAGTTGATATACAACTTTGTGAACCAAAGCCTCCTGTCATGTGTTCAAAACTTGTTTCTTTTGTTCTGGCAAAACATGTTCCTAAACGTTTGCTCCTCTGGTTCCCTGGTTTTTGATTCCTGGGTCATAACCATGAATCTTGTGCACCCAACCCGTTACCAAACGATTACAAGTGACCCTAGGGTTTCCTTGTAGTTGCAGGAAATCCTACACTACACCCCTCACTAGATTCTACTCAATTAACTCATTTTGAATATGAATTGCTATAGATTTTATTGATTATTTTCTTGAAATGTTTACAAAGGAAATTAGAACAGAGTTAAGAAAATTACAATCGCTCCAAAGTTTCTCTCTCCTAATATCTTGCTCAACAATTCAAAAAAGACCTCTCCCACAACAGACTTACTCGACCCTATATATAGGGTATTACATAATGGATGACAGCTAAGCTGTCCTTTATTTTCGGGAATCCTTCGCGAAGTGTCGCGAGTGTATAAGTATTTGTCTCCGCGACACTCCTAAATCTCGCCAAGTATTCATGCGTCATTGATTTTTCTTCCTTGCGACTCCTTCGCAGTACTGTCATTTATTATTCTCGCGAAATATTGACGTCGCGATATTCTGGTCCTACATCTTGCCTCTTCTCATGTATTCTCTGCGAAGTAGAGAATGTCATGAGAATTAATATTTCGATATGTCGCCACCATTTATTTTCTGTTCATTTTTCTTTTACCGATAGGATTCCGTGAATTTAGGAATGACTGTTTACACGTATCTAAGACTTTATTTTTTACCGGTTCTTCCGGTTACTCTTCTCCCGTCTATTTAAAGAGGAGTCTCCTTTGAAAATTCTTCTCTTCTTTTACTTCATCTTCTTTATTGTCTGCAACTTTTCTCTGCCGTTTTCCTTCATCGTCTTCCTACTATAATTCTTCTGCTACTGTTTCTATGGCATCAAGGTCTGCTGATTTTACTAATTTTGATTATTTCATGATTGATTTCTCTTATTGTCTTTTATTTGGATATTGTTCTTCTTTTAATGTTTCTCCCACCATTTTTATTTCAGCAAAGACAAGCCCAACACCAAGTTCACCGTTATGAACCCTAACAATCCTTCAGGTTCAAAATCGAAATCCTTTGCTTCTAAAAGGCAGCCTGCGAGTGGCAAGGTATTTAAGAAACATTTACTCTTCTAATAACAATATTGTTGCCTCTATTTCTTATTTAACTTGTCATTCGCAGGATGACAAAAATGATGGTAGATCTCCCAAGAGGCATCGCCATTCTAAGCCTGTCGCACCTTCTGTTTCCTTTCCTGGATTCAAACTTGTTTCTTCTCCTGTTGTGCCTTCGCAAAGCGATTCATCTCTTCTAGCGATTGCCTCGCAAGATAAACCAACTCCTTCTCTTTAAGACAATCCACCTTCTCCTGCGATATCCTCGCAGGATAAATCAATTCATGAGTTTTCTCCTGCGATATCCTCGCAGGATAAATCAATTCCTGAGTTTTCTGTGAATGAAATTCTTCAAAATGTACCCCTCTCAACTTTTTCTCTTAATACTTCTTTCTCTCCTTCACCTGTTTACCAGACTTCTTCAACTGGCGTTCTTATGACCAAGAATGATTCAACTTTTCCCTCCTCCTCTTCTAAGTCTATCCCTCTTACCAAAGAAAACTTAGAAGGGATAGATGTAGCTTTTAACGTTTTATCAGACATCATGAACGATGTCAAGAAAACCTCCACTGATCCTATCAAGTCTTGTGTTTTTGAATCCTTGAATAAATACTTTGGATCCGACACAGTGTCGCGAACATCTTTGGAGCAAGAAGTTAACATTTTTTTTTTATTTTTTTTTTTATTTTTTTATGAATACTCAAGTCCTTGTTCACCTTCACCCTTCAAGCTTTAAACCAGAAACGAAAAATGGAGATATACCAGTTGGAATCTACTGTTGAAGAAGTTCGAGTTGATAAAGATTCTTGGGTGGAGCAATATAACCAATTAGATAATCTTCATACATATGCTGTTGACCAAATAGATAATCTTTCTAAAGAAAATGCTGATTTAACTCAGAAACACGACTTGTTAAGTAGTGACTTATCTCGCCTCTCGTATTCTTTGACTAAAGCTAATTTAAAGTTGGAAACTTTATCAGATGAGAATGGAATTCTTTCTCAAGAGAAGCGAATCCTTTTAAACAAGGTGTCAGGTTATTCGCAGCAGTATGATATTTGTCAAAAATTGTGTAAAGAGCAAGAACAATCACTTCGTTCGCTGAGAAATAATCTTGAAGAAGTTACTGTCGAGAAAGATAAACTCATCCAGGGTAGAATAACTTTAAGTGTAAAAGCAAACCAACTCAAGGATCAATGTTCCCAATTGGAGAAATCCAATTCTTCCCTCGCAAAAGAAAATGCCACACTTATTTCTAACGAAAAAATTTGCGAGCTCGTTTGAAAGGATTAGTTGGAGATAATTTTGATATCGCCATGGATCAACTGGAGAATAGTTGTTCGGCGTTAACCCAACACCTTATCTCGCAAAAGGAAGGTAGTCATAAAAGTTGACTGCCTCATCTATTCTTCTTTTATCGGTGCTTCATAATTTTTGTTTGTTATAATATTTTTTGCTTTTATTATTTGTTTCGCAGAGTCTGAGAAAAATCTTCATTCCTCCCTTACTGCTTTGAAATCCGACCACTCAAAAATTCGCAAGGAGAATAAGATGCTTGTTACTTCCCTTATGCATTCTCGCGATAGAGCAGAAAGAAGATTCAACTATATGTGCGGTTACAAAGATATAGAGAGTAAAAATCAGCAGAAGGCGCTCCTTCGTCAACTTCATCTTAAAGTTGAAGTTCTTGTGAATGGTGTTTTGCTATCTAAATCTCTTGATCCCGTATCTGTTGCACCTCTGGAAGTAAGTGATGATGAAGTTCCCAATTCCCCTGACAGTGATTATGATTATCAAAGCTGCGAAGAAGTCGCTAATGATGAAATTTTCAATAAGGATCCAAATGAAGGAACTTCTGATGTAAATCGTCCAACTGGTGAAAAAGAGGGTGATAAAATTGTTGAAGAACCAGTAACCTCTCCTGTTGTCGAGAAAGTTGATGTGGAGAATTGAATTATTTCTGTAATTTTGCATTTTTATTTAAACTTCTTTAATTGGACGACAATTTGCATAGGATGTTTTTGAATGTCTGTTGAAGTACTTCTTCTGATTTGGAGGACAAATTCCCTGATGATTAACTCTTATTATTTTCTCTTTATATCTTACCTCGCAATTATAATCTCGCAAGCATGTTCATTTACCTTTTTTTTTTGTTGAAATGTAGTATTGCGACAAGATCGCAGGGTTTCTTCACAATGAAGAAACCTATTGATCTTGTCTTATCATTAATTGTATGGTCTTATTTTTCCTTCCTAGTTAAAGGTCTTATTTTGCCATCCCTCATCGCGACAAGATCGCAGGACGTCTTTACATTTTCATGTAATGACCCATTGACCTTGTCTTATCATTTCGCAAGTATTTTTGCCTCTGCAGGATATTGTACTTGCGACAATATAACAGGTTTAAATATTCTTGCGAACATAAAATCCCATGACATTGTCGTCTTTGCGACGAAATCGCAGGACGTTTTTACATTTTCATGTAAAAACCCATTGATCTCGCCTTACCTTCATGTTAGTATTTTTGCCTCTTCAGGATCATTGCACAAATATGACAAGTCTAAATTTCCTTGCGAAAATAAAGTCTCATGACATTTGCGTCTTTTGACACTTATCAGCTCCCTAATGGAGGGTGCCGCCCTTATCTTCTCCCTGGTTGCCCCTTCAAGGAGGCGTACATCGGCCATACAAGACTAGCTCCTCCCATCCGGTCTTAACAACAACCAGTTGTTTTCGCAGCCTCTTATCCCTTATACCTATATGGTTTATGGTTACGAGACTGCACCCTAAGTGGAGTTTTCTTCGGTAGAGTGCAAGATATACCAAGACTTGCCAAGAATGGCCGAGACACTTCAAATGCCCCGGGCACTCTTGGCTCAACCATGTACCTCGGCGCCTTGAGCATACACTGACTCCTTGGAAGAGACCCTCGGGCGTCCAACCAGGGTATAACCTTATATAATTAGTTGGAAATCCAAGGTATCTCTCCCGGATAGGCTTTCATGGGCCCCAAATTTCCATGACTCAGGCTTCAGGAGCGGTGTAACCTTCCCCCTGAGCCATGTCAAGAGATACCCCCTTATATGACGTACTTTAGGTCTTACATTTGCCTCTTGTGAAATATCATTCACGAACTAGGGTGTACGCCATAAAGGTTCGTCCCATTCACTCACTCATTCGTTTTTCTTTATGTATTGTTTGCGAGATATTCACACAATCTTTCTTTATCAATCTCGCAATCATTCTATCGCTAAAACATTACATCAAGGTTCATTCCATTTCCTCCATCTTCTACGGATAATACCTCTTAAGATATAACCTATTCCATGGCCTATTCAATTTTTGTCCTACATCTTTGCCTTCAGGATCCATCAATTTATATGCCCCTGTACCAACTATCTCCTTGATGATATAAGGTCCATCCCATTTTCTTGCCAACTTGCCACCATTTTCTCGTTGATATATAGGTGTTTCTCGCAGCACCAAATCACCTGGTTGAAATTCACGTATCTTGACACGTTTGTTATATTCCCTAGCCAATCTTCGCTGATAATTTTCCATATGTTGTAATGCTCTTTCCCTTTTTTCTTCTAATTCATCCAACTTAATTAGAATATTACCGCACTAAGATTTTTCTCCCAAGCTTCTTTCTTTGTTGTCGGAATCATAACTTCTGTTGGAAGCACAGCTTCAACCCCATACGTTAAACAAAAGGGAGACATTCCTGTAGCTTCTCTCCTGGTGGTATTGTAAGCCCATACTGCGTTATGCACTTGTTCACACCACCCTTTATTGTATCCTTCTAACTTCTTCTTCAGTATGTCTGCAATTGTTTTATTTGTTGCTTCTGCCTGGCCATTTGCCTGTGGGTATAGAGGGGTTGATTTTCCACATCGTATCTGAAATGCATTAAGCAGCAATTCTATATTTTGTCCTTCAAATTGTTTCCCATTGTCAGATACCAACTGTGCGGGAATCCCAAATCTGCATATAATATTCTCAAATATGAAAGTAAAGACATCCTTATCGCGAATATGTTGTACCGCTTTCACCTCTGCCCATTTTGTGAAATAATCAGAGTGCGACAATTAAATATCTTCTCTGTCCCGTTCCTGGTAAAAATGGCCCCACAATGTCTAAACCCCATTTTCCAAATGGCCAAACACTTTTTGAAGAACTTAACGGAGCTCCTGGTGCATGTATTTTCTTCCCATGCCTTTGGCAATCCTCGCAACGCCTTGATACTTGTTTCGCGTCCTCATGCATATACGACCAATAATAGCCCTGCATTTTTGCTTTATGTGCTAAAGATCTTCCGCCACTATGATTACCAGCATCCCCACTATGCAACATCTTCAATATGACTTCCCCTTCCTTTCTTGTTAAGCATCTGAGTGAAGGCCCATTAAAAGATCGTCGGTATAATACTCCATCTCTTAATTCATAATTTGTTGCTCGGCTTTTTAATTTGTGTGCCTCTAATCTATTTCTTGGGGTTTCTCCTTTCATCAGATATGCATGAAGCTCTGCTCTCCAATCTTCTTCGCAAAGTGTTTGTACTCCATCTTCTACTAGCATTACATCGGTTTCTTGTTCTTCTTCTTTATCAATTGACGGCATCAAAAGTGTTTGTATTTTAATGTTTCTCGCAATCGGATCTGTCATCATACTTGATATAAAGGAAAAAGCGTCTGCGAGTCTATTATTTCTCCTTGATATATGTCTCCACTTTATTCTCGGTATCTGTATTGACAACTCATCAACAAGCTTCTTATACTTTTGCAAAGATAATTCATTTATGGTATACTCTTCTTTTATCTGGCAAATTGCCAATTGTGAATCACTGGTAATTCTCACATTCTCCAACTTCATTTTTATTGCAAATCGCAAAGCATGTATTATAGCTTCATATTCTGTTTCATTATTTGTTGATGCAAACTCCAATCTGAAAGAAAGAGCTATTTTATTGCCCTCTGGCGATATCACAACAATTCCTATTCCATTACCTTCTCCATTTGATGACCCATGTACTAATATTTCCCATCTATTCGGTTCTGTTAACAAATCTTTTGGATCTCCATGTTCTTCTTCCACATCCATCATTTCCTCCACTGGTTCATCCTCTTCCAAAGGAAATTCTGCTAGAAAATCTGCGACAACCTGTGATTTTGGCGAAGATAATATTTCGTATTTGAGCTTGCAATGGCTTATTTGAGCATTCCATCTCTCAACTCTTCCCGACCTCTTTGAATTCTTCATTACTGATTCTATTGGTACTTTTGTCACCACCTTGACAATATGCGCTTGAAAATATATACGAAGTTTAAATGTTGCATAAACTAATGCCAAGATTAATTTTTCAATTTTTGAGTAATTCCTTTCTGCAGCATTGAAAGTTTTGCTAATGTAATAATTTGGTTTTTCTACCCCTGCGTCCACTCGCAGTAACACTGCACTTAATGCATGCGAGGTTGTCGCAAGATAGATCAACAATTCTTCTCCTGGTTCTGCTTTTTGCAAAATTGATATATCCACTAAATGTTCCTTTATTCCTTGCAAGGCTTTCTCGCATTCATCTGTCCATTTAAACTTCGACCCCTTTCTGAGGATATTGAAAAAGTGCTTGCATTTATCAGATGATCGCGAGATGAATCTTCCTAGCGAAGCTAATAACCCATTTAACTTCTGAACATCTTTTACTATCGCCGGTGTTGGCATATCGCGAACTGCTTG
This sequence comes from Papaver armeniacum, assembly GCA_023531295.1. Classification (NCBI taxonomy): domain Eukaryota; kingdom Viridiplantae; phylum Streptophyta; class Magnoliopsida; order Ranunculales; family Papaveraceae; genus Papaver; species Papaver armeniacum. Next base: position 44,459 of record JAJJWW010003564.1, on the reverse strand, counting down.
TACTTTCTCTGGGTCGACTTGAATTCCTTCTTTGGATACAATGTAACCTAAAATTTTTCCAGATGCGACTCCAAAGGTACATTTTTCTGGGTTTACTTTGATATTGAATTGTCTCATTTGTTCAAAAATTTCTTTCAAATCCTGTACGTGGTCTTTTGCTTTTTTACTTTTTATTAACATATCATCTACATATACCTCTAATGTTTTGTGTATCCATCTCGCGAACACCTTTTCTACCATTCTTTGGTAAGTCGCACCGGCATTTCGCAAACCAAACGGCATTTTTGTATAACAGTACAACCCTCTTGGAGCAAAGAAAGCGGATGTTCTTGATCTTCTTCTACGAGAGGAATCGATTGTAACCTTTATATCCATCAAGAGATGATATCCTTTCATTTCTATGCCGCTTCGACCAATTGCGGAATATCTGGTAATGGGAAACTATCTTTAGGACAAGCTTTGTTTAAATCAGTAAAGTCTATACAAATTCTTATTCCTTTTTTCTTCTTTGGGACTATAACCATATTTGCTATCCATTCGGGGTATTTTGCTTGTCTAATGATTCCTGCGTCTAACATTTTCTGCAGTTCTTCTTCTATTTGAGGATGATATGCTGTTGCGATCTTTCTAATTCTTTGTTTAAATGGTCTTACATTCTTGTCAATTTCCAATTTATGGCAAGCCACAGATGGATCTATACCGCATTTCATCCATATCCCACGCGAAAATATCTTTGTAATCTCGCAAAGAAATCAACATTCTTCTTTCTTCATCCGCTTCCATTTTAGTCCCAATTTTTAAGATTTTGGGTTCCTCCTCAGTTCCAACATTCACTTCTTTTGTTTGTTCTGCTGCGATATAACTAGACTTCGGTTCTCCCATAGGAGTTGGTCCTTTCATTTCCTTCGCGAGCTCACTCCCTTTTCCCCCGATTTTGCTAGGTATTCCTTGTCCTTCTTTTGCTCTTATCATGTAAATTCTAAATTCTTCTTCTTTCTTAGCTGCTTTTATCATCCTCCTGCGATCTTTTCGCTTCTTCACTTGCTCTTCATAATGCTTTACTTCGATTTGATGATATATTCTTCCTTTATCAATATCTCCTCCGATTTCACCAATTCCACTCGGCATAGGAAATTTGATGCACTGATGAAATGTTGACGCTACCGCCTTAATTGCATGTACCCAAGGTCTCCCTAACAGTATGTGGTACGGCGATTCCATATCCACTACACTTAATGTTACCTGTGTTTCAATTTCTCCGAGTAAAATTCGTAATTTTATCTCTCCTTTAGGTATTGTTATGGATTTTCCAAAACCGTGGATATGATACATTGGGGAACTCATTTCTTCATCTTTATATCCTAATTTTTTGTAGGTATGGTAAAACATGATACTCACCAAACTCCCTGTATCCACCAAAGTTCTATTTATTGCCCATTCTTCCGCTGCTTTTACCGATTCTTCTCTTTTTTTGCTTGCATTTATCGTGATCACTAGTGGAGATGTATGATTCAAACTTTCTCTAGGCACTTCTGCTGCTGTGAACGTTATTTTCTGTTTTTCCCATTCCTTCAAAGACGATGTCTTCTCCTCATCTATAATCTTCTTTCCTTCAAAATCTCGTTTATGTATCCTTCCTCTAATATTTTCGTGAAATTCATTAATCATTGCTTTTATAATTGAATTGTACTCCATATCTTCATTATATTCCTTGTTTCTTAAATCCTTTACCTCATTGGATTTAACATTTTCCTTTCTCATTTTCTTGATTTAAACGATTTTAACTACACTCTTCGATCTTCAATCTTCTTCATTCCCTGTTTCTAGCGCATATGTAGTTGCAGGAAATCCTACACTACACCCCTCACTAGATTCTACTCAATTAACTCATTTTGAATATGAATTGCTATAGATTTTATTGATTATTTTCTTGAAATATTTACAAAGGAAATTAGAACAGAGTTAAGAAAATTACAATCGCTCCAAAGTTTCTCTCTCCTAATATCTTGCTCAACAATTCAAAAAGACCTCCCCTTACAACAGACTTACTCGACCATTTATATAGGGTATTACATAATGGATGACAGCTAAGCTGTCCTTTGTTTTCGGGAATCCTTCGCGAAGTGTCGCGAGTGTATAAGTATTTGTCTCCGCGACACTCCTAAATCTCGCCAAGTATTCACACTTTTCTCATGTTCTGGCTGTCGTCATCTGATGCGTCATTGATTTTTCTTCCTTGCGACTCCTTCGCAGTACTGTCATTTATTATTCTCGCGAAATATTGACGTCGCGATATTCTGGTCCTACATTCCTTATGAAAAATCACGTATTTATACATATATATATCAAGGATTTCTTTTGATATATACTTGTTCGGTAACGTCAAGACTACCTTGGATTTTTGGTGTGCACAATGGAAGGATGCAATGAGGAAAACAAGTTTAATGATGCCAAAGTTTTTGAACTTCACGAAGAACCCATCTCCATAATATTTTTCAAGCAATTGATCATGAAAAAGATCTTCCAGTTCAAATGTCTCTTCAACTGGTTGGAAATCTTCTTCAAGATTTTGAATTCATTTGTGAACAACTTGAAATTGCATCAAAGAACCTTGCGCTTCTGAAAAACGAGCTAAAGAAAGCATCTGATGAACTCGCCCTTGTCCGTTCTTTGGTTGCTGATCATGTCTAAGTTTGTTAGTTGTTCTTTTCGATTATTGTCTAGGAAACTTCTTATGAGAATTTATTCTTGTGTTTTTAAGAAGGATAACTAGGGTTTGGAATATCCATTATTGTTAGTACACATATCTATTGCCAACGTTTTCATCTTGCAATGTTTTTAGATTTATTTAAATTCTAAAGTTGATTTGGAAGATGATTTTTGCAGTATTAATCTTTATGGTTTTATATATTTCAAATTGTTATGGGATATGTTGTTTACGTCCGTGAACCTTGACTGTCCCATACTTGTTCAAAAGTTATCTCTATTATGTCGGTATGAAAGTATTGATAAAAGATATAATGAACTTTTAACTACAAAAGGTAAGCCTTTTATGTCAGTATGCAAATATTGATGGAAGAAAGGATGAACTTTTTTTTACAAAGATTAAGTCTATTATATGTCATTGTGCAAATAGTTATGAAAAATAATATGAATCTTTGATTATTCCGCAGTATTGGTCTTTTCCTGATCCACATCTTTGTGCATGTACTATGTTGCTCCGTAAGTTCTCTTATGTTGAGCATGACCAATTGAATTGATCATTTTTCTTGTGGTTAATTCAATTGAGATTTTTGGATACAAATTCATATTCTTATGTGATTTGTTAATGTACAAAGAAATCATTCTTTTCTTGTAAAAGTAAGGTCGCTCTTGTTGTTCTTTCGGGAATGACATTTTATGGGGGAGAGTTCTTAATTGAACTTGTGCTTAATTGCCAAATCTTTGTGGGGGAGTGCGTGATCGAATTTTATATAGTGGTAAGATAGGTTGTCGTTCACTCGGTCTTGTAGAGATTGGTTTTAAGGTTTAAAATAGAAAACACTAAAATAAAGTAAATATATACAAAATATTGTCACAGGACGAAGAAAGTTACTGGGACTAAGATTTCGTCGAATTCATAACATAGGTTCAATTTATTTATTCTCAACAATTAAAGCTCAATAAATAAAATTAAAATGGACTCTGATTTTGCCAAGGTAGATTCTCAAAATATTAGTTGTAAATCCTAAGCATGATGTATCAAAACATTTAAGCTAAGCATACCTTATCAAATTAAATGACAACCAATTAATTCAAATCATATTTCAATTAAAATTAATGTAAAAGTCTTAAAAAGAATTAAATAATTTTACCCAAGTATGAAATTCGTCTTCCTCCGTCGTCCCAGTGTTGGAGTTTAGCTCATCATGTTGGAAACACGCTCAAAGTATGATTTCATTGCTCAAAAGGTGCTTACAAGGATGAAAATATATGAAAACAGAGATTCGTAACACTTATATTTGTTACAATGGACACTGTTACAGAACGATAAAACTTAACTGTCGCTGACACTGTAGCGCTGCGACCCTCAAATATTTGTCGTTCACACTGTAGCATGAACGACTGTTCATAGGCGTCTTATGTTCTTCGTGTTCTTCAGTTCTGCAGCAGCAGAAACTTCTCTTTGCAACTCGTGATTTCTCACGCTGTTGATCTCTGTTTACTCCCCAATCACTCCATCCTCTTCTGAGAATTCCATAAGCCTATTTATACACTCCCAAGACCCAAATATCTTGACTTTAATGCATACATATTCTCTTTATTCTTCTCGGCTATTAACGGGTCATAACTTCTTTTATTGCTTTTTCACATGTTTTTCTGGTGTCGACACACTCCCAGAATATCTCTGCACAACTCTAACCACGCTCCATCACACGAAATCTTCAAACATATCTCAACCAACTCGTGACAACCCGAGAAATATTCTCCTCCCCTGCTTTATGATATACCGAGATCTTCCCCTTTTTGAACGTTAATAAATGCATTTCCAACCCTGTTTTATCTTCACAAGATATTCCCAAATCAAGTCCATAATAAAATCTCCACAAAATCTCCAAAACTTCAATTCAGTATATCTCGCAGTTGATCGGGTTTATTTTCCCGCCAAAAATGTTTCCAAACGAAGAAGAAAGGGTTTCCCCTTATCCAACAGCTGGGGTGCCCTTAGCAGCTGGCGCCTTGAGGTGCAAATAGTAAAGAAGGTGCCCCTTATCAGTTGAGGTGCCCCTTGGTAATTGAGTGCCCCTTATCCAAATATGGGGTCCATTTAGCAGTTATCCTCTGGGGTGCCCTGAGTGATTTTTCGAGCCGAATTTTCCAAAAATGTTTATTTCCCAAAAATACCTACAAACACATAAAACATCAAAATTAGTACAAAATCGAGCGCCAACAATACATAGTATTGAGATCAAATTAGACACAAAAATGTGTCTATCAAATACCCCCAAACTTATTATTTGCTAGTCCTCGAGCAAATCTAATCTAGAAAATAAAATAAAATCCTAACTCACTGTCACAGGCATCGCGATTGCACTTAGCATGTGAAACAAGCCTTTGAACCCCTAGGTGGCCCTAGTGGCCGAGTTATAGTCTCGGGAGGGTTTAAAAGAGGTGTACCCACAAAACCTTTACTCCAGACCCTAGCTATCTACGCAGAACCTTGAAAGGCACTAAAGAATCTCCTTGGTTGGCATAAAATCATTGACTATAGGAGGAAGTACCCTAATGCGAAATTCCAATTGTTGTACACGAGTTTGCACTCAAGCATACTAAAATTCATATATAAGTGACAGGGCTCTACTCAGATAGTTTCTGGACATCATAACCGGAGTCAACCAATCACATGGAAAGATTAAGAAGATGGATGTAGAGAAAAACATAGATGGTTTTGATGTTGACTAAGGTGAACGGTGTTTCCCATATCTGTCTGAAGGCCACTACTAGGATGAACCTATCCTAATGGACTGAGATACCGGTCTGACTAATATCAACACAGCTGGCAAATACAAGGGAACCAGCGGGTGATAATCCTAACTCTAGGTCAACACAACTGGCATATACAAGGGTACCCGTGGTCGACTTTATTGAATTTATTCCGGTTGGTCTGATGGTCTGGTCTCATATTTTTTTTTAAAATAATAATAATAATAAAGAAATAAAAAGTTATACATTTACAAGAAACTAGTTGGGAGCCTAGCAACAAGCTGGGCTCCAACGCCTTTTTGAATAGCTAGACCTATTCTAATAAAAAGAAAATTGCCAACATGAATATTAGCATCATGTCTAACTATGTAATTCTTCAATCTATGCAAAAACTCAATAAACTCAAAACCAAGTTCACCTAAAGTAGTAAAAGCTAGGGTACCAAAATTAAAACCATTAGCTTTACAAACATCAAGGTACTTATTCCGCTTACGCTCAACAGCCTTAGCCAAAGCAAGGCCAGGAGTAAAAGCCTGCACACCGCCCCCAGCAAACAGAGAAACCCCAGTCACATCAAAGCAAGTATCGTGGCCGTCTTCCCAATTGTAGACTAAAATATCTGACGGCCTAGAATCACCACCATCTTTAGAAAGGAACCCCAAGGAAGCTTCAACCTTGGACTGCACACCAGCTCGAAAAAAAAATATCACATATGTGTCTCTGACAAGATCGTGTCGAAACTTAATACCGATCTCACTGGGACAATGAAGAGCATGGTCACCGTATACGTCCATATCTCTATTACAGCAAAAACAAGAACTGTTCACGGCAAATAATGGGATACCAAGTCTATAGCTAAGCACTGCACAAAACTGCCGCGGTCCAATCTTCTGTCCAAGCCCGTCAACAGGAATTGCAAAGAGGTAATCATGTGCATGTTGAGTTCTATTACATTGCCATAGAACCAAATCTCGCTTGGACATGTTATAAAGGGAGGGCATTTCCTTAGTCACAATTGCAAAATACTGAACTTCCAATACATGCATAGGGTGGGGGGCAGTAATGAGATTACAAAGTTGAGACGAATCAATACCACAAACCTGCATAAAAGTATCAAAAGCATCTTGATATGCTTGGCCTTTAACCTGAATACCAGAACAGCTTAAAATAGACTCATGTTGTTGTAAAGTCTGAGAACAAGAATCCAAATAACAATAATGCATAGTATCCATCATAGAATAAATTCCTAGTCCACCATCTCTAATGGGCAAAGAAACTAACCTCTGCTGCAGCAAACCAAACCCTGGTCCATCACCAGTCACCAAATTCCTCATATAGGTGGAAAGATAAGCATCGAAAGTAACCTTTGCATCTTTCATAAAGTTAGGCGCAGTTGTACGCAGGGTAAAATACAGTTTAGAGATGCCTACACAATATCGAAGCAAAAGTAATTCACTTTGAGGGTCACCTAATCTACAAACTGCATCCATTAACTGAGTAGTCTTGTTTACTCTATCTAGAACAAATTGACTGCAAAAAGAAGTGTCCAAACTCACAGGACCACCAAGAAGTTTAATACCTACTGATGGCCTACCTATATCAGCTGGGAAAACACCGACTTGAGTACTCCTCACATCAAAGGAAGGCCAAAAAAGTTCAGTTTTCTGGATGTTTAGGTCAATCCCTACAGCAGCACCTTCACTCTTGATGATGTGAAAGGCCTTAGAAACCATCATTGTATCTCCTATGATGGTACCATCATCTAAGTACCAAGCTTGCAGGTCAAGATTGCATTGCTGAGAAATTTTCAAAACAATGGGATGCAACGTCAAAGAGAAAAGGAGGGGACCCAACGGATCTCCTTGCTATACACCCTGCGCAGAAGACAAAGTAGAAGCGCCGTAATACAATTTAGCAGGGGAAGCATAACAGAATTCAACCCATATGGATATGCTAGGGCACTTATTCCTTACAGCGCATAACAGAGCTGTTCGATCAACTAGATTAAAAGCATTCCTAAAATTAACTAAGAGCATGGACATGGAATTCAGATTACCTTTCTCAGTCAAGATGCGATTGACAGAATGTAAAATAGCTTCCCCTCCGCATGGTACCCCAACACCGAACTGAAAATCACTTAAATAAATAGTCATGTGTTTACCTACAGATAAAGCCGCAACCTTAGATACTAAACGTCTCCAAATAGTACCAACAGCTATAGGCCTAATCCCACCACCAGGTTTAAGCAACGGGGTAAGAGGGGCACTGTCAAAGAACATTCCAAGCTGCGGAGGGCAATTACCAGCTAAAAGCAGATTAACAATTGCAGTAACGGAAGCTAAAAGATCATCAACAACAGCTGCGGCAGATCCACTAAGCGCATCAAGAAAATGTTGACCATGGAGTCCATCTCTGCCACATGAAGTACCCTTGGGAAAACTTCTAATCCTGCTAAGAACAACATCTGCGCTAACATGTGCTGCGACAACCTCATTAGAAACAGTAGGTAGAGTAGGCGGTAGTGCACAAGGATGTTTGAGCTGCAAATCTGCCAAAGTACTATCAGAAAAGGGAGCTACACCATTGGAATTAAGAATCCTGATAGCAGCATTATAAGAACCCTGACTTAACTTCCTTTTACAAAGTCTAAGATTAATGTCTACCTGATTGTCTTTGGGGGTTAAAACCCTATGTTTAGTAGAGGAATCATGCTCCGCCAAAAGATCCAAAATCAAGGAAGAACAACCATCAGTATCACGCCACTTAGCTAAGGCCTGATTTATAGAAGCAATTTGTAACCTCTTACGCATACCCGACCTCTCTTCAGCTTTACATTTAGGAGTGTAATTCCTCAAAATACAAATGGGAAAAAGCAATAATTTAATCCAGCAAGAAATATCTTGAGGATTAAGAATAACATTGTCCATTGTTTGTCTGAAAGCCCTAGAAAAACTCAGCCTACACTTGATGGGTATGTGTCTAATAGTATGAACTGAGCTTGAAAAACATTATCTAGTAAGTCCACATCGAGACAGGGCATACTATGAACAACAACATTTGTATCATCAGAACAATGACTTACCTCAACAAGTGGTTTTGTAATACCATGGATAAGGAAGTCTTCCTCCTACCATTAAGATGAGCAGGAATCACACCACCTACATGTGCTTTGCATGACTTACTCCAAGCTTGAAGGTGCATACACTTAGTACACATCCACATTTTAAGTTGCAAAAGAGACTCTTCCCATAAGGCATAGACACTTCCATTCTGTACAATTCGGTCCCTGCATCTATCATGTTCTGCACCATGTACCAAATGCTTATCAATAACATGCTTGAAGAAATAACTCCTTACCAAACTCCTGCCTCTAACACCATTGCTGCAACCATCAAAATCCCTGAAAGGACACTGGATGAATCGATTAACACCTTGTGAATCAAAACCATTGGATAAAGAGCTCAAGCATTGCTCTTGTCTAGACCTAGTACACCTGGACATAATTGAATTAAAGTTGCAAAAAGAAACTCAAATTACCCTGTAAAACTTGTTCTCAGGGCACATGCAAAAAGGGAAATTAGAGCTGAATGGATGGGAATATAAGATTTCAGAAAGAAACTCAAATTACCATACAGTCAAACCACTAATGGAAACACAATCTTCTTCACAGAGCATAAATAATGAGGGAATGGAGAAACACACAATCCCTACACCTCTGCTGCCTCAAATTGAATCGATAAACAAATAAGGTAAAAAGCAAATACCCTACAGCTTCTTCCCTGAACTTTGGCAGGTGTTCATAGAAAAGAAGAAAAACAACAAACCAAAACCAAAATTCCAACAGCTGAAAAACCCCAGGAAGCAAACACAGAAACCCTAGCAAAATCTCCAAAAAGCTGCACAAACACCTTCCTCAATTACCAACAGAATCAAACTCCAAAACCAAATTGAAGTAACACAGGAAGAGCTCCAATCTCTAAGAAGAAGATGAATAATTGAAGAAACAGACCAAACCCACACAAATACATGTGACAAATTACGAGAAGCACCCTCAAATCCCTAATAAAAAAACCAATATAGAAGAGTTGAAACAAACCTCCAATTACTGTGATACACAAAACCAAAAACTATGAGCAAAGGGTGAAGAATTGAAGAAAAAAATTTGGAAACCTTAATCTTCCTCGGAACGACGAAACTCTCAGCTATCATTCACAAACCCAGTAACAATTTCCGGCAAATTCACACACAAAAGCTCAATTGAGAAAGAACCGGAAAGAAACAACAAAAGAAAACCTCAAACGCAGAGAAGAAGAAGTTGAAGAATTGAAGAAAAAGAACAAACCCACGACTCCAAAATCTTCAAAAATTGTTCATGGAAACCCCTAAAACTGTTTTCTCAAAAACAGAAGAAAACCCTAGCCTTGGAAAACGAAATTCCTTACAGAGATTACTACAAAATAGAATCTCAATCAACAATCACACACGAATTCAAAACCCCCACTATCAATTGAGAAAAGCAGAATTTTCAAAATCCTAATTGAAAACAAAAAACAGAACCCTAAATCTAATTGACAAAATCCCCTCTACAAATAGCGAAAAAGAGAGATCAAAAACCTAATTAGAGTTCAAACATAGAAGAATCAAAGAAAACTAACCTTGATTCAGTCACATCAATCACCACACAAAGGGAATCGGTAAACTGGAAGGGAAGGGGAAGAAGAAAAAAAATGAAAAGAAAAAAAGGTTTTTTTTTTCATTTTTTTTTTTTTTTAGTATCTCAATCACTCTATTTCACCCTAGCAATGGTAACAACTTGAATCGTGTGCCCCGCCAAATCACTTACAAGAAAAGAAAAATAAAAATAGAAGGTGAAAAGGATTCAACGAGATATGGCGAAACTACCATGTTTTTTTCTAACACCTGAGCTCTGTGCTTTTATGAATAGACTCTATAGATGTTTCCATCTAATCAGATTGGTTCCTAAACTCCTACAACCAAGATGTTCCCATCCACTTAGATTGGTTAGTGCCAACCTTAATAAGCATAAATTTCTAGTATATGGAGTTTATTTATTTGTACTGCAACTAAAAAGTTTCTCCCATACCCCCAAACTTAAATCTAACAATGTCCTCAATGTTCTAAAGATGAAATTAAAAGCATGAACAAGGAGAAATTGTTACCACTTGAAGAAAAGAGTTAAGGAAAGATATTACCGTGTTGCAAGAGCATGGGTTACCTCCCAAGAAGTGCTAAGTTTAAAGTCTTCAGCCAGACATTGGAAAGGATTAGTCACCTCGTAAAATCATATAGCGAAGAACCGGAATAACTCAGGTCATCTCGGAGCAAAAAGTGACAACCACAAGAAGAGGAAACTGCAATGCATCAAGAAGATACCGAACATACCCTTATTTAACTTTATGTTTAAGACAACTATATCTAGTTGTGGCTCAGGTTCAGGATCTATAAAAGGGTCTAGATAAAATGTTTTCAAGGGACGAATTTCCTCAAAGGTAAGATCCTGCAGATCAGGTTGTAGAGTCTGGAAATACACAAGTAGGAACTTAGAAGCACATAACAATAACCTGAATAATTGGGGATCCTCTAAGTCAACCAGATTTGACTCACACAGCTGACCACAATGAGGGTGGTGGTTTTCCTTAAACAAATGTGTCGACCCTAATCTCCTAAAGTAATTAGGTTTAGTCTCAAAACTTATTAACTGACACATCTGAAATTCATAAGTTCCCACATTGGAAGAAAAGTTTCTGGTGGGAAAAAAAAAATCAACCTTGGTATCATAACCTGGGTGTTTGAGGGTGAAAATAGTTTCTGCTGATTTTGGTAATTTCGGGTGTGCGAGTGAGGAACAAATTTAAACCTTAAATAATGTACTGCAAGGGAGTACTTTAGATTCGTGAGATCAATCTATACAAGTCCGTCCTAAACCAAGAAATGGCCGTTCCAGACTTGCTTTGGTCACAAAGTGAAGGAGAATGGGTTGGTTTTATGGAGGGAAGCAAGGAAAGTGATGAGACCAGAATAGTTGATTCTGGAAGAGTAGTTGTGTTACCGTGACTTGTATCAGAAAAGTGGGAAGGCTAACAAATGGTAAGCTAGCAAGTATTTTCTGAGTGTTGTATATTCCCGAATGAACTTGTTGTTCGATGGAAATAGGTAATACCTATTTACACAAGTCGAAGTGAAACGTACTCTGGTCTCATTAAGGAATGGAAAAATGGGTGAGTAAATGGGAGGATGTGGTAACGTTAACGCATGGAATTGATGTTCCATAAAACTTTTAACGCATGGAATTGATGTTCCATAAAACCGTTAACGCATGGAATTGATGTTCCATAAAAAGAACATTTCACCATTAACTCCCTGTATTTACTAACCGCCTCATCCTTATGACACTTCCTTATGACGGGCGTAGTGTACGCCGCACGTTGTAAACCGCCAAACCAATACCCAAAAAGGATCCCCCAGTTTGTGATATGTGTTGATATCTAGAATGTTTTTGTGGAAAACATGTAGCATATTGTTGTTGCCTGGCAAGTCATGCTTAGGAGACTTGCTAGCTTGGTGACCTCCGACGGTCGAGATTTTGCATCTTAAGACGAGAGGTAGCCGTTGATCGTTGCACGCTTTCGTTTTGGTGGCCGTATAGGGAAGGCCAGCATGTTGCGCAGCAAGGTTGGCATGCCGTTAACATGGCGTGCCTTGGCGCGGCCAAACTAGGGTTTTGGGTCAAAGGTTACCATGTGTTGTCTGGTAACCTTAGACGGCTAGGATTTGCTCCTGGGATTGAAGGGCGACCGTTGATTGTCGCACGCCTTCGTTTTGGTAGTCGTGTAGGGAAGGCCAGCATGGTGGCGCGGCTAGGTTGGCATGTCGTTGGCATGGCATGGTTTGGCGTGGCCAAACTTAGGTTTTCGGGCCAAAGGTTACCATGCGTTGTCTGGTAACCTTGGATGGCTAGGATTTGCTCCTGGGATTGAAGGGCGACCGTTGATTGTCGCACGCCTTCGTTTTGGTAGACGTGTAGGGAAGGCCAGCATGGTGGCGCGGCTAGGTTGGCATGCCGTTGGCATGGCATGGTTTGGTGTGGCCAAACTTAGGTTTTCGTTCCAAAGGTTACCATGCGTTGTCTGGTAACCTTGGATGGCTAGGATTTGCTTTTGGGATTGAAGGGCGACCGTTGATTGTCGCACGCCTTCGTTTTGGTAGCCGTGAGGGAAGGCCAGCATGGTGGCGCGGCTAGGCTGGCATGCCGTTGGCATGGCCAAACTTAGGTTTTCGGGCCAAAGGTTACCATGCGTTGTCTGGTAACCTTGGATGGCTAGGTTTTGCTCCTGGGATTGAAGGGCGACTGTTAATTATCGCACGCCTTCATTTTGGTAGCCGTGTATGGAAGGCCAGCATGGTGGCGCGACTAGGTTGGCATGCCGTTGGCATGGCATAGTTTGGTGTGGCCAAACTTAGGTTTTCGGGCCAAAGGTTACCATGCGTTGTCTGGTAACCTTGGATGGCTAGGATTTTCTCCTGGGATTGAAGGGCGACTGTTGATTGTCGCACGCCTTCGTTTTGGTATCCGTGTAGGGAAGGCCAGCATGGTGGCGCGGCTAGGTTAGTATGCCGTTGGCATGGCCAAACTTAGATTTTGGGGCAAAAGGTTACCATGCGTTGTCTGGTAACCTTGGATGGCTAGGATTTGCTCCTGGGATTGAAGGGCGATCGTTGATTGTCGTACGCCTTCGTTTTGGTAGCCGTGGAGGGAAGGCCAGCATGGTTGCGCGGCTAGGTTGGCATGCCGTTGGCATGGCATGGTTTGGTGTGGCCAAACTTAGGTTTTCAGGCCAAAGCGTGTAAGTATATTATTTTTCAAGAACTCAATCACAACCCTATGGTCATTGGTTTTACACGCAACCGCCTCAATCCACTTAGATACATAGTCTACAACGACAAGGATGTATAGGTTACCTAAAGAATTAGGAAACGGACCCATAAAGTCAATACCCCACACATCAAAGACCTCGACAACTAAAATAGGGGTTCAAGGGCATCATGTTCCTACGGGAAATGGTTCCTTATTTCTGGCAACGTTCACAAGTAACACAGTAACTATGGAAGTCTTTAAACAACGAAGGCCAATAGAATCCACACTGCAATATCTTCGCAGCAGTGTTCTTAGCACTAAAGTGACCCCCACAAGCATGATCATGACAAAAGGAAATAATACTGGACTGGTCACTCTCAGGTATACATCTTCTAATAATATGGTATGTACAATACTTAAACAAATAAGGATCATCCCAAAAGAAGTGCTTAACCTCGGCTAAAAACCTAGAACGATCTTGTTTACCCCAATGTTGGGGCATTCGACCAGTAACAAGATAGTTCACTATATTCGCATACCAAGGTAATTGGGTAACAAAGAATAGTTGTTCATCAGGAAAACTATCCCTAATAGGAGGAGAATCATCAGGGGTATCCACAACAAGCCTAGACAAGTGGTCTGCTACTACATTTTTTGCACCTTTTTTGTCTCTAATGTCTAAGGAAAATTCTTGTAATAAGAGGATCCATCTAATCAATCTAGGTTTAGTATCCTTCTTGGAAAGAAGATACTTCAAAGCAGCATGATCGATCAGCATGATAGGTTTTTATTTGTTTTTGTTCTTCTTTACGTTTTTGGGTTTTTGTCTTTTCCTTACAGAATTTGGAATTTGGAGCGAAAGAAAATTTTGCCAAAGCTTTTGGTGAATACTTAATGACTTGGAGTAAAAGGCAAAGCGAAAGAAGAAGATTTTTTTATTTTATAAAAAAAAAAAAAATCTTAAAACTCTAGCCTAAAGACAAGTCCCCGGCAGCGGCGCCAAAAATTGATGTGATTTTCAATAGAGTTGTAGTAAAAAGTTCGTTGAGACTTGTGAAAGCAATAGATTTTAGACTTATAAAACTTAAAAATAAAGAAAACTTAACTCAAAATTTGATTTCAAGATATTAGGAATAACCAAGACACTGATTCCACTATTACACATGAATAAATTATGGTAAATAATCCAAAACTCTAATTATCTTTTAAGTCCCTTATTTCTTAATTCACATATAATCAGGAAAATTCTCAAAAATTAATTGTATCCCCTAAGCATAGTATCTAAACAAAGCATAACCTATCTAATTGAATCACAACTAATGAAGAAAATTTTGCAAACAATTAAAAACTCGCAAAAGCAAAGATTGAGTGAATTATAAATTATAAATTAGAAATATTCATGCGTAATAAATAATTACCAAATATTCATGCGTAAATAGCTTCCTCAATGCCTTGGTTGTGAGAGAATTAAATCATGTTGGAAACACGCTCAAAAATCATTTTTATTGCTCAAAGGGTGTTTACAAAGATGAAAAGGGAGAAGAAATTATAAAACCGGGTTTGTATTTATTTGTTACAAACTGAACTGTTACAGAGAACGATAGAAACTAACCTTCAAGTCGTAGTCAGTAGCATATAAGACATAGTTTGTCTTCAAAACTATCGCATTCAACGTAGCGAAAACGATCCCCTCATTGTGCGTCTAATGTTCTTGGTAGCTTGAGTAGGTGGCCCGATGATGCGAAAATGGTGTATCGCTGCAACTTGAGTTTCTCGACTCTATGATGTTCTAAATTCTCCCAAAACTCTCTCTGACCCCTCTATGCTATCTCAGAAACTATTTATAACCCAACAGCCCCGAAATATCTCACCATAACTTCATATAATTCTCCATTACTCGGCATTATTCTTCAGTTTATAAGAGTTTGACCATTGTCTTGTTTTTGGCGCAAACAATTGCATTGATTAGCCAATGCACCTCGCAAGGCGTTAGGTTATTCTTTAGGTAGAATTCACATACGCAGCCCTAATGTGTGTGTTGATGAACTGAGAAATTAATAGATTATCTTGCTTTCTTGATTCTCCGAATATGCAAACACATGTCTAAGATTGAAGATGAATTCCTTGACCAATATCTCTCCATTGATTATTCTCTACAATTTATTTTTTACTTTTATTTACTTTTACTTGCTTAGATACAACAAACATACAATCGGGTTTTTCTAGAAACTCAATAACAACCAACTTCTCTCGTGGATACGAACTCTTTCTTATCGCTACTATATTTATATTTAGTGATCGAGAAAGTGAAATTTAATTTGTCGGATTGACAACAAATTTTGGCGTGCAGTTTCTTTTTTACAATTTAAACTGCAAATAATCTAAATTGGAATTATCTGCCTACTCGAAAAAGGTACAATACTCCAACCAAGGCGAAACACAACGGACTGAGCACGAGGAGGAAGTAGGAGAGGAGATTTTCTCCAACAACAAGAAGAAGGTAAAGAGGTTCCAATATGGAAGCAACAAGGAGCAATGGGTGATGCAAATCGTTCACTCAAGGACTTAGCTTCATAGGCTTGATATACCAAACGGACTCTACTTTTGAAATTAAACTAAATTCACAAAATGGTGGGAAACTCCCTTCTCAACCTATCAACCCAAAAGAGGTTTAATGCAATTACATTGAGAAGTGGTCTTGTGCAACCCGTCATTGATCGGCAAAACACCAAAGGAACTGTTTGGAGGAGAAAACCGAGGATTCTCCACAAACTTCGAGGTACCTATTCCTAACTCTAAAACTCCGGTTTCTACTTATGTTCCTCCCCAAATATTCATGCGTAAATAGCTTCCTCAATGCCTTGGTTGTGAGAGAATTAGCCGCTCATCATGTTGGAAACACGCTCAAAAATCATTTTTATTGCTCAAAGGGTGTTTACAAAGATGAAACGGGAGAAGAAATTATAAAACCGGGTTTGTAACAACCACTCGTTTATTTGTTACAAATCAATCACTTGCATCTAATGAGAACGAGAAAACTAACCTAATTAATCTCGTAGTCACCCAATTAATTGAACTTGCAGCATATAAGACTTGAAATTTCTTTCAAAACTATCGCATTCACTTTAGGTAGGAATTCATAGCGAAACGATCTTAAATAGTAATTTCTCATTGTGCGTCTAATGTTCTTGGTAGCAGCAGAAAATGGTGTATCGCTGCAACTTGAGTTTCTCGACTCTATGATGTTCTAAATTCTCCCAAAACTCTCTCTGACCCCTCTATGCTATCTCAGAAACTATTTATAACCCAACAGCCCCGAAATATCTCACCATAACTTCATATAATTCTCCATTACTCGGCATTATTCTTCACGTCCTGTTTTAGGAAATAATCTAGATTTTTGATTTCTCCATGCGTTCTAAAACTTCCAAATTGCCATATCTAAATCCTTCACACTCCAGATAGTTGTTAGGGTCTTCCAGATACGTGCAAATTCCTCTGTTGCTCGCGCAATCTTGTGAATATCTCCTCCGATGTATGTGTTGCCCTGTTTTCCTCTAGCGGAAATTCCAGCCAAACTGGATCGAAACCAACACCTCTACCATCCCTGTCTAGCCCATAGAAAAGTAACCAATCAATTCCAGCCCTTTAGTCTCACCGAAACAAGCTTAAATTGTTAACCCTAAATCTGCCAGGCGAGAATTGTTTTTTCCCGCCAAAACCAGCAATTTGAAATGGTGAAGATGACCTCCCCCTAACAGCGATGGGGGTGCAAATAGCAGCTTCCTTAAGGGGTGTCCTGGGGTGCCCCTTATCCAAAACGAGAGTGCCTTTAGTACTTTTTTCCGGGGGTCCAAATAGCACTTTTTGAGCAACTTTTTCCACACAAGCGTATTTCTCTAAAAACACCTACACAAACATAAAAACACCATAATAAGTACAAAATCAAGTACTAACAATAGAGACACTGAGGACAATTCAGACACAAAAATGTGTCTATCAAATACCCCCAAACTTATTATTTGCTAGTCCTCGAGCAAATCTAATATAGAAAATAAAAAGACTACACTTAGCACGTGCAGCAAGCCGTTAAACCGCTAGGTGGCCCTAGCGGCGGAGTGTTGTCTCCGGAGGGTTTACCAGAGGTGTACCCACAAAACCTTTACTCCAGACCCTAGATATCTACGCAAAACCTTGGAAGGCACTAAAGAATCTCCTTGGTTGGCATACAATATTGACTATAGGAGGAAGTACCCTGATGCGAAATTCCAATTGTTGTACACGAGTTTGCACTCAAGCATACTAAAATTCATATAAAGTGACAGAGCTCTACTCAGATAGTTTCTAGACATCATAAACCGGAGTCAACCAGTCACATAGATAGATTAAGAAGATGGATGTAGATAAAAAAATGTAGATGATGTTGACTAAGGTGAACCTATCCTAATGGACTAAGATACAGGTCTGACTAATATCAACACAGCTGGCATATACAAGGGTACCAGTGGTCGACTTTATTGTATTTATTCCGGTTGGTCTGGTGGTCTGGGGTTTTTTTTTTTTTGTATCTCAGTCACTCTATTTCACCCTAGCAAAGGTAAAAAGAAAAAAAATAAGTGATCAGGATTCTTTCGATGTTTCCATCACGAGATATGGCGAAACTACCATGTTTCTTTTCTAACACCTGAGCTCTGTGCTTTTATGAATAGACTCTTTAGATGTTTCCATCTAATCAGATTGGTTCCTCAACTCCTACAACCAAGATGCTTCCATACACTTAGATTGGTTAGTGCCAACCTTAATAAACATAAATTTCTAGGCTCTGGAGTTTATTTATTCTAACAAAAAGGTAATAAAAAGTTTCTACCCCACCCCCAAACTTAAATCTAACATTGTCCTCAATGTTTCTAATGAAAGAGCAATACCAAAAAGTAAAGTAACATGAGGAATCATTAAAGAGAGAAGTCGGAAAGATAGTACCTGGGTGAAGAGAGAAATCAAAAACTAATATACAACATAAAATCGCCTCGATGGTCAATCAAGGGTAAACAGGGTCCTCCAGAGGGACCTCCTCAACATCACCTATAGGAAAGGGCTCTAAAAAGGGTTTCAATATCTAACCGTTAACCTTTGAAGAACTACTACCATCCGGTGTCTCGATCTCAACAGCTCCATGAGGAAAGACAGTGCGAACAATAAAAGGACCCGTCCACCGAGAACGTAACTTCCCAGGGAAAAGATGCAAGCGGGTATCATATAGAAGAACTTTTTGACCTGAAGAAAATGACTTCCTTAAAATATTTCTATCATGCACAAGTTTCATTTTGTTCTTATACTCCTTGAGCTGGAGTATAAGAATCTCTTCCAACTCATTGAGCTGGAGTTTCCTCTGGGCTCCTGCCTTGTCAAGTGAAAAATTTAGCTGCTTAACAGCCCAATAAGCTCTATGTTCTAACTCAACAGGTAAATGACATGCCTTGCCATACACAAGACGATAAGGCGACATTCTAATGGGGGTCTTAAACACAGTACGGTAAGCCCATAAGGCATCAGTGAGCCTAGACGACCAGTCTTTCCGATTAGGATTAACTGTTTTCTCTAATATACTTTTTATCTCTCTATTGGAAACCTCTACCTGACCACTAGTCTGTGGATGATACGGGGTGGCTACCTTATGTGTAATACCATATTTCTTCATCAAAAGCTTAAAAGGTCCATTACAAAAGTGCGACCCACCATCACTAATTATAGCTCGCGGTGTACCAAAACGTGTAAGTATATTATTTTTCAAGAACTCAATCACAACCCTATGGTCATTGGTTTTACACGCAACTGCCTCAATCCACTTAGAGACATAGTCTACAGCGACAAGGATGTATAGGTTACCAAAAGAATTAGGAAACGGACCTATAAAGTCAATATCCCACACATCAAAGACCTCGACAACTAAAATAAGGTTCAAGGGCATCATGTTCCTACGGGAAATGGTTCCTAATTTCTGGCAACGTTCACAAGTAACACAGTAACTATGGAAGTCTTTAAACAACGAAGGCCAATAGAATCCACACTGCAATATCTTAGCAGCAGTCTTCTTAGCACTAAAGTGACCCCCACAAGCATGATCATGACAAAAGGAAATAATACTAGACTGGTCACTCTCAGGTATACATCTTCTAATAACTGTCTGGACAATACTTAAACAAATAAGGATCATCCCAAAAGAAGTGCTTAACCTTGGCTAAAAACCTAGAACGATCTTGTTTACCCCAATGTTGGGGCATTCGACCAGTAACAAGATAGTTCACTATATTCGCATACCAAGGTAATTGGGTAACAAAGAACAGTTGT
Organism: Papaver armeniacum; assembly: GCA_023531295.1. Lineage (NCBI taxonomy): Eukaryota > Viridiplantae > Streptophyta > Magnoliopsida > Ranunculales > Papaveraceae > Papaver > Papaver armeniacum. The sequence continues at coordinate 24,772 of JAJJWW010003564.1, read as the reverse complement.
TAATCAGGAAAACTATCCCTAATAGGAGGAGAATCATCAGGGGTATCCACAACAAGCCTAGACAAGTGGTCTGCTACTACATTTTCTGCATCTTTTTTGTCTCTAATGTCTAAGGAAAATTCATGTAATAAGAGGATCCATCTAATCAATTTAGGTTTAGTATCCTTCTTGGAAAAAAAGATACTTCAAAGCAGCATGATCGATCAACATGATAGGTTTTTATTTGTTTTTCTTCTTCTTTACGTTTTTGGGTTTTTGTCTTTTCCTTACAGAATTTGGAATTTGGAGCGAAAGAAAATTTTTCCAAAGCTTTTGGTGAATACTTAAAGACTCGGAGTAAAATGCAAAGCGAAAGGAGCGAAAGAAGAAGATTTTTTTTATTTTATAAAAAAAAAAAAAAATCTTAAAACTCTAGCCTAAAGACAAGTCCCCGGCAGCGGCGCCAAAAATAGATGTGATTTTCAATTGAGTTGTAGTAAAAAGTTCGTTGAGACTTGTGAAAGCAATAGATTTTAGACTTATAAAACTTAAAAATAAAGAAAACTTAACTCAAAATTTGATTTCAAGATATTAGGAATAACCAAGACACTGATTCCACTATTACACATGAATAAATTATGCTAAATAATCCAAAACTCTAATTATCTTTTACGTCCCTTATTTCTTAATTCACATATAATCAGGCAAATTCTCAAAAATTAATTGTATCCTCTAAGCATAGATTATCTAAACAAAGCATAACCTATCTAATTGAATCATAACTAATGAAGAAAATTTTGCAAACAATTAAAAACTCTGCAAAAGCAGTGATTGAGTGAATTATAAATTCTAAATTATAGAAAATAAATAATTACCAATTATTCATGCGTAAATAGCTTCCTCATTGCCTTGGTTGTGAGAGAATTAGCCGCTCATCATGTTGGAAACACGCTCAAAAATCATTTTTATTGCTCAAAGGGTGTTTACAAAGATGAAAAGGGAGAAGAAATTATAAAACCGGGTTTGTAACTGTTTTATTTGTTACAAACTCGAATCATTCTGAAGAACGATAGAAACTAACTGTCGTAGTCACTGTAGCATATAAGACTGTCTTCAAAACTATCGCATTCACTGTAGCGAAAACGACTGTCACTGTGCGTCTAATGTTCTTGGTGTTCTTGGTAGCAGCAGAAAATGGTGTATCGCTGCAACTTGAGTTTCTCAACTCTATGATGTTCTAAATTCTCCCCAAACTCTCTCTGACCCCTTTATGCTATCTCAGCAACTATTTATAACCCAACAACCCCGAAATATCTCGCCATAACTTCATATAATTCTCCATTACTCGGCATTATTCTTCACGGCCTGTTTTTGGAAATAATCTAGATTTTTGATTTCTCCACGCGTTCTAAAGCTGCCAAATTGCCATATTTAACTCATTCACACTCCAGATAGTTGTTAGGGTCTTCCAGATACGTGCAAATTCCTCTGTTGCTCGCGCAATCTTGTGAATATCTCCTCCGGTGTATGTGTTGCCCTGTTTTCCTCTAGCGGAAATTCCAGCCAAACTGGATCGAAACCAACACCTCTACCATCCCTGTCAAGCCCATAGAAAAGTACCCAATCAATTCCAGCCCTTTAGTCTCACCGAAACAAGCTTAAATTGTCAACCCTAAATCTGCCAGGCGAGAATTGTTTTTTCCCGCCAAAACCAGCAATTTGAAATGGTGAAGATGACCTCCCCCTAACAGCGATGGGGGTGCAAATAACAGCTTCCTTAAGGGGTATCCTGGGGTGCCCCTTATCCAAAATGAGGTGCCTTTAGTACTTTTGTCCGGGGGTCCAAATAGCAATTTTTGAGCAACGTTTTCCAAACAAGCGTATTTCTCTAAAAACACCTACACAAACATAAAACACCATAATAAGTACAAAATCAAGCACTAACAATAGAGACACTAAGGACAATTCAGACACAAAAAATGTGTCTATCAAATACCCCCAAACTTATTATTTGCTAGTCCTCGAGCAAATCTAATCTAGAAAATAAAAAGACTACACTTAGCACGTGCAGCAAGCCGTTAAACCGCTAGGTGGCCCTAGCGGCGGAGTGTTGTCTCCTGAGGGTTTACCAGAGGTGTACCCACAAAACCTTTACTCCAGACCCTAGCTATCTACGCAAAACCTTGGAAGGCACTAAAGAATCTCCTTGGTTGGCATACAATATTGACTATAGGAGGAAGTACCCTGATGCGAAATTCCAATTGTTGTACACGAGTTTGCACTCAAGCATACTAAAATTCATATAAAGTGACAGAGCTCTACTCAGATAGTTTCTAGACATCATAAACCGGAGTCAACCAATCACATGGATAGATTAAGAAGATGGATGTAGAGAAAAAAACGTAGATGATGTTGACTAAGGTGAACCTATCCTAATGGACTAAGATACAGGTCTAACTAATATCAACACAGCTGGCATATACAAGGGAACCAGTGGTCGATAATCCTAACTCTAGGTCAACTCAGCTGGCATATATAAGGGTACCAGTGGTCGACTTTATTGTATTTATTCCGGTTGGTCTGGTGGTCTGGTCTTTTTTTTTTGTAGTATTTCAGTCACTCTATTTCACCCTAGCAAAGGTAAAAATAAAAAAAGAAGTGATCATGATTCTTTGGATGTTTCCATCACGAGATATGGCGAAACTACCATGTTTCTTTTCTAACACCTAAACTCTGTGCTTTTATGAATAGACTCTTTAGATGTTTCCATCTAATCGGATTGGTTCCTCAACTCCTACAACCAAGATGCTTCCATCCACTTAGATTGGTTAGTGCCAACCTTAATAAACATAAATTTCTAGGCTCGGAGTTTATTTATTCTAACAAAAGGTAATAAAAAGTTTCTACCCCACCCCCAAACTTAAATCTAACATTGTCCTCAAAGTTTCTAATGAAAGAGCAATACCAAAAAGTAAAGTAACATGAGGAATCAGTAAAGAGAGAAGTCGGAAAGATAGTACATGGGTGAAGAGAGAAATCAAAAACTAATATACAACATACAATCGCCTCGATGGTCAATCAAGGGTAAACAGGGTCCTCCAGAGGGACCTCCTCAACATCACCTATAGGAAAGGGCTCTAAAAAGGGTTTCAATCTCTGACCGTTAACCTTTGAAGAACTACTACCATCCGGTGTCTCGATCTCAACAGCTCCATGAGGAAAGACAGTGCGAACAATAAAAGGACCCGTCCACCGAGAACGTAACCTCTCAGGGAAAAGATGCAAGCGGGTATCATACAGAAGAACTTTTTGACCTGGAGAAAATGACTTCCTTAAAATATTTCTATTATGCACAAGTTTCATTTTGTTCTTATACTCCTTAGCACTATCGTAAGCATCTATACGAATCTCTTCCAACTCATTGAGCTGGAGTTTCCTCTGGGCTCCTGCCTTGTCTAGTGAAAAATTTAGCTGCTTAACAACCCAATAAGCTCTATGTTCTAACTCAACAGGTAAATGACATGCCTTCCCATACACAAGCCGATAAGGCGACATTCCAATGGGGGTCTGAAACGCAGTACGGTATGCCCATAAGGCATCAGTGAGCCTAGACGACCAATCTTTCCGATTAGGATTAACTGTTTTCTCTAATATACGTTTTATCTCTCTATTGGAAACCTCTACCTGACCACTAGTCGGTGGATGATACGGGGTGTCTACCTTATGTGTAATACCATATTTCTTCATCAAAAGCTTAAAAGGTCCATTACAAAAGTGCGACCCTCCATCACTAATTATAGCTCGAGGTGAACCAAAACGTGTAAGTATATTATTTTTCAAGAACTCAATCACAACCCTATGGTCATTGGTTTTACACTCAACCGCCTCAATCCACTTAGAGACATAGTCTACAGCGACAAGGATGTATAGGTTACCAAAAGAATTAGGGAACGGACCCATAAAGTCAATACCCCACACATCAAAGACCTCGACAACTAAAATAGGGTTCAAGGGCATCATGTTCCTACGGGAAATGGTTCCTAATTTCTGGCAACGTTCACAAGTAACACAGTAACTATGGGAGTATTTAAACAACGAAGGCCAATAGAATCCACACTGCAATATCTTGGCAGCAGTCTTCTTAGCACTAAAGTGACCCCCACAAGCATGATCATGACAAAAGGAAATAATACTTTGGACCGGTCACTCTCGGGTATACATCTTCTAATAATCTTGTCTGGACAATACTTAAACAAATAAGGATCATCCCAAAAGAAGTGCTTAACCTCGGCTAAACACCTAGAACGATCTTGTTTACCCCAATGTTGGGGCATTCGACCAGTAACAAGATAGTTCACTATATTCGCATACCAAGGTAATTGGGTAACAAAGAACAATTGTTCATCAGGAAAACTATCCCTAATATGAGGAGAATCATCAGGGGTATCCACAACAAGCCTAGACAAATGGTCTGCTACTACATTTTCTGCACCTTTTTTGTCTCTAATGTCTAAGGAAAATTCATGTAATAAGAGGATCCATCTAATCAATCTAGGTTTAGTATCCTTCTTGGAAAGAAGATACTTCAAACCGGCATGATCGATCAGCATGATAGGTTTTTATTTGTTTTTGTTCTTCTTTATGTTTTTGGGTTTTTGTCTTTTCCTTGCAGAATTTGGAATTTAGAGCGAAAGAAAATTTTGCCAAAGCTTTTGGTGAATACTTAAAGACTTGGAGTAAAAGGCAAAGTGAAAGGAGCGAAAGAAGAATTTTTTTTTTATTTTATATAAAAAAAAAATCTTAAAACTCTAGCCTAAAGACAAGTCCCCGGCAGCGGCACCAAAAATTGATGTGATTTTCAATTGAGTTGTAGTAAAAAGTTCGTTGAGACTTGTGAAAGCAATAGATTTTAGACTTATAAAACTTAAAAATAAAGAAAACTTAACTCAAAATTTGATTTCAAGATATTAGGAATAACCAAGACACTGATTCCACTATTACACATGAATAAATTATGGTAAATAATCCAAAACTTTAATTATCTTTTAAGTCCCTTATTTCTTAATTCACATATAATCAGGCAAATTCTCAAAAATTAATTGTATCCCCTAAGCATAGTGTAGATGGTGGATTTTTGACAAAGGCTAAAATCATAAACTCATAATTATAAGTATTCCTGATCCAGCAATCAGACGAATATTGAGGCTCATGTATCTTATCGAAAGCATGAAACTCATGCCACAAGAATCTCTGACTGAGAATACTGTCTCTCAAAGTATATATGGATATGTAGTCTCTCAGCTGAGGCAACGGCATATCTCATGAATACTGAGCAATTTCAGTAACTACTTTTATGTAGAATCGAAAGATTAGACGGCTCCTAGACAGCTTGCCTGCTAGTATAGAGCAATAACGTCTTCAGGATGTAACAATGTTTTCCCTGACTATATGAAAGAAATATAACGCTTCAACAAGCTCATAACACTAGATTCCTGAATAATTAATGCTCCTAGACGATCGTACTAGTATAGAGCCATTAATTAATTATTCTCAAAATCAATAGATTCATTAACTGAATCCCTGGAAAATATTCAATATTTTCATAATATTTCGTTACTTCAATTTATGGTTCTTCCCAGCAGAATTCCATGGGTTAGTAATAAATATTCAATACACGGGCATCTGAGTTACCTTCGAGTATGCCCCGACCAAAATGGTGTAAATGTATTCGACAAATAATGCATTAACAAACACTTGAATGAACAAACAAGTATTTCAAAATACGACGAGACGATGAACCTATGCAAATAAGAAAGAAAATAATAAAATAATTGTCAAGGCGCTAGGGGACTGGCTCACTGGCCGGTCAGTCATGCCATGACCAGTCTCACTGCAGCTAAGGGGGACTCTTCCAAAGGTTGGCAGACCGCAAGAAACAAGAGGCATCGTAAGGGTAAGAACGCTGGAAATGCTAATACTAATTCTGGTGTGGATAATGCAAACAATGGTATGGGTGATATTGTAGGGGAGCCGGTTGATGTTGGGGAGAATGTTGTTGGTGTGGAGGATACCAATTAGCTTGAGGAGGAACTAGCTTCTTCCTCGAAGCTCAACTTCGAGCAGTGTCTGAGGCTTTTGAGAAGGCTAAACATGCGTTAGCTGCGAAAACAGTTTTAGCTAGCAGGTTGTTAGTGGATGAAACTACAACCTCATCTAAGTCAGTTACGAGTGGTGAATTGGCAAGAACTAATCACTCAAATACTGATAAGAACAATACTAGTTATTCTACTACTCCTGTTGAAACTGCTGGCGAAGGAGAACACCTAGTTCAAGACATGGTGGTTAATAATATTGGGGATACTCCAGTCTACAATGCTTTAACTGAAACTACAGTTGTGATTTCGCCTAATAAATTCAATGTCTTGAATGATGAGTTGGGTTTAGATAATTCTGTGCAACACTCCAACGATCAAGAGGAGGAGAGTTCGGATGAGGAATTAACGCCTGAGAAGGCTTCTTCAGGTGTTAAGGGTTCTAAGTGGGCTGAGATACCTGTGGAGCAATTTATTCGGATACTAAAGTTAATGAGTTGGGAATCCGTGTTCGCAAAGGATTTAGTCCAATTATAGAAAAAAGGGATCCGATTAAGAATCCAAAAGCTATTAATAAACCAAAGAAGATTGTTTCCTAATGCGTGTGCTCTTTTGGAATGTCAATGGGGTGGCAAAGGTGGAGGCTGGTCTGAAGTTACGTGAGTTGGTGAATGTTTATAAGCTGGTGATACTTTGTATTGCTGAACCGAAAATTCCTTATTCTGACGGTGTTATGTTGAGGCTTAATTTAGCTGGTTTTATTAAGAAGGCAGTACATAATTCTTCTTCAAATTCTTTAGGTAATCTTTGGATTCTTTGGAGTGAGGATATTGAAGAGCCAGTGGTGTTAAATATGACTAGACAGGCCATTACGGTGAAAACTGAGGGGGTATTAATCTCTTTTGTTCATGCTAGTTATATACAAGTTTTTAGAAGGAGGTTATGGAATCAACTCTGTGCGGTGGATTCTACAACTCCTTGGCTGGTGATTGGTGATTTTAACTGTGTACTTCGTAATGATGAGAAGAAAGGGGGTAGAGTACCTCGTACTTCTTGTATCAATGAATTCAGTGATTGGATGGAAGAGAATGGTCTTTTTGAAGCGGATTCTTCGGGTACTAAGTTTACTTGGACTAATGGTCAATCGGGTGTGGGCAGAATTCTTAGCAAGTTGGATCGTGCTATTATTAATGAATCTTGGTTAACAAAGTTTTCGAATTGGCGGTGTAAAGCTCTTCCTAGAGAAGTTTCCGACCATTCAACCCTTATTGGGTATCCTTTTGTTTCTCCAAGACCAAGGCGAGCTCCTTTCAGAATTCAGAAAATTTGGTTCACGCATCCTGATTTTCTGAGAATGGTTGAGGTATCTTGGAATGCTCCGGTGTATGGTAATCCTGATTTTATTTTTCCTTTCAAATTGAAACGTTTGAAAGAGGCTATGAAGTTGTGGAATCTGCAGGTGTTTGGTAATGTTAATGCTCGTCTCAAACAGGCGCAACTTAAGTTTGAAGTGCCTAGTCGTATTTCTGATGAGGATCCCTTTAATTCTTCTAAATTGAATGTCATGAAAGATGCCTAAGTAGCTGTTCAAGATGTTCAAATGCAACAGCATATTATGCTCAAACAAAAATCACGTAACAAATGGTTAGTGGAGGGTTCCAGTAATACCTCTTATTTCCATAGTTTTATAAATATTCGTAGGAGTGCTAATACTATCTCGTAGCTGGTGAATGAGGATGGTATAACTATTATTGATCCGGACCAACTAAGGAATCATGTGGTTTCTTATTATGAGGCTAAATTTAATGGGAATGATTTCCCTATTGATGATCATTTGTTTGAGTATGAGCATGAGACTATTTCTTTGGAGGAGAGCCAGATGTTAGACGTCGTTCCTTCTATGGAGGAAATCCATGATGCGGTTTTTGATTTGGGAGCGGATAGTGCTCCAGGTCCGGATGGCTTTTCTGGGTGTTTTTATAGACACTGCTGGGATTTGATTCATCTAGATTTGTTCAAGGCTATTACTTTTTGCTGGAAAAATAAAACCATTCCTAATGGGGTTAATTCTAGCCTTATTATTTTGCTTGCCAAGGTAAGGGGTGTTGATTGCTTGAGGAAATATAGACCTATTGGGATAAGTAATTTTTTCTTCAAGATTTTTACTGAAATTCTGGCTACTAGACTTGGTAAAGTCTTGGGTAATCTGGTCTCGGAGGAGCAAGTTGCTTTTATGAAAGGGAGGAATATTCATGAAAACATTAGTTTGGCTTCTGAGATGGTTAATGAGTTGCACATTAGAAGAAAGGATGGTAATTTGGGTCTTAAGCTGGATATTTCTCAAGCCTTTGATACAGTTAGTTGGCCTTTTGTTATGGAGGTTTTTTCGCAAATATGGCTTTTCAGAAGATTGGTGTGCTTGGATTCTCAGTATTTTGAAATCTGCTCGTATTTCTATTCTTCTTAATGGTAGTCCGGAAGGTTTTTTCTCTATTAATAGAGGCTTGCGTCAAGGGGATCCTCTTTATCCTCTTATCTTTGTTTTGACTGAAGATGTTCTTAGTAGAAACATCACTAAGCTCTTCCAAAACAAAGACATGACATTTATGGTAAAGCGAAATGGTATTGCTCCAACTCATTTATTCTTTGCTGATGATATTATGATTTTTTGCAAGAGAAATATGAAAAGTCTGACAAATTTGGTGAAGTTGCTTGATGACTATCAACGTGCTTCTGACCAACGTGTTTGTATAGAGAAGAGTAAAATATACTATGGTGGAGGTTCTTTAAATAGGCGTCAGTCCATTGCGGATTATTTAGGCATGGAAATTACTTATTTTCCTGATCGGTATTTGGGTGTCAAGGAAATGCCTGGTGTGGTGAAATATGCTCATATCAGCAATGTGGTTGATAAACTTAAAGATCAGCACTCGGTTTTAAAAGGTAAAATGCTTTCCTTCCAAGATAGAGTGGTCCTTATTGAAACTGTGCTCTCTAGCTATTCCATACACAACATGGCTGTGTATAAGTGGCCAGTTAAGTTCATCCAACAATGTGATCGTGTGATTCGTAATTTCCTTTGGTCGGGGGATTCAAATCTTTCGAGAGCTTTCGTGGTTGGATATGATAAAATATGCAGCCCGGTGAAGGAAGGAGGGCTTGGTCTCACTAGTTTGAGGACTATGAACAAGGCAATGCTCATGAAACTATGGTGGAGTATAAAAGCTTCAAACAAGAAATGGGCTCGTTTCTTGGAGACAAAATACACTTACAGAGATGGTCGTGTTAAACTGGCAGGTGTTAAATCAACGATCCTACCTGGAATTCGTTGGGTTCACCAGGATGTGGATCGTAATACAAAGTCTTTAATTAGTGATGGGAGGGCGACCTCTTTGTTTTATGATGTGTGGTACGGTACTAAAGCCTTGGCTGAAGTTTTAAATCGTACTGACCTAGATAGGAAGGCAAAAGTATGTGATATTATTGTGCAGGGTGAGTGGCAGTTGCAGGGAGTGCATTTGAATACCCTTGTTAGTGATGGTGTGATGCGGGAGCTGCCAAATTTACGTGTTGGCTGTGACAGGAAAGTATGGATGCCTGACTTGAAAGGAGATTTTTCGGTCAAATCAGCTAGGGAGCTTACTAGGACTAAGTATCCTATTTTGGAGGAAGCAAAGATGCTTTGGAAGAGGGTGGTTCATCCTTCGCTTGCGGCTCAAAACTGGAAGTTCGTCCGTGGAGCTTGTGCAACGTTGGACAAGGTCCGTAGTAGATTCAAGATTGCATTGGCCTCTAAATGCAGTGTTTGTCAATGCGCTGAGGAGTCTTTAGAGCATGTGCTTTGGAGCTGTAGTTTCGCGAGGAGGGCTTGGAACTGGATGGAAGGTATTTTCAGTATCAAACCATATTATAATTTGCTTATCTCTAACAAAGAAGCTGCTCAGCGTAGTGGTATTGTTAAAGATTTATGGTTGGTAGCCAACTTGGTGGTGCGATCGGAGCTTTGGTTTTCTAGGAATAAGAAAGTGTATGAGAAGAAAGTGCCGTTCTGGTCTTTATTTCAAAAAAGAGTCTTCAATCTGATTCACGAGTACTCAGTGCGAATGAAGAGCTATATGCATAACACGCTGGCAGATTTGAAGTTGCTTGATTTCTTTCGGGTCAGCCACAGGAAAGTGAAGCATGCGGTTCCTAAGGAGTGTTATTTCATGGCGCCAAATCATAACGAACTGCTGCTATGAACTGATGGAGCCTCAAGGGGCAATCCAGGGGTGGTGAGAGCTGGTGTGGTGGCTAGGAATGCTAATTCTGAAGTGGTAGGTGCTATGTGCATTGGTTTGGGCATTGCCTCAAACTATATGTCTGAGTTATATGGTATTCTTGTTGGGCTGGAGTGGGCTACACAATGGGGTTACAGGCAGGTGGTGATTCGCTCAGACTCAACTAGTGTGATTACAGCTTTGGAGAAGGATAATATTCCATGGTTTACGCATCAAAGGTGGATGCATATTAAGGCGTTGTATGAATCTATTTGGTTTGTTCACACCTTTCGTGAAGAAAAGTTTGCAGCGGATGGCATGGCTAAGCGTGGTTGTTATTTAGAGGATGGAGTAGTGATAGGTGTGATAAACATCTAATTTTATATCTAGTATTTATGCTTTCTTTGCGAGTTTTCATGTAAATTATATATCTTATATGTGAATTTGAGTTTGTTAGGTACTTTGGAGTCGTTTGGAGCAAAAGAAGAAGAAACAGGGCAAAGGGTGCAAATGTTATTGGAGGCGATTATTTTTCATATTTGCTTTTATTTCTTCATCCCTATCTGAAAAGTTTGTCGGCTTTAGTGATGCGAATTTTGTCTGAAAAGCACGACTGCTTTAGTGATGAATAGAAATTGAAGAGTATAAGTGAATATGAGAAATAAGGGATGGTTGATGTTAGCGGAGGAACTCGGAAGAAGGAAAGAGAGCATTCATTTGGAGCACGACAGGCGAGCGTTAAAGGCAAAAAGGATCAGTCCACATGTGAACTATACTTGGAACGGGCTAAGGTTGCGTAGCAAAGGAGCGGAAGAATGAACTGCCGCTTTGCATGACCGACGGTTGTGTTGAGAAAGGAAGTAGCTTGGCGCTTTGTGAAACCGACAAGCATTGTATGGGTTGGTTGGCCCTTATCCGCTCTACTAGGGTGGTTATAACCACATTCATTCCTACATGAGACCTAGAATTCGAGTCTCAATCATATGCTTATCAAATTGAGAGAAGAGAAATGGCTGCTTGTCTCGGGGAGGTGTAGAAATTCGTAGAAAGAGATGGAGATTGTCATTATTGTTGCGAGAGAGAGATCGAGACATGATAAGAAGATTTTGAGCTGATTTAAATTGAGAGAATGATAATGATTCGTGGTTTCAATGAAGAACAACATTAGGGTTTTACTTGTGGATCAATCAAGTTGAAAGAAGAATCAGAAGATTGATTTAATGGTTGAATTCAGTGGGCTGGTGATTAAGCTTGATGGGTAATTCAGTTACTGTCGAATCTGAACTGGTGGTGATGATTGAGTCCAGTTTGAACAATTAAACAGGTTGGATTTGAGACTGGGAAGGAAATTGAATTCAAGAGGTTCTGTGTGGGTTTGTGCTGAATCTGAGAAGAGTTAAAATTGTAAATGGTAAATCAGAGATTGAGTTGTTGTGGTGATTGATTTCATACAGCTTATGGAAATGAAACCGCATATGTTGTTAACTGAGGTCGAGAAGTCGATGCTTTTGCTGGAAAACAAAATGGGGTTTGAAGTCTGTGACATCAAGGATGAACAGAGTTGAATGGGAATTGAGCCACATTTGGTTAATTAATGGTGTTTCGCTCAAATCGGTGAAGGGTTTACTGGAGCAGTTTGTGATGAATTGGAATGAGGGTTTGCTTTGTTGTTGAATCCCTAGAACAATGAATTTGTGAAGAGATGGATCCGGGGATTGTCTTTGTGGCTGAATTTTGAGTCTCGTGATGATTGAAGAATGGGTTGTGGCTTTGGTGATGAATTAGAGACGAATCGAGTGGGTTAGTCTCTATTATTGAATCTGTGATGGGTTTGTGGTTGTGAATCAAGTTGCTTGTAGTTGCAGTGAGGAGTTAGAATTGTAAATGGTAAATCAAAGATGGAGTCGTGGTGGTCCGTGGTTCGAGAGAGGGGATAATTGGTGATTGTTGTTGTTGTTGTAGCCGATGAGCAATTGTGGTTTTGCAGGTATGAATTGCGTTTAGGTGTCTGGGAGAACTGCAGCTTGAGCTGGTGATATATGCAAGAGATGCATGAAGGCGATGCTTGAGTAGCCGAGATTGATGGCAATACAGGTGCAGCTTGATATGGAACCGGTGGTCCGAGAATAAGGGAGTGGATCGTGTGTTGAGACTCGAATCTGCCGCACTGGCACTGCAAAGCAAGGTCTGCGAGTTGAGTTAGGTAACGGCAATGGTGATGTTGTGGAGTGCGAGTTAGATGACTTGTCCGAGGTGAAATTGGCATCATGTGAAATGGGACTGAGATTAAGGAAAGGGTCAGTTGTGCCATGGATGTTGGGGGTGGTTGAGATTCAAGTGAATGTATTGTTGATAAATTAGAAGGCCTCGTTGGTGCTGGCAGAATGAAGCTAGAATGAGTCTTCAATGGGTTCTGTGGTTGAGATGGGATTGATGGGTTCGTGGACCAATGGTTGGTGTTTGTTCTGAGTTGGTGCTGCTACAAATGGAAGAGAGTGAATGAAATGGTTTAGCTGGTTGTTAAGTGGCAATGCAAGCCATGATGGACAGAAGCACAATGATTGTGCTACAAGCTCTGGCCAATGCAACTGGCTCAGGGCAAGGTCACTCGCTCCGCGAAGCCCGACTGGTCTAACTCGTCCTAACTCAGCCCATATTCGGACAAAGACTCGGCCCGACTCGAGTTGACCCACCGATCCGACCGAGTCGACTCACCGAACCGGTGACCGGGTGGACTTTGCTGGTCACCCGAGACGTTCCGCCGATTTCCGCCAAGACACCGCTTTTCCTAGCGAGCATATTTTCAGATGGGTTTCTCACACTTGGTTCATGGGCTTGGTGGACTTTTTTGGTGATGGACTTTGAAGACCTAATTTTGGAAAGTGAGAAGGTTATAAAAAGAAGAAGTTTCTATTCTTTTGAGAAAGGGGACGTATTTTCTACTGGAGTTTTGGAGGAGAGCGATTCTACTAGGGTTTGCTTCCATTTTATTTTACATGTTCTTCATCTTATTTTTGATAATAATTATGTTGAATCAAAATACTATGAGTAACTAAATACCTATTATTGGTTATGGGATAATAAGTGGATTTCACAAATAAGATTTGATTCAATGTATTAGTTTTGTATCAGTAATTTATTGATTATGATTCATGGTTTATAATTTATATGATTTGATAGTTTGTTTGGTTGAGTCCGGAATCAATCCGATCTACTTTCATATCTAGAGCTATATTAGGGTTTTCAATACGAAAACGTTGTCTATTCCTGATTTTGAGTAGCAAAAATGTGGGTAGTGCTTGTAGTGATATATCCTACTAGTCACATATGAATCATAACTTGGGTTAAATCGAATTAGTGCTTTTACACATTTTGGTTGCCTTGATTAGTCTTATTCCATAGAACTCATTGCTTTTAGGGAGTTAAATCTAATTGTGCTTTTACACTTTAGGTTGCTTTCTAGGAAGAATTCACATATGCATCTTTTAATGTGGTTGTGATGAAATCAGGGAATTAGCGGGATACTCTTGCGATCAAGGTATCCTAAGACTTTTAGTAAATGAGAGATTAATTTATCAATTCTAGTCATTGTTGAGAATACATATTTGTGAATGAAACTATCCCGTGACCAATACCTTCTCCTTATTGATAAATTTTATTATTACTTTGCTTTCAAATTAGTTTATTTACTTTGAATTATCAAAACATCCCCCCTTGGTTACTAGGAAACTGAAAATTTGCATAACAACAAAGGCCTCTCTGTGGATACGAACTCTTTCTTATTGCATACTACTTTATTTTAGTAAAGCAAGAAAGTGAAATTATTTTTGACCGGGTGACAAAGGTGCGGGATAGCTACTCGAAGAGGCACAATACTCCAACCAAGGCAAGACACAACGGAAGAACAAGTCTTGGAAGTAGAACACGAAGCTCTTCATCAAGAAGAGGAAGAAGAGGTTCCATTCGTAGGAGAACCACTAATTGAAGAGGAAGAAGCAATGGGTGACAATGCAAACCGTACACTCAAGGATTTGGCTTCTCATAGGCTTGATGCACAACAATGGTGTATCCAAACAAACTCAACTTTCGAGATCAAGCCGGGGTTACTTAGAGAGTTGCCAAAGTTTCATGGTATGGCGAATGAGGACCCAAACAAGCATCTCATGAAGTTCCATACCATTGTCAAGGCTATGCTTCCAGCGAGACCGAAGTCGATGGTGCAATGATGAAAGTTTTTCCATTTTCTATGGTGGACAAAGTGCTAAGGATTGGTTGTATTGTTTGCCACCCGGGAGTGTCACTACATGGAACGGTTTGAAGAAAATCTTTCTAGAGAGGTATTTTCCTGCGTCTAAGGCCACTCAAATTCGCAAAGAGATTTGTGGAATAAAGCAACATGTTGGAGAATCATTGTATGAATGTTGGGAGAGGTACAAGAGATTGGTGGCAAGCTGTCCACACCATCAAGTTAGTGATGCTATGATAATCCAAAGATTTCTACGAAGGTCTCCAATCAAGTGATAGATATCTTCTAGACGCTGCGGTGGTGGTGCTCTAGTGAACAAGACGGTGGCCCAAGCTGCCGAGTTGATTGAAAGCATGGCTGCGAACTCGCAACAATTCTACACAAGAGGTGAACCAATGGTTAGGCAAGTGCATGAAGTTAGTGATTCGTCATCATCACACCGTGATCAAAGGATGGACAATATGGAGCAAATGATTCAAAGGATGGCTGCGTTATTTTACCTTCACATGGTGAAGAGATGGAGCAAGCTAGTGCGGTTTTTCCAAACCAACAAAGAAGGTATGATCCCTACTCCAACACCTACAATCCGGGATGGAGAGATCATCCAAATTTCATCTATGCCAACAAGCAAGGTGCGGTCCAACAACCAAATTTCAATCGTTTGAGTGGATTTCAACCACAACAACAACAATTCCAACAACAACAACAACAATTCCAACAACAACAAAGAACAATTTCAAAGAACCACAACAATCGGTTCAAGGTTCCGATATCGATGCAAAGTTACATACAATGATGCAAGGTATTTCTACCATGTTCAAGGAGAGCCAACAAGAAACTAAGAGTGCTATCAAGGATTTGCAGACTCAAGTAGGCTCCATGGCGGTTGATATCAACAATTTGAAGGCACAAAATAGTGGGAGACTTCCTTCTCAACCTATCAACCCAAAAGAGGGTGTTAATGCAATTACATTGAGAAGTGGTACACAACTTGTGCAACCCGAAGTTGCTTGATTTGGGTGAAGAGGAAGCTCCAAAGGAGCCGGTTTTGGAAGAAAAGAGGGATGAAATTCCCCAAACACTCGAGGTACCAATTCCTAACTCTAAAACTCCGGTTTCTACTTATGTTCCTCCTATACCTTTTCCTCGCAGATTTGCAAGTTCAAAGAAGGCGGAACTAGAAAAGGAGATTTTAGACGTTCTTAGGAAGATTCATGTGAATATACCACTCCTTGATGCTATCAAGCAAGTTCCCAAGTATGCAAAAGTGTTGAAGGACTTGTGTACCAATAAGCAAAGGCTCAAAGGTAATGAAGTGTTGAGTGTGGGGGAGAATGCTTCGGCAATCTTACAACACAAACTCCCACTAAAATGCAAAGACCCGGGTAGCTTTGACATTCCCGTCACAATTGGTAACACCACTTTTAATAAAGCAATGTTGGATTTAGGTGCATCCGTTAATGTTATGCCTGCATCTATGTACAATTCACTTAATCTAGGTCCTTTGAAAAAGGCTGGAATTGTATTGCAATTAGCCGATCGTTCTAATGTCTACCCAATGGGTATTGTCGAGGATGTTCTTGTGCGGGTTAATCAACTTGTATTCCCACTGACTTTTGTGTGTTAGAGATGGATGAAGGTTCACCGGACTCGTCTCTTCCATTGCTACTTGGGAATCCCTTCATGAAGACTTTTGCGAAAACCATTATTGATGTGGACAAGGGAACGTTGACTATGGAGTTCGATGGAGAAATAATATGTTTCAACATTTTCGAGACGATGAGATATCCTAGTGATGTCCACTCTTGTTTCTCCGTTGATGTTTTGGATACATTGGCTCAACAAGTGTTTGAATTGAATCATGATGATGCTTTGGAAACTGTTTTAACTACAACCATGGATGACGGTATTGAGTGTGGTAACGAAGTTAAGGAAGCCCTTGGTGATCTCAACTCACTACAAGGATGTCCGGAAACTCACAATATCTCTTTTATTTCTTTACCACGCAGTGATGAACAACTTTTACCTTCTATTGTTAAATCTCCAAAGTTGGAATTGAAACCTCTTCCAAGTCACTTAAAGTACTTGTACTTGGGTGATAATGAAGAGTTACTGTGATTGTTTCTAACGAGCTTAGTGAATTACAGAGCAAAAACTTCTACGGGTGTTAAGGAAGCACAAGACGGCCATAGGATGGACAATCGCCGATATCAAGGGTATAAGCCCCGCCGTTTGTATGCATAAGATTCGTTTGGAGGACGATGCAAAGCCTACAAGGGACGCGCAACGTCGTTTGAACCCTCCCATGATGGAAGTTGTGAAAAAGGAGATACTCAAGCTCTTGGAAGTGGGTGTTATCTACCCCATATCCGATAGCAAGTGGGTGAGCCCGGTACAAGTTGTACCAAAGAAATCGGGGGTAACGGTGGTAGAGAATGATAAAAATGAACTTGTCCCAACTCGTGTGCAAACCGGTTGGAGGGTTTGTATTGATTATAGAAAGTTGAATGCCACTACTAGGAAGGATCATTTTCCTTTACCCTTTATTGATCAAATGCTTGAACGTTTAGTGACATGCTTATTATTGCTTCCTTGATGGTTATTCGGGTACAATCAGATTGTGATAGCACTCGAGGACCAAGAGAAAACTACTTTCACTTGTCCTTTCTGTACTTTTGCTTATAGAAGGATGCCTTTTGGCTTGTGCAATGCTCCAGCTACCTTTCAAAGGTGTATGGTAAGTATTTTCTCCGAGTATGTTGAAAACATCATTGAAGTGTTTATGGATGACTTTAGTGTCTTTGGTGATTCATTTGACCTATGTTTGAACAACTTGTCATTAATCCTTGAAAGATGTGTTGAAACAAATCTTGTGCTAAATTGGGAGAAGTGCCATTTCATGGTAACTCATGGCATAGTTTTAGGCCATATAATATCTTCTAAGGGCTTGGAAGTTGATAAAGCTAAGATAGACCTTATTTGTGCTCTAACCCCTCCCACTACTACTATGAGGGAGATACGTTCTTTTCTTGGTCATGCAGGTTTCTATCGTAGATTTATCAAGGATTTTTCCAAGATAGCATCACCACTTTGCAATTTATTGCAAAAAGATGTGGTTTTTAACTTCGATGAGAAGTGTATGGCGGCATTCAATCGTTTGAAAGAACTTTTGATTTCAGCCCCTATCATTAAACCACCGGATTGGAGCAAGCCGTTTGAGCTAATGTGTGATGCTAGTGACTACGCGGTTGGTGCGGTGCTTGGGCAACGTGAGGGGAAGATACCTCATGCTATTTACTATGCTTCTAGAACGTTAAATGAAGCCCAACAAAACTACACAACCACTGAAAAGAGTTTTTAGCTATTGTATTTGCATTGGAGAAATTTCGCTCTTATCTAATTGGTACAAAAGTTGTTGTCTTTTCTGACCATGCAGCTCTTAGGTACTTACTAATGAAGAAAGAAGCAAAACCAAGGCTCATACGATGGATTCTACTTCTACGCGAGTTTGATATTGAAATCAAAGACAAGAAAGGCATTGAGAACACCGCTATGGATCACTTGAGCCGTCTTGCGTGGACAAGGAAGCTATCCCATTGCGTGAAAGTTTCCCGATGAGCAACTATTCTCAATTGCCTTTGGAGAACCATGGTATGCGGATACATTGTAAATTACTTGGTAACTAAACAAATCCCGAAGAACTTGTCTCGTCTTTGAGAGGGACAAACTTAAGAGGTTAGGGAACCGATACATATGGGATGATCCATACTTATGGAAACATGGCAGCGACCAAGTAATAAGAAGGTGCGTTCCCGAATCCGAGTTTAATTCTATCTTGTCATTTTGTCACTCCTATGCTTGCGGAGGACATTTTGGAAGTAAAAGAACCGCTTACAAGGTACTTGAAAGCGGTTTCTATTGGCCAACCTTGTTTAAGGATGCATATACATTTTGTACAACTTGTGATAGGTGACAAAGAACAGTAAATCTAGGTGCCCGAAATCAAATGCCACAAACTTTTATTCAATTTATTGAAGTTTTTGATGTATGGGGTATTGATTTTATGGGCCCTTTTGTCAACTCTCATGGGAATTTGTATATCTTACTTGCTGTTGATTATGTCTCTAAATGGGTGGAGGCTAAGGCCACCCCTACTAATGATTCCAAGGTTGTTTTGATTTTGTGCAAACTAATATTTTTGCAAGGTTTGGAATTCCAAGAGCCATAATTAGCGATGGAGGTTCTCACTTCAACAACAGGTTTTTACAAAGCTTGTTGAAGAAGTACAATGTGTCGCACAAGGTTGCAACACCTTATCATCCTCAAACAAATGGACAAGCCGAGGTGTCTAATCGGGAGGTGAAATCCATACTTGAGAAGACGGTGAATCCAACAAGGAAAGATTGGAGCATGCGGCTAAATGATGCTTTGTGGGCATATAGAACCGCATACAAGACACCTATTGGGATGTCTCCCTTTAGGCTTGTGTATGGTAAACCTTGTCACTTACCCGTGGAGATTGAGCATAAGGCGTTTTGGGCGATTAAACAATGCAACATGGAGATGGATGGGGTCGGAAAGCAAAGGAAGTTGCAACTCCAAGAGCTAGAAGAGCTTCGCAATGATGCATTTGAAAGCTCTCGCATTTATAAGGAAAAAACGAAGGCCTTTCATGATACTATGATTTCTAGAAAACAATTTTGTGTTGGGCGAAAGTGCTTTTGTTTAATACTCGCTTGCATTTATTTCCGGGTAAATTAAGGTCACGATGGATCGGACCTTTTATTGTTACTAATGTGTTTTCTCATGGTGCAAGAGAAAATTCGTAGCATTGCTACGGGCAAGGAACTTAAAGTTAACGGGCACCGTTTGAAACCATATTATGAGAATTTCACTTCCGAAGTGGTGGAAGGAGCTAATTTTGTGGATGCACTCCCTCTGGAGGAGTCATAGAAAGCAAGGAGATAGTCGGGCTGACGACTTTAAACCAAGCGCTAAGTGGGAGGCATCCCACCGGTTTTGTATCTTTCCCTTTATCTTTTTATTTTTAAGCATTTTATCTTTATTTTCTTGTTTTTGCATATCATTTGCGGAATTTCCCACCTTGAACCTTCTTTGGATGATTCAATTTTACATTGAGGACAATGTAAAGTTTAAGTGTGGGGGAGCATTTATATGTTTGTATAGTTTGTTTTATGCGTTTAGTAGTTTTTTTTTGATTCAAAGTAAAAAAAAAAAAAAAGAAAAAAAAAAAAATTTGTGCTTTTTGAACTCCGAAATCTAGAAACTTGTGCCTTTAGGATGACACCATTAGTGGATGGAACCAGTTTGATTGCAGGAGTTGAGGAACCATTTAACTTAAAGGGACGAAACATAGCTCAGAAATCACAAATTATATGATAGTTGTTACCATATCTCGGAATATCACCATATCACATGCTATTTTATTTTTCCATATTTTTCTATTGTTCTCTAAGTGCTTTGGTGGGTCACTAAAAATCGAGTTGTTATTGCTGCTAGGATGATTAGAGTGATTGAGTTGCTAAAAAAAAAAAAAAAAAAAAAAAAAAAAAAAAGACCGACCAATTAGACCAAAACGGAATAAGAATGACACTTGGGAATAGCAGTATGTGTGAAACGTAGTCCCTGTCTCCGTCGCCTAAACAAGCGTGGAATGCAGGATCCAAGGCAAATATCACGTACTTGCTGACAAGAAGCATGCGCTTGGATCCAGTTTGATCTAATCATGCCGTCTAAAAAAAAAAAAAAAAAAAAAAAAAAAAGAAAAGAAAGTATTTTATATTTGGTGAATAAAGTCGCTCCTGGTTCCCTTGTATATGCCAGTGAGTTGATGTAGAAATAAGTTTGTTGACCACTGGTTCCCTTGTATATGCCAGTGTGTTGACACTAGATTTGACCAGTAGCTCAATCCAATAGGATTAGGTTCATCTTAGCAGTGACCTTCAGACAGATATGGGAAACATCGAACACTTGTGAACATTCGCCAACATCTACATCTATTTCCATCTTCTTAATCTTTTCATTGTGATTGTGGTTTGTTAGTTTTCGAGTATTGTGGCTTGTTCGACTATCTAATTAGAGTTTATTTACTAATATATGAATTGAATCTGCAAGGTACCTCCTCCTGTAGTCATTTTGGATTCGTTCATTGATTTGTCACAAATAGATGGAGTTTGAAATATAGGTTTTGTAGGTATATCTCTAGTAAACCTTCACGAGACTATAACTCGTCCACTAGGGACACCTAGGGGTTTAAAGGCTTGTTATTTATGCTAAAAATTAACCGTAGCCTCGACGTCACGGAGTTGTTGTATTTTATTGTTTTGTTTGATTTGCTCTAGGACTAGCAAAGTCTAAGTGTGGGGGAATTTGATAGGTGTGATAAACATCTAATTTTATATCTAGTATTTATGCTTTCTTTGCGAGTTTTCATGTAAATTATATATCTTATATGTGAATTTGAGTTTGTTAGGTACTTTGGAGTCGTTTGGAGCAAAAGAAGAAGAAACAGGGCAAAGGGTGCAAATGTTATTGGAGGCGATTATTTTTCATATTTGCTTTTATTTCTTCATCCCTATCTGAAAAGTTTGTCGGCTTTAGTGATGCGAATTTTGTCTGAAAAGCACGACTGCTTTAGTGATGAATAGAAATTGAAGAGTATAAGTGAATATGAGAAATAAGGGATGGTTGCTTGTTAATGGAGGAACTCGGAAGAAGGAAAGAGAGCATTCATTTGGAGCACGACAAAGCAGCGTTAAAGGCAAAAAGGATCACCCACATGTGAACTATACTTGGAACGGGCTAAGGTTGCGTAGCAAAAGGAGCGGAAGAATGAACTGTCGCTTTGCATGACCGACATTGTGTTGAGAAAGGAAGTAGCTTGGCGCTTTGTGAAACCGACAAGCATTGTATGGGTTGGTTGGCCCTTATCCGCTCTACTAGGGTGGTTATAACCACATTCATTCCTACATGAGACCTAGAATTGAGTCTCAATCATATGCTTATCAAATTGAGAGAAGAGAAATGGCCGATGTCTCGGGGAGGTGTAGAAATTCGAGAGAAAGAGATGGAGATTGTTGTTATTGTTGCGAGAGAGATTGAGACATGATAAGAAGATTTTGAGCCGATTTGAATTGAGAGAATGATAATGATTCGTGGTTTCAATGAAGAACAACATTAGGTTTTACTTTACCGTGGATCAATCAAGTTGAAAGAAGAATCGAAGAAGAAGATTGATTTAATGGTTGAATTCAAAGTGGGGTGGTGATTAAGCTTGATGGGTAATTCGATTCTTGTCGAATCCTGAATCGGTGGTGATGATTGAGTCCAGTTTGAACAATTAAACAAAGTTGGATTTGAGACTGGAAGGAAATTGAATTCAAGAGGTTAACTGTGTGGTTTGTCTTTGAATCTCGAGAAGAGTTAGAATTGTAAATGGTAAATCGGAGATTGAGTTGTTGTGGTGATTGATTTCATACGACTTTATGGAAATGAAACCGCATATGTTGTTAACGAGGTCGAGAAGGCGATGTCTGTGAAAACGAAATGGGGTTTGAAGTCGTGACATCAAGGATGAACAGAGTTGAATGGGAATTGAGCGGCTGGTTAATTAATGGTGTTTCCTGCTCCAAATCTGGTGAAGGGTTTACTTCGGAGCGGTTGTGATGAATTGGAATGAGGGTTTGCTTTGTTGTTGAATCCTGGAGAACAATGAATTTTGAAGAGATGGATCTGGGATTGTCTTTGTGGCTGAATTTTGAGTCCGTGATGATTGAAGAATGGGTTGTGGCTTTGGTGATGAATTAGAGACGAATCGAGTGGGTTAGTCTCTATTATTGAATCTGTGATGGGTTTGTGGTTGTGAATCAAGTTGCTTGTAGTTGCAGTGAGGAGTTAGAATTGTAAATGGTAAATCAAAGATGGAGTCAGGTGGTGCTGTGGTTCGAGAGAGGGGGATAATTGGTGATTGTTGTTGCTGTTGTAGCTGAATGAGCAGCTGTGGTTTTGCAGGTATGAATTGCAGTTTAGGTGCTTTGGAGAACTGCAATTGGAGTTGGTGATATATGCAAGAGATGCGCAGTGAAAGGCGTGCTTGAGTAGCCGAGATTGATGGCAATACGGGGTGCGAGCTTGATATGGAACTGTGGTCCGAGAATAAGGGAGTGGACGTGTGTTGAGACTCGAATCTGCCGTGCAGTGTGCAAGGTCATGCGAGTTGGAGTTAGTTAGGTAACGGCAATGGTGATGTTGTGGAGTGCAGGTTAGATGACTTGTCTGAGGTGAAATTGGCACTGCGGTGAAATGGGACTGAGATTAAGGAAAGGGTCAGTTGTGCCATGGATGTTGGGGGTGGTTGAGATTCAAGTGAATGTATTGTTGATAAATTAGAAGGCATGTTGGTGCTGCAGTAATGAAGCTAGAATGAGTCTTCAATGGGTTCTGTGGTTGAGATGGGATTGATGGGTTCAGGGACTGAATGGTTGGTGTTTGTTCTGAGTTGGTGCTGCTGCAAATGGAAGAGAGTGTGTGATATGGTTTAGCTGGTTGGTAAGTGGTAATGCAAGCCATGATGGACAGAAGCACAATGATTGTGCTACAAGCTCTGGCCAATGCAACTGGCTCAGGGCAAGGTCACTCAGCTCTGCTGAGTCTGACCTGGGTCTAACTCGTCCTAACTCGGCCCATATTCGGACAAGTGACTCGGTCGACTCGATTTGACCCACCGATCCGACCGAGTTGACTCACCGAACCTATGTGACCAGGGTGGACTTTGCCGGTCACACGAGACGTTCCGGCCGATTTCGGCCAAAGACACCATTTTCCGGCGAGCATATTTTCAAATGGGTTTGTCACACTTGGTTCATGGGCTTGGTGGACTTTTTTGGTGATGGACTTTGAAGACCTAATTTTGGAAAGTGAGAAGGTTATAAAAAGAAGAAGTTTCTATTCTTTTGAGAAAGGGGACGTATTTTCTCTACGGAGTTTTGGAGGAGAGCGATTCTACTAGGGTTTGCTTCCATTTTATTTTACATGTTCTTCATCTTATTGTTGATGGGTGAAAACTACTCCTGCTGATTTTGGTAATTTGGGATGTGGATGAGGAATGAATCTAAACCTTCAACAAATGCACTGCGCGGTGAGTGCTTGTAGATTCGAGAGATCAATGCAAAGCAAGTCCTGCCTAAACCAAGAAATGGCCGTTCCGAGACTTGTTTCGGTCACAAAGTGAAGGAGATGGGGTTGATCTTAGGGAGGGAAGCGAAGAAGGTGTTGAGATTGTGAAAGATGTTGGCTTGCTTATGACTTGTAACAGAAGATGAGCAAGCTTACGGTTGATGCAAGCGAGCTCCTCGGGTGTTTGAATACGATGTTGTATTAACACTTGGTTTACGTCGACCGAACTTGTGTTGTTCTGTTGTCTTGTTCTGTTTTCGAAATAGGGCGGAGAACCTATTTATACAAGTCATTGAGCCTCATTCACGTTTCTCGTGGGAAGTGGAGGTAATGGAATGATGGAGTGGTGGAGTTGTGTGTCGTAGCATACGACCGGTCTTGCCCACTTCTCCAGCTTCATCTCTAACCGTCCATGACTTCCTAACACGTTCTTGTAATGGCGCGTTGCACGCCGCACGCCGTAAACCGCGACCAATACCCCGAAGTATCCCCGATTTGTGACATGATTGATATCTGGAATGTGGATCGTGGATCCACTAAGATAGCATGTAATGCTGAATTGAATAACTCGCGTTATTGTAAAGTCGATACTGTGGAGTATCGTGTGTATTTTATCGCATCTGATTACGGTGTGGTAAAGTGATGGGTAATGACTCCTCACTAACCAAATAACTCCCCGACCGTGGGTTGTATAACCAAGTCAAGTCGAAACGGATGAGATGATGTTTGAGACACTCATCTCGCGGCCGTTGATGAAATAGGTTTTTTAAAAGAGGTGCGCAAGCATCACTCTTCACCTTGGTCGAAACCAAGCACGGAAGGATTTTGTGGAGGACCGACCATACATGCGTGTTGACGGCATGATGGTGTACACGTCCATGTCTCACCGTCTCATGGAGATGTGCATCTAGGCCACTCAATTTGGACCGTCAAAGAGGAGTGGTTGAGATCGGCCAGTGCGTAAATCTCTTACCGCAAAGGAATTGATAACCGCGTGTCAT